>JAKCPB010000577.1:0-205981 GCA_021442155.1 Cymbidium sinense
AAAGTTTGTAAACATTTTTATTAGATTGATGATAATATAATACAATTCTTCCTTTTGAATTATTCATTGTTAAATTCACCTTTTTTTTAAATTACTTTTTGCCCACCCTCAAAATAAAGGCTGGTTCCGCCCCTGATCACAAGTTCTTTAAAATGTGATTTGAATCCTATAAAGTAACAATTTTGAAGCCTTCGATGACCTTTGAAGAGGTTATCACTAATAAGGTAGCCTTGTTTTCTAATAGACAAGTTTGTTATTTTTTTTCTCTTCTTTGCACAAAGAGTTTTTGAAGCTCTTAACCCATTAACAAATCTCTTCTTGTGTTTCTATTAATTTTATTTGGGTTTGACCTATTTCTTGACCTTGCAAAGATAGAACAATCATTATTACTGATAGCTCTACTTGATAAGTTGTTTTTGGTCTTCTAAAGCTATTAATTCTTTAAATTCAACATTTTATTCCATTCATATATGTCCTCAAGATATTAATTTTCATAAATTATGTGTTCCACTTGTTTGAGATAATATCCAACTCGACATCAATATTTATTTATTTTAATATCTAAAAAAAAATATGAATTAAACTAAAAAAAAATCCAAGTTAAAGAAGCTAGAAAATAACTTAAACATTCACTGGCTCATTAATGTTAAGTGAAAATTTTTTAATTCGTGAAAATTAAACACCTCAAAAAAAATAATTTTAATTCATGAAAATTTGTAGAATTCACCAAAAAAGAATCTTTTTTACATTCACCACTAGTCATTACCACCAAAGTTCGACCTATTTTCTTCTTTGAATGGGGTATCTCACCTTCATTATGATCCCGCTGAACTTATTTTGATAATTTTTTTGAGACTCAGGTGTTGATTTCTTGATTTTTATCAGATCTCGTCAATGATAGTATTTGGGACTTTTCCATATGAATAGAAAGACCTACCTTGAATAAGTTATATTTATCCATATTTTTATTGATGCAATAAAACTTGTAATATTAAAAATATTAAGAATCTTTAATATTTCTTCTTCTCCTATATGACATAGTATAGTTAGCTCTTTTAGCATTTCTTATTTCTTAAGAAAACTCAATCACTTTTTACAATACAAAAAAAAAAAAGATGGATCAATTCTTCAAATGTTCTAATCATTTGTTTCTTCAAGATATGCAACATTAAATATGGCATGCGAGTTTGCACATCTAAGATAGATGTGGTTTCATGATCAATACAACTCCATGCTTTCTTAAAAAAGATAATCAATCTAGTGATTCATAACTCATTCTATCACAATCTCAATAAATTTAGAAGTTAAGAAAAATTATAGATCATTCTATACACAAGCTCATCTCATAAATTAGGGCACATCTCAATGGTGGAGAACGAGCTTAATCATAACTTCTCGGACTAAAGTCATACAAATAATAAATTTTTTTTTAAAACATCAATAGGGCATCAAGTTTGATGGTGATTATCATATTATCAGCTCTTATTAGTCTTCATAACTTTCTTAGATTAATATCTTAGCAATAAAACTAACTTAGTTTCTTTTGATATAAGACCTTTAGGAGGATGTCCAAAAAACTTATGATATTCTTGTTTGTTTGAAATTTAAAAATTTAGAGGACAAAATATAAAATTATAAGTCATCAAAGAATATGAGAAGTTAGAGTACATAAAGTATACTTATTTGTAAAGAGAGAAAAAATAAAAAATTTTATTAATTCAAAATTTTGATGAATTTTTAATGGCAAATCATAGTATATGAATCATTTATCAACTCTATATCACCACGTAGAAGTTGTCATAATGAATTAGGCAAATTTTAGAATCAATTATAACTTTGTCTATGCATAAAAATTTGATATTCTTGGCAAAGAAACATCGAAGTTCTTAAGAGAGATATGAATTTGTTGTGTTTATTTTTGAGATGTATATGGGACACCATGCAGACATTGAGACATGATGTACTATCTCGAAAGATAGATGCATCACCCTTCAATGAACCTAATCACCTAATAATGACTCTTAAGGCATAATGAGTCTTCGAATATACAAGAGATTTTTCCTCTACTTTATATGGATGAATAAAGTAGGGTTTATATTAAACTAGGTTCTAAAGTTCCCTATGGGGGCAAGCCCCCATAGTTAATTACATTCTAAGGAAAGTGAATTCCTTAGGAATACTCTCGATTGAAGTAGGCAATTGTTGTCTCCAAAGATTTCAAGGATAAGACTATCAATAATTTGGCTATGTTTGAGAAATCAAGTGGGAAAGATCAAAAGGAGAGACTTATTATTGAAACCAAAGGAAATAAGTAGGGAATGCTCATGATACTAGAAAGCTTAGTAAACATTCCAACCTATCATTTAATTAGACTTTATATGTTTGAAATTGAAGAGAATTATTTGGTGTGAGTTGAAATTTTATTAGATTGCTAGGGTTTATAATCCAACAACACAAAGTTGTGAAATACTTAAAAGGTGAGGATTTATGCTTGTAGCCTGAAGAAAATAGCCTTCTCGGATCCTGAATCTAGGGAGCTTTGGCATAAGCAAATCACGACTTAAATCTAAGCGAAGATAGGTATATGATTTATCTCCATAAGATAGAGTAAAACACCCGACTGCTGGACTTATAACCACATGGAATGACATCCATCTAACTCCTCCTATGCTTTAAAACCATGTGGTCAAGTCATATGATTTTACAAGATAGTAAGGTTGTTATTATTTAGAAAGAGACTAAAGTCCTTAAACCCACTCCCTAAGAGACAAAAGCAAGATTGGTATGGATAATGACTTAATCTAATAAAAATCTTTTCATTTTTTATTTGATTTTGGACTCTTCATTTTGACAAAGGCCATAGGATTTTGTATGCCTAAATGCATGTTGAAATGAGATTATATGCTAAATTAAAAGAGAAAGATGTGTTCACCACAAAGGAGACCCTCAAAGGTCAAGTCTTCCCTATCATGTATGGATGAAAACCCTCTCTTAGCAAGAGTGAATAATATGAATGCATGATATTAAACATATAACATTCAGTTACTAAATTTTTAATTATCTTGATTTAATGCCTAGGCTTTATGTGAGATTATGAGTTATCTAGAAAATTTAGTTATGAGTTGTAGTTGGGTAAAAGATTTATTTTTTCCTAAGAGCCTAATCGATCCAAACAACACATTAAATCATCATTCATAAAAAAACTAAAAAATGACATGCTATTTCTATTGCACAATTTAAACATAACATCAAGCATTTCATAAATATAATGCATAAGAATAAAAGGTCGGCGGTCGGTATGCACAACCCAAAAGAGAAATGGGTAGCCGAGCTCTATCCTTATACAACCCTGAATATGAAAAAATAATTATAATTTATGAATGATAAATGCTATGGGGGTTCAAGTCTTCAAGTCTTCAAGTCTTCATATCTCCTTCATTCCTTCATGCTTTCTCATTTGATTTGGTAGGCTTCAAGGAATCACATGGCACCCCAGGGCAAAGTCTTCTTGCCAATGTTCATCCTTATCTCCCATAACACTAATCCTAATTTCTAATGTAAAACTACATTAAAAATAGAAAAAGTAAATCTAACTACACCTACAAAATAAGTGTTAGCTAAACACACCATACAACCCAAGCAGTTATATGAATAATATAGACTTAGCACCCTGCACATGGGTAACCAAACCCACCAATCTTAATTTGGATTATACTTAGGGGTTAAGCAACTTGCAAAAGAGAGTATTTATATTTATTTTAAGCATTCCTTAAGCATAATCCCTATAGAAAACATGATTAGCTAATCACGGCCTAACATCCAGTCTACAAAACATACACCTTATCATCCAGTATAAAATAATACACCACAAAACCAAACATATATCACTCCATGCACTGCCCTAACATAAAGCTAGATGTGGTGACTTAGCTCTGATGTGTGTGTATTAAGGCTTGTATGGTATGTCCTAGCTAAGCATTAAGGTTATGATTTTCTAAATGTGAAAGGATTTAATTTAAAAGGGATTGATTTCACTTTAAGTGGTTTAATTGATTTGATAATTTTACTTAGCATTTTCTTTTGCTTCATTTGACTTACACTTAGCAACTAAATATTATAAAGAGAAGAAAACAGAGGATTACTCTCTTTCATCTCTACCTTAAGTCACGTCTAAAGCGTATTAATTAATCAATTCTCTTTAGTGAATGGTTTATTACATATTTTAAATTAATCCTAAGTTTAGGTTCACTTTAAATAATCATATTCAATAAGAGAGGCATCTTAAGATTAATTGGAATGAATTTCTATCACATGACACATATTCATTCATTTCCTTCCATCATATATAACATGCATGTGACTAAATCTAAACATACACATACAATATGTCTTAGCACACTTAAATGATGGATGTAAGCATATACATTTGGAATTTAGATATTTCATTTGATTGAGTTATTTTATTATATTAATTTAAAGCTCTATCCAAATTCTTATATAAAAATACACGAGAATGAAATTAAATAGGTATGTGTCATTGTTAACTAGGTGTTAACCTCACTTTTTGAGTGAGTTCTCAACTTCCTCATTATAGATCTAAGACTCCTGTAGACACTAAGAGCTCCTTAGTCTTAAGACGCTTCAAGTGATTAGGTGAACACTTAACCTAAGCCTAGAAACAAGGGTTAGCCATAGGTCATGCCTTAGGGACTTAGGAAGACTTTCCCTATAGCTTAAACCAAATCAATGCTTTCCTTCTCATACCAAACCTAAAATTCATGCCAAATCCCAAATTCCAAGACTCATAATCAATCCCATGATCAAATCCAAGCTCAAAATTCTCCATAAACCTTATGATTGAATTCCATGGTCATAACCTTAGCCAAGTATTCAATTCAATTCATTTGATTTTCTCAAAGATCAATTCAATCTCAATCATTTATCAAATCCAAATTCAAACTAAATTCCAAGTGATTAAAATTCAAATCAAATCCAAGTTCCAAAATTCCTTCCTAAGCCATATATGACCCATTCTCATAAGCTTAGCCAAATCTCCACCTATTATCCCAAACTTGATTGATTTTTTTTATAAATCAATTATTCTTCATTTATATTCACAAACATAATAAATCCAAAATCAAATGAACAAAACCAAATCAAACTAAATCAAACCTAGCCAAGACCCTTCTTAAGCCATATGGACCTATCTCCATAAGCTTAACCAAATCTTAACTCAAATCAATCCAAAATCAATTGATTTCTTTATAAATCAATTATTCCTTCGTTTATATTCATAAATATAAATAAAACCCAACTTCCAATGACCAAAAATAAATAAAACTAAATTGCTTTCCTTTTAAGCTCTTTTGACCTACATCCATGAGCTTGGTCAAATTTGCTTCCAAATCACTCCAAACTCAAGTGATTTTCTCATGAATCATTTATATCCTCATTTATATTCATAAATATAAATGAAATATAAATTTAAATAGCCAAAACCAAATCTAAAATCAAACCAAAATCTAATTTATACCCTTTAAACCAATTTCTTGGACTTAACCAAAATCTACCTAAACCAAGCCAAAATCAATGGATTTTCTCTTGAATCAATCATCTATCCAAATATAAATAAAACCTATAATTATCTAGCCAAATTGAAATCAACCTAAGTCAAACCCAACTTAGCCTTTTTGACTTGAAATTTCCAAATGAAGCAAAACCTATCATTGCCCAAATTAATTACAGTTGGATTTATATTTCAATCATAGGCTCATATATAAGTTCAAATAAACTTGAATCAAGCCAAAACTAAGCTAATTGATCCATTTAGATACACTTGACCCAAAGTGGCCTAAAGGACCTTTTTGGGCCAAGTTCTAATCCAACCCAAATTGGATTGAACCAAGCCCATCCAAGCCTCATATCATGATCAAGAACTATCCTAGGATGATCAATCACCTTGAATTGGGTCAAACCAAGTCAACCTTTAGCCCAAATGAAACCTAAACTAACCAAAACTCACCCTACACCAAATTGATTGAAACCATTGATTCAGACCAACCCATGATTGAACATAACTTGACCCTCAATTGAACCAAACCAAGACCAATTGCCATTTGACCTAAGTTGACCCAAATTGGCCTAAAAGGATAAAATGGCTCAAATCATAATCTAACACAAATTGATTGCAACCAATGGCTCAAGTTCATTCCAAATTGATTGTTAAAATTTGACCAAAGCCATAATTGAGCCCAATTTGACCAACAACTTGACCCAACCTAGCCCAAATTGACCTAAAGGGTCAAGTTGGCCAAAATCCAAATTAAATTCAAATTGATTTAAACCAAAGCCTACAATCATTTTCAATTGACCAATTAAACATGAACCAACACCTAACCCAACCCAATTTGGTCAATTTGGTCAAATTGGTCAACTTGACCCATTTGAACCATTTGATTCCAAATGAGCCAAAATAAAACCTAGGCCAAATTAATTGAAACCACTTGAACAAAAACTCTTCAAATCATCATTTTAACCTAACCCAAGCCTTGGTTTGACCCAATTTGAGAAATTGGTTAACCCAACCCAACATGACCAAATATTAACCCATTTGACCAAATGAAGCCAAAACCCATGAAACTAACCCATGACCCATTGGAGGATGATCAAACCTGACCCAAACCCATCTTGGGTTAACCTAAAATCAGCCCAAACCCATTTGGAGACAAGTCCAATGCAAATCCTCCATGGATCCTCTCCCACATTGGATTCTTTCTCCTAATGAAAAAGTCCACTCTCCTGTCATCCTTGGCAGCCATCAAACTTCCAAATGGGGGATCACCTAAGCCACCTAGCCCACTCTAAGTGGGCTAGGCTTGCCATGGACCAAAGGGAGGTGAGCTAACTCACCTCCCTCCCAAATTGAGAACCAAAGGATCAAGGGAGAACCCACTAGCCCATATCAAGCCTTGAGCCACCTCCCACTCCTTCCTCCAACCAAATCGAGCCACGTGGACTGAGAGACCCCTCCGCTCAAACAGCCTACTAAAAAAATGGGAGGCACCCGTCCATCCACCTTTGAGGGTAAACCCCTCAATCACAAGAAATCACACCATTCAATTTGCAAGAGCTCCCAAGAATAAAACAAAATTCCCTAGCACCTCCTAGAGCATTTCCAAGCCTTCCCCACTTCGAATTTTCCTCCTCCGCGTGCAACTGAAATAAGGGAGCTTGATCCCAATCCAAGCTTGCTCATTTCTTAACAAAACTTCAATTCCTCTTACACACACCTTCCACATACCTTGTTAAAGCTACCCAAGCCATTTCCAAAGCTCCAAAGCCACCAGAGAAGGGACTTCAATCAAGATAGAATCTCCAAAGCTCGATCCTTGGCCTTCTAAGCTATCCAGGTGGAACCAATCCAATTTCTCAATGGGCCTCATCTACTGACAAAGCTTCCTCCTGCGAAGCCGCCTTAGCTTTGATGAGGTATTCCAAGACAATCGATCTTTAGCTTAAGTGGTATTGGTCTTTTGTGAAGAAAATTTACATGTGAGTCCATCATAGTCGTTGGATCCTCATGGATCCTACACGCGAAGGTCTGGGTTGATTTTGGAATGAATCCGAGCTCGGGTGAGCTCAGATCGAATGATCCATGGTGGACGGGCTCCGTCATTCATTGCTTGTAGGAAGAGAGATAATGGACCGTCCATTCCACGTGATTGGAATGGACAACCATGATCAAATCACACTAGATCTCCTTTATTTTCTCCATTTACGCTACAAGATTGATCTGTGTCATCCGATCCAGATCTGTGGAGATCAATACGCCCACCGCCAGTGACTCAACGCGATGTGACTACTTAAATAAACAATCCTGCAGCACCACGTGGAAAGCGCGCCACATGGCGCTGGCAGGATTAGGCTTAATTAAGGCTAATTAAGTAGTTTTTAAGGTTGACACTTCCATAATTCATAACTAATTATAGACAAATCTAAAAAATATAAATAATGGCTCATTTTAAAGATATAATTAACCAATCAATTTCTAAAAGTATTTTCAAGATAATTTTAGAGAATCCATTAAAATTATCCTTTGATAATTTTGAATTATAATTTTGGCTTAATTAGGGTTTAATGAAAGTTTTAATTAGCTTAATTACTCTCTAATTAATTAACCAATCAATTTCAAACTTTTCGAGAATATTTAGGGGGATGACCTCTGCCTCCCCTATTTTTCATAGAATTTATTGGTTGATTAATTGAGAAAATTGATTGTTTAAGTCCTAATTATCTTCTTGACTTAATTAAATGATAATTAAGCATATGAACAGTAATTAAACAACAAATTGGACCCCTTAATCATAGTTGAATAGTGGAGAACTTAGGGAATTGGATTGTAACCTCCCTCCTAATATTTTTCCTAAGTTTCTTTCTCTTTTTCAACCAAAAATGTTAATTAAAGAGTAATTAAATAATTAATGGCTTAATTAGTTAAATTGAAACTCAAACCATACAAAATCATGTTTGATTAAGTAGAGGCTTATGGAATTAGGTTGGGACCTCTTTCCCAACCTTTTCGCCCCTAAGCCCATTTCATTTCAAAGGATAATTAATTAAATTTGGTAATTAAGTAAAGAGGAACGGATTAATGCATTAATGACTTGATTAACCTAATTAAATGGGTAATTACATCTAATTTCCCTTAATTGATCCATGTGTAGAGCTTTAGGTGTTCAATAAATTAAAGAGGTTTAATGAAATTATGGTTAGCTCATAAGTGTGAGAAAACCCTAAAAGTGATTAAGTTAGTTCCTGCTTAATTAATTAGTGATTGTGAGCTAATTGCATTAGGCCCCTTTCATTTCATAAGAGCATTAATATTTACTTTTCAATTCATTTGCATATTACATTAGCTCATAGTCATTTAATTAACTATCTTAAAGTAACATAGGTAAGGGTTAATTGACTTAATTCATACCTTAGCCTAATTAATCTATAAAATCAATCTAATTGCTTCTCATTAAATCAAATTAACTCACACATGGGGAATGAGATTAGGATTAACAAACATCTTCTCACATTTCTTAAATCAAATCAAACATGAAATTAAAAAGTGACATTAAGAAATTTTGGTTTATCTTAAATAAGCTTATTTAATATGATTATCCTTAAGAGTTAATTGGATTGAATGAAATCATGTGCTTATGTCCCTTTATTTCTTTTGAATCATATTAAATATTATATGTCACTCGATTCATGCATTCATCTCTTGCAAAATCAATTAAATTAAATGGTTTCCTTTATGTCAAGCTTGCATGTGTTGATTTAAATTAATATATGTGTGGCTATTATCACTATTAAATTCAAATATATTTTCCAAAACATATAAATGAATGATTATATATGCTATGAATGCTAGTTATAAATACATAGAGATCATATGACAAATATTAAGTGTATATGAAGTTTTTTTTTCTTTCATTCATGTACAGATTTATGCAAGTAAGAATGTTAATGGGTATATAGCTTGGACATCCCAGGAATACTTGGTTTTAGTTAGCCCCAAAGAGGTCATTTGATTACCTAACTTCCCTGGTTTAACAATGGTGAAGTACTTTCTTATAACTTTTATACACTTGTGTGTGTTAATGGATGAAAGTCTTCCCTTTTCAACCTTATCTCATATGCATAAATATTTAAAAAAAAATGCAACTTTAGCATTATTTTTCACTCATGTAGTTATTTGTACATCCATATGTAGTTAAGAATAGTGGGTATATCTAGTCTAGACATTTTGGGGATACACGACTTTAAGTAGCCCTAAAGAGGTCATTACCTCACTCTCCTGGCTCACAATGGCAAAGTACTTGCTTAATACTTTTATATAATTGAATGTATATTTAGCTAATGAGTGAAAATCCAATTTTCTACAAAATTTATTTATGCATCTTTCATTTAAGTGTGCTAAAAACATATTGCATGTATAGGTATGCTTAGGATTTAATCATGTGCATGTTACATATGATGGAAAGAAATGAATGAACATGTGTCATGTGATAGTAATTAATTCCAATTAATCTTAAGATGCCTTTCTTATTGAATGAGGTTATTTAAAGTAAACCTAAACTTCAGATTAATTTAAAACATATAATAAACCATTCACTAAAGAGAATTGAATAATTAATTTGCCTTAGAAGTGACTTAAGGTAAGGATAAAAGAGAGTGATCATCTCTTTTCTTCCCTTTATAACACTTAGTTATTAAGTATAAGCCAAATGGAACAAAAGAAACACCAAATAAAATTCTCAAATTAATTAAATCACTTAAAATGAAATCAACTTCTTATGATTAAACATTCTTTCATACTTAGAAAATCATAACAAAGCCTAGTTAAGGCATACCACACAAGCCTTAATACACACACTTTAGAAGTAAGTCACCACTTCTAGCCTTATATTAGGGCGATGCATGGAGTGATGCATGTTTGATTTTATGATGTATATTGTAGATGTTAGTGTGTATGCTTTAGATGATGTAGGTGATTAGCCTAATCATATTTTTTGTAGAAGATTGTACTTAAGGGTGCTTAAAATAAATATAAATGCTCTCTTTGTAGGTTGTTTAACCCTAAGCATAATCTAAATTAGGATAGGTGCTTGGTTACCCATGTGTGGTGCTAAGTCCAAATTATCCATATAACAGTTGTATGGTGTGTTTAGCTAACACTTATTTTACAGGTATAGTTAGATTTACTTTTCCTCTCTTTTAATGTAATTTTACATTAGGACTTATGATTAGTGTTATGGGGGATTAAGATGAGCAGTGCCTATAAGGCTTTGTCCTAGGATGCCTTGTGATGCTTTTGAAGAAAGCAAATCCAAATGAAGAAATGAAGGAGATATGAAGAATGAAGATAAGAAGACCCCCCACAGCATTTATTCATTTCTAAATTGTAATTATTCTTTCATATTCTGGGTTGTATAAGGGTAGAGCTCAACTATGAATTTTCTCTTTTCGAGTTATCCGACGTCATTCAACCACATTGACCTTTTATTCTTTTGCGTTGGAATTATAAAATGCTTGATATTAAGTTTATACTATGCAATAGAAACAATATGCCTTTTCATAGTTTCTTTTTGAATGATGATTTAATGTATGGACTTGATCCGATTAGGCTCTTAAGAAAAAATTAATCTTTCTATCCTAACTACAACTCATAACTAAATTTTCTAAATAACTCATAACCTCATATAAAGCCTAGACATTAAATCAAGATAATTAAAAGATTTAACAACCCCTTTTCTGAATGTTGTATGTTTAATATCACACATTCAATTACTTCACTCTTGCAAAGAGAAGGTTTCCATCCTTGCACAATAAGGGGAGAATTGACCTTTGAGGGTCTCTTCTATGGTGGAAAACACCTCTTTCTCTCTGATTTAGCCCATAACTCATTTCATCATGCATTTAAGCATATAAAAATCCTATGGCCTCTGTCAAAATGAAGTGTCAAATATAAATAAAATTTGAGAAGATTTACATTAGACTAAGTCATTGCTCATACCATTCATACTCTAGTCTCTTAGGGAGTGAGTTTAAGAACTTTAGTTTCTTTATAAATAATAACAACTCAACTATCTTGCAAAATTATATAACTTGCCTACATGGATTTAAAGCATATGAGGAGTTAGCTGGCTACCACTCCAAGCAGTTATAAGTCCAGCAGTTGGGTGATTTACTTTCTCTTATGAAGATAAACCATATTCCCATCTTTGCTTATATTTAGGTCGTGCTTTAGCCATTATTAAAGCTCCTTAGATTCAGGATCCGAGGTGGCTATTTCCTTCAGGCTACAATCATAAATCCTTACCTCTTAGGCATTTTCACATTCTTATATTATGGGATTATAAGTCCTAGCTTTCTAATAAAATTTCAACTAAAATAAATAATTTTTCTCAATGTCAAATATATAAAGCCCAACCATAGGATAGATTGAAATGCTCACTAGATTTCTTAGTATCATGCGCATTCCCTACTCATCTCCTTTAGCTTCAATAATAAGTCCCTCCTTTTGATCTATCCCATTTGATTTTTCAATATTGCTAATTTATTGATAGTCTTATCTTTGAAATCTTTAGAGATAATAATTGCCTACTTTAATCAAGAGTAGTCTTAAAAGAATTCACCTTCCTTAGGATGTAATTATCTTTGGGGGCTTGCCCTCATAGGGAACTCTAAAACCCAATTTAATATAAACCCTACTTTATTCATCCATATAAAGTAAGGGAAAAATCTATGGTATATTCGAAGACCCATCATGCCTTAGGAGTCCTTATTAGGTGATTAGGTCCATTAAAGGGTGATGCCTATATCTTTTGAGATAATACATTGTACCTCAATGTCGTACCTGATCACTTCAATATGTACATCCTCAGATTTGCATGGTGTCCCCCATACACATATCAAAAAATAAAACCATGATTTTCTAATTCCTAGGGATGGTTCCTCTCTCCATCTCTAGTAGACAATTGTTGTCTCCAAACATCGATAGTGGACTTGTATTTCATATGAGTCTGAGACTATCTCTCCTTCTATTGGTACTTAGCTTATTTCATTCTTAAGCAAAGATAGCCAACATCATATAGGTTTTAGTACCTCACTCCTTGTTGGTCTTGAAACCCCTATTGAGTCCCCCAATAGGTGAAAGATAAGATTAACTAATGAAAGGAGATGACTAAAAATTTAGAACCTCTTTACCACTAGCTTGGTGAGGCAAGGTTCACCTTATATTCAAAAATAAACTCTTTTGCAAAATGCTACTTTCCAAAAGTACTTTTTTAAAATTCACATAACAAAATATTTTGCACAAAATTCATAAGAAATTTTCAAAAAGTACAAAATTCATATAACCAAACCTCATTTAATAATTCCCACAATTGTTATATGGAGGTTCTTTTCAAAATCAAAATCAATTTTTTTTAAATCCCTTTCTCGAAAGCACATTTTTGAAAATAGCTATCTCCAGTGAACATACCCAAATTTGTTGAATGAAGATTCTATTTTTAAATAAAATCATGACATAAAATTGAAACTCCACCTAGCATATTTCATATGTGCTAGAGTTGAAGTTTCCCTCTTCCAAAAGCAAGAACAAAATCACATATTTGAACTCCATTTGACATACCCAAATTTGTCAAATGAGAGTTCCCCTTTCTTTTGGAAAATCAAAACAAATTGAATTCTATTTAACACACTTACATTTGTTAAATAAAATTCCCCTTTTCCAAAGTCTTGAACATCAAAACACATTTGGACTCCATTTCACATACCCAAATTGGTCAAATGAGAGTCCCATTTTCAAAAATCATAAAAAAAATTGAACTCTATTTAACATACCAAAATTTGTTAAATATATTTCCCTCTTTCAAAATCAAAACACATTTTGAACTTTATTTGGCATACCATATTTGTCAAATAAAGAGTTCCCCTCTCTTTCCAAAACAAAAAAGCAAATCATAACACACTTGGCTCTTACTTAACATACCAAATTTGTTAAGTAAGAGCCTCATTTTCAAAAAAAAATCACAAATACACTTGACTCTTGCTTAACATACCAAATTTGTTAAGTAAGAGCCTCATTTTCAAATGAACACATTCATCAAACACATTTGGCCTCCTACTTAACATACCAAATTTGTTAAGTAAGAGCCCCATTTTCAAATCAACACATATTAAACACATTTGGCCTCTACTTAACATACCAAATTTATTAAGTAAAAGCCCCACTTTCAAATCAAATCAATATATATCACACACATAACCAATCATTACAAACAAAGATGTTTCCACAAAAATTTTTAAACATATAAATTAAAACCTTTTACCATACCTAAATTTGCAAGTAAAGGTTTTCCAAATCAAAATTTCAAACAAAGCATACAACATATATATATATATATATATATATATATATATATATATATATATATCTCCAAAAGTCTCCTCAAGTATTTTAACCCCACTCAACATACTTAAATTTGTTGAGTATGGGTTCCAAATCAAAATCATAAGGCAAAGTCTCTCTTCCAATTGTCAAAAATCTCTCCAAAAATTCAATGAGCCCCACTTAGCATACCTAAATTTGTTAAGTGCGGGTTCAAATTCTAAATGAAGTTTAGAAGTCAATGATTGAAGGAAAATATTAAAGCAATTCACTATATTTCAACAAATGTGGATTTCAACAGTCGCCTTTTAGCCTTCAGTGCAATGATTATGACTTCCGACAAATTTGTTTCTTCTTCCCCTCTGGTATAGATCTGGCTGTGGATTAGGCCAATCTCACCCTGATTGCCGCCATACATCTAATTTACTTTGGCCATGGTTTTGAGGGTGTTTGAGTTACTTGTGAGGGGATAGCCCTCACAACTATTAGTAGGGAGGAGGTGGCGGGACATACGCCACTCATTCGCTTTAACATTCCATCTGACTCTGAGTTCCCCTCATTGAAGAGGAAGGATGCCATGGTTCCCGCACCCTATTTAGTGTTAGTGTCAGTACCAGTTGCTTTAGCATGAGTTCAGTCAGTTTCCCCTACCATAGCTCAAATGAGAGATACTATCTCCTCTTTGGTTACCCTAAAGGGGAAGACTATCTTGGCCTCTGAGATAGTCTCCCTGCCTTTAAGGTAGGTTCTAGCTCTCACTTTGCTCTGTTCACCCACACCCAATGCCACAAAAAAATAGGAAGGTCAAGGACCACGAGCTGCCTGTGATTCGATGCCTCGAGAGGGTTCTCCTATAAGACCTCTCCACTCGAGTGGTAGGTTTCACCCCTCTTGGCCTAGATGGAGAGGATTAGGAGGATCGATGCATTGCCTCCACCACCAAAGACACTTAAGACACCTAGGAAGTGGGGAGGCCCTATGCACTTAGACTATTCTATGCCGTGTAGAGCTTATGGATGCTGAGTTCGATCTATTTTGATTGAGATCCATGATCCCTTGGAGCATTAGGGGTCAGATCCACAGGGAGAGAGCCATGGAGGCTCGAATATCTACCCAAGCGGCCAAGAGGGAGCGATGGAGGTAGAGTCGCAGCCTCCCTCGATGATTTCACCGTCCTTGTTCCGATCATCATTGATAGTATTACCCGCATCGATGCAACATGAGATCTCTAGTTGAGAGGCAGTCGACATTTCCATTACACTGCACCACTCACCATCCACCATCACCCATTCAGCTTACAACATCCACCACTTTTGCCAAGATTCAGAAGCCCCCATCTAGGGAAATACCATCCCCACTGGTGATCCAACTATGATCTAAGGATCCCACTCCATCCACTCCACATGTTGAGGTGAGATTGAGCTCCCCTGCTCGACCCTCTACCTCAACTGTGGTCAGGAAGGAGTGGCGACCCAAGAGCGTCATCATCACATCACCACCACCGCAGATGGAGGGAGAGAGGGGAGCCGACATAGACATAGTGCCCATGATAGTTGATCCTTCCAATGAGGAAGTATTGATAAGAAGATCCTAGAGATAGATGAGCACATTTCTGTGAGTGCCAAGTGGGTGTTCTAAAATAGTCATAGTAATAGATAGATGACATATTAGAAACTACTTGCAAGAAAAGATAAATTCTTGATTGAGCATTGATCAAGAGGAGGATAGTTTTCTTTGATCTGAATGACATGTCGATGACACAGGTCCACATGGTTGAACGGGGTCCTGGGATCAACTTAGCCAGGAAGGTGTCGTGCTCGAGGAAGGTAACACTTCTCACTTGACTCAGCACCTCCTCCACCAGCTCAAGTAGAAGGATAACCATATAAACATGATAGAGAAGAAGGTAGAGGAGTTGATGGTAGTAGTTTTAACATTGTAGAACTCAGCCCCAGTCTTGCATCCTTCTCCTATGGTAGCCGACCGACTAGAGTTGGTTCATACTTTTGACCATCCTAGTTGCACTCCTCAGATGATGAAGCTTTGCATAGGAAGGTCATGATAGCAACCTCCATGCAAGAAGGATATTAAGCATATGGTGGAAAGAGGGAAATGGCAAGCTGTGGGGAGCTCATCCATTCCAAAAGGTAGACCGTACTTAGAGGAATTTGATGTAGTTTAATACCCCAAGGGTTTTGTGCCACCTTCCTTCAAGATCTTTGATGAAAATGGAAACCCGCATCAACATATTACACATTTTAGAGTCGACATTGTAACTCGGTAGTGATGCACTCTTCGACTTTGTCCCAGCCTCTAGGGTTGCAATTGATAATCGCCTATTGTTAGGACTTTCTGAGTTGGAGACCTCATAGCAAAGAAAGTTCAACAACTAGTCCCTTGTTGAATTATATTCTCGTGGTGGCACAACTATGAAATTGATCAACAACATGCCATTGAGATTCTTCTCAAGAATATTCATGGCTCACTCCTTATGCTTAAGGGCTTTACCATCCGTGATATTTGAGAAACTAAGAAACATGGCTAGCAAGAGGAAGCCAAATAGTTTCCCTTTACCAATCATCTCCTGCCACGTAAAAGTGTTCGAGAAGAAGCCGTGCAGTGTTAGTGGAAGAAAAGCTAGGGTCATAGAGGCCTCAAGCTCACCAGCCTCCTTTTCCACCTTCTCTACCACCACCTCGGTCATCATATCAACCGCCACAACAGCCATTCCCACCACCTCAAGAAAGCATACCCAGATATTTTATCCAACGCATTATTACCCACTTACTCTTATATAGATTGAATAAGCCATATTCATTCAAGAGGGAGGTAGGTAGAAAAATCTTTAAGAATCTCTTAAAGAAACTTGACTTTTATCTACCAAAGCCCAAGAGGGAGGAGGAAGTGGGCAAGAATAATGATCCTAACTATTGCCCCTACCACCGCATGATTAGCATTATCTTAGAGGATTATATCACTTTTATGGACTGGCTTGAGCGTAGCTATAAGTTTGGTTCTATAGTTATCCCCAAGGAATACTTATAAGAACAACCATCCAGTTCTATTTGAGTAATTCTTAGGGATACTTGCCATCCTCTTAAGGTAAAAGAAGGTTGGGATATTGCCTTATCTTGAACCTCTAAAAAAGTAGTTTCTAAAATCAAGAAACTCTTTTTACAAGTGCCTGAGGTAGCTCAAACCTCCAACATCAAGGAAGGTTTGCAAGTTGCCAAAGATAATTTGAAGAAGATGATGGCCGAGTAGCAGCTCACCTTACTTGCTTGGGATAGTTCAATAACGCAACCACCATCCAAGTCCAGCACTCGATCTACTATTGTTGCTACTACTTCTTCCTCTACTAGCTCCTCTTCTACTAGCAGGAGCATTGTATGAGCAGACAATGTCATTAAATCCCTAAATCCACTTACTTTGTTGGATTTCTATCATGCACCTCCACCCAAAAAGAAATCAATGAATAAATATTTTACTTACATCTTGTCCACTTCTGATACTCTAGAATTCATTCATGTTGAAACTCTCCAAGTCTAAAAATAATAATCTAGTCATTCACCCCACTCTTATTTGAATCAACTTTCCTTTTGAATCAATTCACCTCTTGAGATGTACTTGGAGTCAACCCACTGGGATCCCACACATGATGAGAAGGTAGAACTTTCCACAAGTTCATCATTTCATCAAGTCAACCACAAGAATGACAAAGTTCTACCTCCTGTGGTAGCACCTCGTGATAAGGGTAAATAAGTCATTAGTTCTAGTGAGCGATAGCCCCTCCATGGGATGCTCCACCCACATATACTGGTGGACCAAGTCGAGTTGATTACATTATATTAGCATCTTAGAAAGTTTTTGGCTAAGTTAAGCATATATGATGCCCTTATCTTATCCAAAGAGATGAGGGAATCTCTAGTCAAGGCTCTTCTTGATCCAGATATATGTTTAGCTTTGTTGACTACTACTGAAGAGGAGGCACACAACTCAAAGGACATCTTAAGAGTTACATTCAATGATTAAAACTTGCTTCTAAGGATGATCAAGCACAACCGTCCTCTTTACATTACAGTGGACGTTGGCAGATACAAATTATCAAGGGTTTTGGTTGACCAAGGTGCATCAATCAATATTATGAGTCTAAGAACAAGCACAACCCTTGCCTACTTGAGGATCGACATCTCCAAACTCCAAAAAGAGAGGATCATGTTGAGAGGATTCAATCAACAAGGCGAGAGGGCCTTAGGCTCTATAGTGCTGCCATTGGAGATAGATGATTGGAAGACTGAAACCAAGTTTCATATCATAGACACGGATACATCTTTCACTTTGGGGAGACCATGGATACATGAAAAAAACACAGTTCCATCCTCTCTACATCAATGCATAAAGTTCATGAGAGGTTAGATTGAGTACTATGTCAAAGGAGATCTCAAGCCCTTCACAGTTCATGAGGTTAGGATATATGAAGATGCAGCCTATTTTCTCCCCCAAAATCAACTAGTCTATTCTTGCAAATATAGTCATGATCCCCATGAGGGACAAAAGAAAATAAAAGAAAAGGAAAAGAGAAATAGAAAAAAGAAAAGAAAAAAGAGAAAGAAAAAGAAAATATAAGAGAGTGAGACATGGGCTCAAGAGAAGATATAGAGCCTGACGTTAGATTCCACCCACAGTTCGTTACTCCATTCAAACATATGGGTAGGATGACTCCCTATTGGCAGAGGTAGAGGATAGTTCAGAGGTAGCCCCCGAGGTAGGAAGATTCCCTATTGGCCACTCAATAAGAGGTATGTCCCAACCACCAGGAGTACACTTGCTATCCACATAAACTTAGAATCTAGTTCAGAGAATGAGTCTTATGTCGTTAGCACACCAGCCAAATCTTCTTAGTAGCAGATCCCTTTCGAGGTGACACTTAAGCATGATAGTGTGAATACCGAGCTCCAAAGAAAAGTATAAATATATCCAAGTCTGCATATGAAATAGTCAGACATTAGTTGGGAACCTTAGCTCTAATCCCACTTTCCTCACAAAAAATTGAGGGTTTGGTAATTAATGAAGCCCCTAAGTCATCCACAGATGGGAAGACTCAGAGATTCTTTTTGGGAGCTTCATCCTCAAGTTAAGAAGTTGATGTAGAACTTGAGGATGATTCATATAAAGATTTAATACAATTGCCTTTTGATTGGTACTCACCTTGTGTTCTTAATCTAGCAAAGAAAGGATTAATCCCATATACTTGGTATAAATATAGGTTGGACTACTTTGAAAGGTTATAGGACAACCAAAGCAGACATCTTCAATCAATACCAAGACTAGGATTCAGTACAGTGGGTCCAATCGATGATGATGATGATTACCTAGTCATCACCAATCATTTAGAATCTGATAGGTTCTTTTCAAATCATGTAACTCATATGGGGGAGGTGTGCTTAGAAACTTGAAATGATCCAAATCACTTTGAAGTCAAAGATGCACTGCCAGAGTTTGAAGAGGAGATCAGATCATCTATCTAAGAGCTCAAAGAAATTAACTTAGGAACTGAAGACAATCTACGTTTGACATGCATCAGCTCTTTGTTGAATGATTTTGAAACTAATGACTTAGTTAGGCTGTTAACTAAGTTGAAGGACTACTTTGCATGGAGTTATGAAGATATACCTAGTTTATCTCCTGATGTAGTAGTCCACAAATTAGTAATAGATCCTAGTGCTCAAATCCTATCAAGCAAGCTCCTAGACACATGCGATTAGACATTGAACAACCGATCATTTCTGAAGTTAAGAAATTGATTGATCTTTCAATGAAAGAAAAATATCCTACGTTAGTCATCAAGAAAAAAAGAATGACCAAATTCACATATGCATCGACTTTAGGGATCTAAATAAGGTATGTCCAAAACACGAATTTCCATTACCAATCCCAGAACTGATGGTGGACATTACCTCATATCATGCAGTATTCTATTTCATGGATGGCTCATCTGGTTATAATCAAATAAAGATGGCCCCTAAAGATGAAAGAAATACTACGCTTTGAACCCCGATCAGAATCTTTTGCTATAAGGTCATACCTTTCGGCCTTAAAAATGCTGGTGCTACATACCAGCGGGCCATGAATCGGATCTTTGGCGAACTCATTCATCATCAAGTAAGTTGTTATGTCGATGATCTCATAGTCAAAAATAAAAAAAGAAAGACCAGCTCTTTGACTCAAGAGTAGTTTTTGAATAGTTAAGATAATTTAACCTTAAAATGAATTCTTTGATGTGTGCATTTGGAGTAGCTTCAAAAAAATTTCTCGGGTTTATTGTCCAGCACCGTGGAATAGAGATCAATCCGGAGAAGATCAAGGCGATATTAAAAATGCCACCCCTAAAAGTCTAACTCAGCTTAGATCAATCCAAAGGTTGTTGGCATATCTAAGATGCTTCATTTCCAACCTATCAGCAAGATGCCAATCATTTTTAGCACTTGTGAAAAAGGATGCTAAGTTCAAGTGGGATGATAAGTGTCAACATGCCTTTGAAGACATCAAGCACTACCAGATGACACTGCGAGTTCTAGTAGCCCCTATCAGGCAAGCTATTATACTTAGACACAACTCCTTGGCACTTTGTTGGCCCAAATCAATGATGAAGGGAAAGAGAATGCACTCTACTATCTTAGTCATCATCTAATCCCTGCTGAGGCAAATTATCCACCTATTGAAAACACGCTAGTTTTTAATCTTTGCATCCCAAAAGCTATGATACATGCTTTTCATAAGGTGAACTTGATCTTTAAGATCAATCCACTACAATATCTCATGAAATGGACATCATAGTGTTGGTCCATGATTTTATCATAGCTGACACTTTCATACCCTTTTGGTGAAAGGACAAGCACTAGTGAATTTCTTAGCAGCACACCTACTTCATGCTAACTCCTCGCTTAGTGATGACCTCCTCGATGAACAAATCATGAACTTAGGGGACTCTAGCATCTGCATCTAGGAGATGTACTTTGATGATGCAGCTTCCTTTCTAAAGGGAGAAGAACCACGATCAACACTTCCACGGAAGGCAAGGGTAGGAATAGTTCTTCTAACTTTGGACCGCGATGTGATAAGATTATCATATTATCTGTCCAATCCATGCACCAATAACGAACCTGAATATGAGGCTCTGATTGTCAGTCTAGAGTTAGCCATTATGCTATGCATCCAGGATATAAGCATTTTCAGGGATTCTCAGTTAGTCATCAACCAAATCGCTGGATCCTTTAAAGTTCTAAAGCCTAAACTCCATCACTACCATAAGTACATTATGGATTTTGTTGACCTCACTTTTGGAGTAAGTTCTCAACTTCCTCATCATAGATCTAGGACTCTTATAGACACTAAAATCTCCTTAGTCTTAAGACACATCTAGTCATTACGTGAACACTTAACCCAAGCCTAGAGACTTAGATGATTTAGCCATAAGAATAGGGTATGCGTTAGGGATTTAGGAAGACTTGCCTACCCTATAGCATTGAGCCTGATCCTTACTTTCTTCTTTCAAACCAAATCTCAAATTCAAGTCCAAATCATAAATCCAATCTCAAATCAAATGATTGAAACCCATGATTGAATTCAAATTCCAAAAATATTTCCTAAGCTCTTTGATTTTATCCTATGGGCTTAGCCTTAACCAAATGTAAATCACTCTAAAACTAAGTGATTTTCTCATGAATCATTTATATCTTCATTTATATTCCCAAATATAAATGAAATATAAATTCAAATAACCAAAACTATATCCAAAATCAAACCAAAATCCAATTTAACCCTTTTAAGCCAACTCCTTGAACTTGGTAAAATCCTATCCAGATAAATCAAAACCCATAGATTTCTTTATGATTCAATCATTCCTTCAATCATTGTTCCAAATATAAACACAAACTACAATTATCAAACCAAATCCAAGCTAACCCAAATCAAACCCAAGTTAGCCCTTTTTGACTTGAAATTGTCATATGAGCCAAAATCCATATGGATTTAAACCACTTGCAAATAGATTTATATCTCCATCCTAAGTCCATATATGAGTTCAACTAAACTTGAATCGAGCCATGGTCAAGCCAATCAACCCATTTAGGTCCACTTGACCCAAAGTGACCTAAAAGACCTTTTCGAGCCAAGTTCTAATTCAACCCAAAATGGATTGAACTAAGCCCATCCAAACCCTAAGTCATGATCAACAATCATCCTAGGTTAATCAATTATCTCAAATTGGGTCAAGCCAAGTCAACTTAGGCCGTTGACCAAGTCAACATTTAGACCAAATGAAACCCAAACTAGCCAAAACACATCATATGCCAAATTGACTAAAACCTTTGATTCAGACCCATTCATAATTAATGATTGAACATGACCAAACTCTCAATTGATCCAAACCAAGTCCAATTGGCCATTTGACCCAAGTTGACCCAAATTGGCCTAAAGAGACAAAATAGGTCAAATCATAATCCAACCCAAATTGATTGCAACCAATAGCTCAAGTTCATCCCAAAGTGATTATTGAACTTGACCAAAGCCATGATTGAGCCCAATTTGACTAATTGGTCAACTTGACCCAACTTAGCCCAAATTGATCTAAAGGGTCAAATTAGCCAAAACACAAATTAATTCCAAATTAAACCAAACCAAAGCATGCAATCATTTTCAATTAGCCAATTGGACTTGACTCAACACCTAACCTAACCCAATTTGGTGAAATTGGTGAAATTGGTCAACTTGACCCATTTGACCTATATGAACCCAAATGAACCATAATCAAATCCAAAGAAAATTGAATCAAACCAATGATACCAACACACTCCAATTGGTTATGTGAACTTGACCCAACCCTTGGTTTGACCCAATTTGACCAATTGGTCATGTGAACTTGACCAACCCTTGGTTTTGGTCAACTTGACCCAACTTAACCTAATTTGCCCTAAATAGGTCAAATCAAGCCAAATCAAACCAAACAAACTCCAACAAAACTTGAAATTTGGGTTAACTCACTTTTGACCCATTCTAAATCTTCTCAAATCAAACTTATAGCCAAATGACCATTTTGCCCTTGGGTTTAGGGCATCCCATGAGATAAGACACATGCACATTGGGTCATTTTCTCCCCTTAGCCACTTGGCACCCATTCATAGGTCCACTTAGGCAGTTAGGACCATGGCTGACCTGACCCAAAGGTGGTTGGATTGGCCATGACTCATGGGGAGGTGAAATCACCTCCCCATTCCCATTGGGACACTTGGAAAGCAATATGACACCCACTACTCCCATGGAAGCCACTCTCACACCATCCTCCATTCAAAGGAAGCTAGCTAACATGATTCTCTGCCCAAATTGAGCTTCCCATGCTGACCATATGATTAAAAAGCTAAAATAGCCATTGCCATTTGATCCATGGAATGAGGGGGTATACCCCCCTCATTCTCACTCAAACTCACACACTCACACTCGATTCAACCCTAGCAGCCAAGGAAAGATATCCCAAAGCCATTTCTAAGGTTTCTTTAGCTCACCAAAATCCACATTCTTAGTTTTACGTGAAACCAAAATACGGGAGGCCACCTCCGATTGCCATTTGCTCAAACCTCCACCAAAGTGCAATTAACTTTGCACACACCTTCCTTGGAGCTAAATGAGGGAGATTGAATCATTTCCCAAGTTACCCGATGGATGGAGGGTGGAGTTCAATCAAGATCGATCACCTACACCTTCTACATTGGTCTTCAGAGCAAACTACACTAAATCAAAGCTCGTGCAGCTCAACAGGGCTTTGTTTCTACTAAATGAAGCTTCCTCAATCATTGAAATTGCTGATCATAAGCTCCGGTGAGGTATGCCATTACACCTAATCCTTGAATGAAAATAGCTTGGTATTTTATGAAAGAAAGTTCTATGTCATGAGATTTCCACCATTTGTTTGCTTTGTTTTACTTCCTCGAAGGTGTGGGGTTGATTTCATCTCCATCTAAGCTCGGGTGAGCTCGGATCGAGCGACAATCAATAGATGGTAGCCATCGTTCATCGCTCAAGAGGAGATAGATCATGGACCGTCCATCCTGCATGATCAAAATGAATGGTCCTGATCTAATCACGCATATAACTGCTCATTTTCTCTTCAGATCGGTGAGTTTAATCATGGTCGTCCGATCTTAGATCGACACGAGTTGCAGTGCGCCATCCGAGTCACCCCTTGGATGTGACAACTTAAATAGTCACACCATGTGGAAAGCGCGCTGCGTCAGCCGCCACGTGGCCCGACGGGATTAAGGCTTTAAATAGGCTTAATTAATTTATTTTTAATCCAAAAACTTCCTAAATTTATAACTAATCCTAGAAAAATAAAAAATACAAACTTAGGCTCATTTTAAAGATATTTCATAGCAGAATCTAGGAAAATTATTATTAATTGATTTTGAATAGTAGTTTTGGCTTAATTAACATTTAATTGGAAATATAATTAGCTTAATTACACCCTAAATAACCATCCAATTATTCTAAAACTTTTTGTGAATGTTTAGGGGGATGACCTCTACCTCCACTATTTTTTTAGGATTTCATAGGTTGCTCAATTAGGGAGATCAATTGATTAAATCTTAGTCACTTTTTTAATTTAATTAGCAATAATTAAGCAAATGAACGATAAATTAATCAATCAATTAAGCTTATTAACCTCTATTAGTGATGATGAAGTCTAGGGAAATGGATTGGGATTCCCCCTTCCAATCTTTCCTTTAAGTCTTCTAATCCCTCTTAAATAATTAATTAATTAACACCCAATTAATTAAAGATTAATCAAAATCCAAATCATACATGAACTCTAATTAACTAATTGAAAGGATTTGATTGAGACTTAGGCTCCCTTCTTTATCTCTTTCCTAAGCTCATCTCATTTTGATTGGTTAAGGTTAATTAAGATTTAATTAGTTAATTAATGAACTTAATTAATTCAATTGAATTTATTTCTCTAATTTAACCTTGGGTAGCTTTTTGGGTATCTAATGACCCAAGAGATGATGAAATTATGGTTAGCTCTTATGTGTGAGAAAACTATGAAAGTAGTTAAGTGAGATCCCTTAAGCCTAATTAACTATTAATCATGAGCCAATTACATTAGGCCCCTTTCATTCTTTAGGAGCATTGCAAATTTACTTTTCATGTGATTTATATCATATCAGCTCATTGTTAATTAGTTAATTAACTTAAGGTGATGTAAGTAAGGGTTACTTAATCCACTTAATTCATACCTTAACTTAATTAAAACATAAAATCAACTTAAATATTCTTCATTGAACTAAATTAACTCACATATGTGGAATGAGATTAGGATTAGCAAACCTCTTTCATATTTCTTAAATCAAGTCAAACTCAAAATGAAATAACATTAAAGAACATTGGTTTGATTTAAATAGCCTTATTTAGAATGATTATCTTTAGGAATTAATTGGGATGAATGAGGTCATGTGCTTATGTTCCTTTATTTCTTTCCAATCATGTTAAATGTTGCTTTCCATATGTAGTCATGCATTCATTTCTTTTAAAATTAACTAAATGAAATTGTTTCTTTTATGTCTAATTGCATGTGTTGATTTAAACTAAAAAAAAGTGTGGCTATTATTACTATTAAATCAAAAGTTATTTTCAGAAGCCCATAAATCAATTATAATGGATGGAGTGATGTTAATTACAAGTATCTATAAGTTTGCATGTGTTGATAATATAAGGTATGCAATATGAAGCTCTCTTTCCTTATCTTACATTGATTCACATAGGATTTACAAATGTATAGTTCATTTAAAAAGAACACAATATTTGTCTAACTCTATTCCTATGCATCTCCATGCTAAGACTTAGGAAGAATCCCATATCACATATGTAAATCATATAGTCAAATCAAATATGACTTATTGCATGACTTCTCATTTTTGTGATTCTTTTTGTACATTCATATGCATATAAGAAAAGTAGTTTATTAGTCTGGACATCCTGGGGCTGTGAGGCTTTAAGTTGCCCTAAGCAGGTCTTGTACCTTACGCCCCTAGTATAGAACAATAGCTCCGTACTCACTTAAAACTCTTATACATGTGTATGTATGATATGACCAATGAATACAAATCATAAATAAAGTAAATTAAACATAATTTTTTTCATGGGTTTTCCTATTTTTATAGTTTCCTATACATTCATATGTATATAAGAAAAACTGTATATCAGTCTAGACATCTCGGGGCTACGAGACTTTAAGTAGCCCTAAGTAAGTCTTATACCTTACACCCTTGGTGTAGAGCAATGACACCATACTCACTTAAAACTCTTATACATGTGAATGTGTACTTAGCTAATGAATGAGAACCTACTTTTTCTATTTTAAAAAAAAGACATGCATTCATACTTCATTTATTTGGTTGAGTTGATTAGCCATGTGATTTAAGGTTCTTTCCTTATACTTTTGCATAAGAATCTAGATAAAGCTTTAAAGTAATATGGTGAAATCATTCAATCAAATGAAATGTTAATCCTAAACATATTCACTCACATTCATCATCTAAGTATGCCAAAATATAAATTGCATGTATAGGTATGCTTAGGATTTAATCATATGCATGATACGCATGATGGAAAGAAATGAATAAACATGTGTTATGTGAGAGAAATTCATTCTAATTAATCTTAAAATGTCTTTATTATTGAATGAGTTTACTTAAAATAAACCTAAACTTAAGACTAATTAAAACATATAATAAGCCATTCATTAAAGAAAATTGATTAATTAACTTGCTTTAGAAGTGACTTAAGGTAGGAATGAAAGAGAAATTCCCTCTCTTTCTTCTCTTTATAATACTTAGTTGTTAAGTGTAGGCCATATAAAATAAAAGAAAATACAAAGTAAAATCTTCAAATCAATTAAAAATCACTTAAAGAGAAATCAACCCCTTATAAATTCAATCCCCCACACTTAGCAGATTACAATTCTAAAGCCTAGTTAGGACATATCACACAAGCTTTAATGCACATATATTAGATTAAGTCACCACTTCTAGCTTTATGTTAGTTCGGTGCATGATTTGATGTATATTTAGTTTTATGATGTATTATTCTTTGATGTTGGGGTGTATGCGTGAGTAAGATGTTGGTAGATATTAGTTTAATCCCGTACTTTATGCGGAGGGCGTGCCAGAGGCTGTTGTAATAGAAATATAAATACTTGTGTTGTGCAGGTTGCTTAGCCCTTAAGCATAACCCAAATTAGGACAAGTGGGCTTGGTTACCCATGTGCGGAGTGCTAAGTATAAATTATTAATATAACTGCTTGGGTTGTATGGTGTGTTTAGCTAACATTTATTTTGCAAGTGTAGCTAGATTTACTTTCCTTCTTTTAATGTAATTTTACATTAGGATTAGGATAAGTGTTATGGTGATTAGGATGAGCATTGGTTATAAGACCAAGTCTTATAAACCATGTGAAGCCTTAGAGCAAGCACCTCTAAATCAAATCAAAAGACTGAAGAATGAAGAATGAAAAATGAAGAATGAGGAATGAAGAGCCCCATAGCACTTATTATTCTTAATGGTAATTATTCTCTTATAATATGGGTTGTATAAGGGTAGAGCTCGGCTACCCATTTTTCTTTTTGGGTTGTATTGCGACACCCGATCGTACTGGCCTTTTATTCTTTTGTGATAGCTTTATAAAATTGATTGATGTTTGGTTTAGCTTGTGCATTAGAAAAAGCATGCCTTTTCATAGTTTATTTATGATTGGCGTTTGTTGTGTGGCCTGGATACGATTAAGCTCTTAGGATAAAAATAAATTTTCTACCCCATTAACAACTCATAACTAAACTTTTAAAATAACTCATAACCTCACATAAAGCTTAGATATTAAAATAAGATAATAAAATATTTAACAACCCCTTAGCTGGATCTTGTATGTTTAATATCATGAACAATCATCTTATTTCACTCTTGTTAAGAAAGGGCTTCCATCTTTGCCAGGTAGAATGGGCTTACCCTTTGAGAGCTTGTGATGGAAGAACACCTCTTTCTCTTTCGATTTGGCCCATAATCAACTTCTCATGCATTTAGGAATACAAAATCCTATAGCCCGTTTAAAATAAAGAGTCCCAAATTAAATAAAATTTGATAAAAATTTGTATTAGATTAAGTCATTATTCATGCCCCTCATGCTCCAGTCTCTTAGGGAGTGGGTTTAAGGACTTTAGATTTTTTTTTCTAAATAATAACAACCTAGCCATCTTGCAAAAATATATGGCTTGACCACATGATTTTAAATCGTAGGAAGAGTTAGCTGGCTGTCACTCCAGGCTGTTATAAGCCTAGCAGTCTGGTGGTTTACTCTCTCTTCTAGAGGTAAACAATATACCCACTTTCACCTTAGATATAGGTCATGCTTTGTCCCTGGCTAAAGCTCCCTAGATTTAGGATTTGATGTTGCTATTTCCTTTTGGGGCTACAAGCATAAATTCTTACCTCTTAGGCATTTTCACAATCTTGTATTGTGAAATTATAAGTCCTAGATTTTTAATAAAATTTCAACTCAAATATATAATTCTCCTCAATTTAAAACATATAAAGCCCAACCATATGATAGTTAGGGATGCTCACTAGGATTCCTAGTATCATGAGCATCACCCACTCATTTCCTTTTGGCTTTGATAATAAGCCTTTCCTTTTGATCTTCCAAACATAGCTAATTTATTGATAGTCCTATCTTTGAATTCTTTGGAGACAACAGTTGCCTACTTTAATTGAGAGTATTTCTAAGGAACTCACCTTCCTTAGGATGCAATTAACTATGTGGACTTACCCCCATAGAGAACTTTAGAACCTAGTTTAAATAAATCCTACTTTTTTCATTCATGTAAAGTAGGAGAAATTCTTTAGTACATTCGATGACTCATCATGCCTTAGGAGTCCTTATTAGGTGATTAGGTCCATCGTAATAACTCCGTGGATCAGTTGATCTAAGATCAGACAGCTACGATTAAACTCATAGTTTCAAAGGATTAATCAGAGGTTCTACACATGATTAGATTAGGATCGCCCATTCCTATCATGCGGGATAGACGGTTCGTGATCTATCTCCTCCTGAGCGATGAACGGTGGCTATCGTCCATCGATTGCCACTCAATCTGAGCTCACCTGAGCTTATATGGAGATGAAAATGATCCCACACCTTCAGGGAAGTGCAATATGCAAATCTAACGGTAAAAATTGCATGACATAGAACTTTGTTTTATAAAATACCAACCTATTTTCATTCAAAAATTAGTTTTAATGGCACACCTCACTGGAGCTTATGATTGGCAATTCCAATGATTGAGGAAGCTTCATTTGGTAAATATAAAGCCCTGTTAAGTCACACGAGCTTTGATTTGGTGCAGTTTGCTCAGAAGACTAATGCATGAGGCGTAGGTGATCGGTCTTGATCGAACTCCACCCTCCGACCATGGAGAAGCTTGGGAAATGATTCATTCTTGCTCTTTCAGCTGGAGGAAGGTTTATGTAAAGTTAATTGCACTTTAGTGGAGATTTGAGCAAATGATAATCGGAGGTTGCCTTCCCTATTTCGATTTTATGTAAAATCGAGAATGGGGATTTTGGGGAGCTCAGGAAATCATAAAAATTGCTCTAGGATCTCTCTCTCCTTGGCTACTAGGGTTGAATCGAGTGTGAGTGTGTGAGTGAGGGTGAGGTATACCCCTCATTCTTTGATCGATGGTAATATGCTTTTGGCTTTTGATCATATGGTCACCATGGGGAGCTTAGTTTGGGCAGAGAATCCTGTTGGCTGGCTTCCTTTGAGTGGAGGATGGTGTGAGAGTGGTTGCCATGGGAGTAGTGGCCTATAGCTTTCCAAGTGTTCCAATGGGAATGGGAAGGTGATTTCACCTCCCCATGAGTCATGGCTGACCCAACCACCTTTGGGTCAGGTCAACCACGATCCTAAGTGCCTAAGTGGACCTATGAATGGGTGCCAAGTAGCTAAAAGGAGAAAATGACCCAATGTGCGCATGTCTATCTCGTGGGATGCCCTAAACCTAAGGGCAAAATGGTCATTTGGCTATGGGTTTGATTTGGGCAGATTTGGGATGGGTCAAAAGTGGGTTAACTCAAATTTCAAGTGGTTTGGAGTTTGTTTAGTTTGATTTGGCTTGATTTGACCTATTTAGATCAAATTGGGTTTGGTTTGGTCAAGTTGAAAAATTGGTAAAATTAGGTCAAACCAAGGGTTGGGTCAAGTTCACATGACCAATTGGAGTGTGTTGGTGTCATTGGTTTGATTCAATTTGCTTTGGATTTGATTATGGCTCATTTGGGTTCATATAGGTCAACTAGGTCAAGTTGACCAATTTAACTAAATTGGGTTAGGTTAGGTGTTGAGTTAAGTTCAATCGACTAATTGAAAATGATTGTAGGCTTTTTTTATTTAATCTAGAATTAATTTGGATTTTGGCTAAGTTGACCCTTTAGGTCAATTTGGGGTAGGTTAGGTTAGGTTGACTAGTTGGTCAAATTTGGCTCAAACATGACTTTGGTCAAGTTCAATAATCAATTTGGGATGAACTTGAGCCATTGGTTGCAATCAATTTGGATTTGTGATTTGACCTATTTTGGCTCTTTAGGCTAATTTGGGTCAACTTGGGTCAAATGATCAATTGGACTTGCTTTGGCTCAATTGAGAGTTTGATCATGTTTAATCATTGATTATGAATGAGCTTGAATCAAAGGTTTCAATCAATTTGATATATGATGTGTTTTGACTAGTTTGGGTTTCATTTGGGCTAAATGCTAACTTGGTCAATTGGCTAAGTTGACTTGGTTTGATCCAATTTGAGATAATTGATTAACCTAGGATGATTGTTGATCATGACTTAGGGTTTGGATGAGCTTAGTTCAATCCATTTTGGGTTGAATTATAACTTGGCTCGAAAAGGACTTTTAGGTCACTTTGGGTCAAGTGGACCTAAATGGGTTGATTGGCTTGATCATGGCTCGATTGAAGTTTAGTTGAACTCATATATGGACTTAGGATGGAGATATAAATCTATTTGTAAGTGGTTTGGATCCTCCAACCATCACTCTTCGGAGAAAGCATATTATATTAGCGGAGGAAGGTGCCAAATCCATCACTCTACTTACTTTACTTAATTTCTACTATGTACCTCCATCCAAATCTAAGAAATCAAAAAGAAAGCTGGTTCCACTTACATTTATGTCACTTCTAATGATCTACCTAATTTTATTCCTATAGAAAACTCTCCAAGTCTAATTAATAATATCTCTAGTTCTGATCATTCCTCTTCTAATTTAGAAATGGATTACCCATTCCTGAATTATTTGGGTTTGCCTATTGAGATTGATTTGGAATCATCCGACTCTAATGATCCCATAGGAGAAGTTGTAGGTAAACCTGATGAGCAGGTAGAACTTTCCACTAAACCATCTCATGAAGTCACTGAAGTCAACCTTCGTAGTGGCAAAGTTCTACCTCTTAGGATAGCACCTTAGGATAAAGGTAAGCAAGTCATTGGTTCTAGCAATCAAGAATCCTCTCCACAGGATGCTCCACCTATGGATATGCTTGTGGAGGACCAGCCCAGAGTTGACTACAATATCCTCACTCACCTAAGAAAGTTGTCAGCTAAACTAAGCATATATGATGCCCTTATCTTATCCAAACAGATGAGGGAGTCATTGATCAAAGTCCTTCTCGATTCAAAAATAAGCTTAGCTCAGCTGACCACAATTAGAGAGAAGGCATGTTATTCAAGAGAAGCTTGTGGAGTTACATTCACTGATGAGGACCTTCTTTTAGGGACAACCGAGCACAATCGTCCCCTCTTCATCATAGTGGACATAGGCAGATTCAGACACTTTAATGTGTTAATTGATCCACATGCATCAGTGAACATTATGAGTCTAAAGACCTTTGCCTACTTGAGGATTGACATCTCCAAACTCTAAGGAGATTAGATGATGCTAAGAGGATTCATTGAGCAAAGCGAGAGGGCTTTAGGCTCCATAGTGTTGCCCTTAGAGATAGACGACTGGAAGACAGAAGCCAAGTTCTGCATAATTGATTTAGATATATCTTTCATTTCTTTGCTTGGTAGGCATTGGATACATGGAAACAACACAGTTCCATCCTCTTTACATCAGTGCATTAAATTCTGAAGAGGTGGAATCAAGTATTATGTCAAAGAAGACTTAAAGCGATTTTCAGTTAGAGAGGTCGAGATATATGAGGATGCGGCCTACTATCTTTCTCCAAATTAAAAAGTCTATTCTCGTGAACTTGGTTAAAGCTCAAAAATAAAAGAAGAAGAAGAAAAAGAAAAAGAATAAAAAGATAAAGGAAAAGAAAAAGAAAATAAAAGTATAAGTGAGCGAGGATCAGACACTGAGGAAGAAGTAGAGGCTGATCTTGGATTCCACCCACCGTTTGTTCCTCCATATGAACATATGGGTAGGATGACTCGACCCCCACCAGGTAGAGGCAGAGGTAGAGCCAGAGGAAGTTCTAGAGGTGAAAGACCTCATTGCTTGTTGCCAGCCAGGAGAAGCTATGTTCCAATGCATAAGAGTACCCTACTATCCATATAGATTTGGAATCCAATTCGGGGGATGAGTCTCATATAGCTAGCATGCCAACCAACCCCTCTTAGTGGGTCCCATTGGAGGTGACATTCGAGCCAGACAATGATGAAGACCAAGCCTCCAAGCAAAGCATGAATGTATTTGAATCATTATTATGTAGAACAATTAGACAACAGTTGGGAACTTTAGCTCTAACCTCACTCTCTTCCCAGAAAGTCGAAGGTTTGGTAGTTAAGGAGGCCCCCAAGTCATCCACAGATGTCAAGCCAAAGAGGTTTTTGTTGAGAGCATCATCCTCAAGTCAGGAAGCTAATGTAGAACTTGAGGATGATTCATATAAAGATCTAATACAATTGCCTTTTGATTGGTAATCCTCTTATATTCTTAACTTAACAAAGAAGGGATTAATCCCATATACTTGGTCTGAACACAAGTCAGACTACTTTAGAAGGCTATGAGACAACCAAAATAGATATCCTCAATCAAGACTAGTATTAGGATTCAGCACAGTGGGTCCAGTCGATAATGACAACCATTGTCTAGTTATCACCAATCATTTAGAGTATGATAGGTTCCTTTCAAATCTTGCTAACTCATATGAGGAGGTATGTTTAAAAACTTCAGATGATCCAAATGATGTTGAAGTCAAAGATGCACCGCCAGAGTTTGAAGGAGAAATTAGATGAACTATCAATGAGCTCAAAGAAATCAACTTAGGAACTGAAGACAATCTACGTCTAACATACATCAGTTCTTTATTAAATGAAGAAAAAACCAATAACTTAGTTAGGCTATTAGCTGTGTTTAAGGATTGCTTTGCATGGAGTTATGAAGAAATGCCTGGTTTATCTCTCAATGTAGCAGCCCACAAACTAGTAATAGAGCCTAATGTTAACCCTATCAAACAAGCTCCTAGATGCATGCAATTAGACAATGAACAACATATCATTTTTAAAGTCAAGAAATTGATCGATGCTGGTTTCATCATAGAAGAAAAATACCCTACCTGGTTGGCTAGCATCATTCTAGTTAAGAAAAAGAATGGCCAAATTTGTATATGCGTCAATTTTAAGGATCTAAATAAGGCATGTCCTAAAGATGAATTTCAACTTACTATACCAGAACTGATGGTGGATATTGCCTCATCTCATGCAATTTTTTTCATCATGGATGGGTCATGTGGCTACAACCAAATTAAGATGGCCCTTGAGGATGAGAAAAATACTATTTTTTGAACCCCGATCATAATATATTATTATAGGGTCATGTCTTTTGGCCTTACAAATGCCGGTGCTACATGCCAGCGGGCCATGAATCGGATCTTCAACAAACTCATTCATCATCAAGTTGAATGTTACGTTGATGATCTTATAGTCAAAAGTAAAGAAAAGGAAGACCATCTCTTTGATTTGAGAGTAGTTTTTAAACGGTTAAGGTGATTTAACCTTAAGATGAATCCCCTAAAGTGTGCATTTGGAGTAGCTTTGGGAAAATTTCTTGGGTTTGTTGTCTGACACCATGGAAAAGAAATTGATCTGGAGAAGCTCAAAGTTATATTGGAAATGCCACCCCCTAAAAGTCTAACTCAACTCAGATCATTCCAAAGGCAGTTGACGTATCTAAGATGCTTCATTTCCAACTTATCAGAAAGATGCCAACCATTTTCAATGCTTGTCAAAGAGGATGCCAAGTTCAAGTGGCATGACAAATGCCAGCATGCCTTTGAAGACATCAAGCACTACCTGATGACGCATCTAGTTCTAGTAGCCCTTATCCCAGACATGCCATTGATACTATATACTACTATATTAGATGACTCCCTTGGTGCTTTGTTGGCCCAAACCAATGATGATGGGAAAGAAAATGCTCTATACTATCTATCATTAATCCCCTGAAACTACCCAATTGAGCTTTTAATCTTTAGAAAAAACCAACACTACATGCTTTCTCATAGGTAAATATGATATATAGGATCAATCCACTATAATATCTCATGACATGGTCGATGTTGTCTAAGCGGTTGGCTCATTGGTCCATGATTTTGTCACAGTTTGATATCACATTCGTACCCCTCTGTGTGGTGAAAGGATAAACATTAGTGAATTTCTTAGCAGCATACCCACTTCTTGCTAATTCTATGCTTAGTGATGACCTCCCTAATGAACAAATCATGAACTTAGAGGACAGTAGCATTGATCACTAGGAGATGTATTTTGATGGTGCAACATCCTTTCAAAAGGGAGAAGAACCACGGTATACTCTTCCAGGGAAGGCAATGGTAGGAATAATTCTCCTAACTCTGGACCACAATGTGGTTAGATTTTTATATCATCTGCCAATCCATGCACCAATAACAAAGTTAAATATGAAGCTCTGATTGCCAGTCTAGAGTTAGCCATTACATTATGCGTCTAGAGCATCAACATCTTCGGCAATTCTCAGTTAGTTATCAACCAAATTGCTGGGCCTTACAAGGTTCTAAAGCCTAAGCTCCATCATTACCATAAGTATACCATAGAGTTGTTGGTTCAAATCCCAGAGCTTACCATCTATAAGATTCCTCGAGGAGAAAACGTAGTAGCAGACGCATTAGCCAAGCTTGCCAAAGAGTTGGCATGTTCGAAAGATGAGTCCATACCAATAAGGGTTTAAAATAGACAAGTCTTATACCTTATTGATGCTGAACTCATGAAGAGACTCTCTCTAGAAGTGGAGGTTACTGTTACCAAAAAGGATGATGAGTCAAATTGGAGGCAGCCATTCATGGATTACCTACATACAAGCTAACTACCTCAAGAGAAGCCACTAGCCAAATAGGTGAAATAGAGAGCCTTTTCATATGCTCTCGTGAATGAAACCTTATACCAGTGGTCCTTCAATAATATGTGATTATGTTATTTGGACAAACATGAAGCCTGTAAGATCGTGAGCGAGGTACACTCAGGTTTATGTGGAGTGCATCAATCCGGTCTGAAGATGAAAGCCAAGATCAAGAGTATAGGATACTACTGGCCTTCGATGATCACAAACTATATGGATGTAGCTAGGAGATGCCATAAATGTCAGGTGCATGGTGTGGTCCTACATCAACCACCCAACATTGTACATCCTACATTGGCCTTGTGGCTATTTGAGTGTTGGGGTACCGACATAGTGGGTCCGATTGATCCTCCTTCTTTCAAGGGTCATCAGTTCATTCTAGTTGCCACCGACTACTTTTTCTAAGTGAGCAGATCCCACTCAGAGAGGTCACAACTTAGCATGTGCTCAAGTTCTTCAGGAACCATATAGTATATATGTTCGGGGTACCTCGATAAATTATATTCGATAATGGTACTGCATTCAAAAAGCACTAAGATCAACAGCTTTGCCCTGAGATATAACATAGATTGGAGATATTCTACCATCTACTATCCAAGAGAAAATGTCCTAGCAGATACCTTTAACAAAACTCTCATCCAAATATTAAAGAAGACACTCGATGACAACAAGCGAAAGTGGCATGAGCAGTTAGTTGAAGCCTTGTGGGCTTACCGCACCACATACAAGACTCCAACTCAATCTACCCCATTCTCCTTAGTGTATGGGTCCGAAGCCATTGTACCATAAGAAGTCAAATTCTATTACTAAGGATAGTTGTGGGTAATAAGATCACAACAAAGTGTAATTCCAAGTTAAGTTTAAAAGAGCTCGAAGGTTTAGAGGAAAGATGCCTCCGGGCATGCTAGAACTTTGAGTTGTATAAAGCCAAAATGATTCAAGCTCATGACAAGGTAGTCCATCCTAGAACTTTTCAAGTAGGAGAGCTTATTTTAGTTCTAATGAGACCAATTGTTGCCCATCAAAATATGGCAGGAAAGTTTGAACCCACTTGAGAAGGCCATTTTGCCATAGAGAAGGCCTACCAAGGATGATCTTATCAGCTCATAAACTATAAGGGAGAGTGCTCCATGCTTCCAATCAACGGGCTCTACCTAAAGAAATATTATCCATAAATATTGTTTGAAAATAATTATCAATAAAACTTCTCTTCACTTCAAATTCTATCTCTCCATATTTGGTTAGAAATATCTTTGCTTGCGAATCCGCCATGACGTGTTTAGGATAGGTGTAAGAAAACTCAAGCGACATCTTATCTTTCATCAACACAAATACAAACTATGCATGCTTTTCCCATGTTATTAGGATAGGTGTAAGACAACCTAAGAGGCATCCTATTTTGACTAGTACAACTAAGTTAGGTGTAAGAGAACCCAAGCTGCATCCTTTCTTGGTGGAGTCACAGTTGACCTTTGAGGAAAAAATTCATCCATTCTTCGATGTGTTTAGGATAGGTGTAAGAGAACCCAAGTGACATTCTATTCCTTCTTCTACAATACTCACATAAATATCAAACAATCATATATCTTTTGTCTCGGGCTATTTTGATGTGGGAGCAAGCCCCCTGTGGAACTCACTCATTAATTTCGTTGACATGCTTGCTAGTGTGTCACCCCAGTGGTCCCTTATTTAAGAAGATGTAAGCCTACTATACTTTCTTTCCTAACTTGATTGCTACAAATCGATGAGCACCCTGTTAGTTTGGTAGGCCTTATTGTGCAGCCAGTAAGCTACCCCATGTTGACTTTATTTAAGAGGATGTAAGCCTGCACGCTTTCTTCATGGACTAGCCATCATACACTGACTAAATAGAGTATATTTGAGGATTAGGGTAAGTCCCTCAGTGGCTTTTTTCCTCCTGACTACTTTAAGTTTGGGTCCAGTCCTTCTTTGTGGCTAAAGTAGCCTTAGGATAGCTCTAGAACGAATATCCGATGCGGTTCCACTTTAGGGAGATGTAAGCCTACATGCCTTCTTCTTAGACTGATCATTGCACATTGATAAGAACCTTAGGTTGGTTGGTGTTTGCCACACTGATGATGGCCCACCTGGTGGATACAACACTCTTAGCTAATGTGAGTCCCCGCGCTTTCTCCTTGAGTTGGCCACCAAATACCTACAGGATTTCTTTTACAGGGTTCTAGATAATGCTCCTAGCGACACCTCCCCTGTGGGCACTCTACTTGGATCATGTCCTTAGTGACCTCATTTAGACACTACCCATGTTACTCTTATATTGGACAACCCCCCTTTCTTAATAGCCATCCCTGTGGTTGGAGAATTTGTCTCACGGATATGCAAATTCTCCCTTGATTCAGTAAGTCTGAGATAGGGCTAGGCTGATATTTGCTCCTTCTCAATGTGGTCCCTCGCACACCAATAGGGTACACTCATAATAACCAAACAAAATATATATCTTCTCTTGTGGATTAGGAGCAAAACCCTACCTTTTTCAAGCATCCTATCTTTAGAGGCGGTCGTGCTCTGAAATCCTATTGAGTTAAGATAAGTGCGGTTGGCACTCTCGCCTTATTGACTTGTTGTGTCACCAACAAGTCATCCCGGTGGTTGTCCTTGCTTTGGAAGATATGAGTTTATCATGCATTTTGTCCAGCATGACCATTGTCCACCGATGAGTAGCCTTAGGTCGGGTTCGATTTATTGTGCTATCAACTGATCCCCCTAGTGATTCCTTGTTCAAGAAGTTGTAAGTCCACACACTTTTTCCTTGACTTGACCATTGCACACCAAAAGGCACCCTTTTCGTTGGTTAGCTCTACCCTATGGCTGGTAGACTATCCCTTTGGATTTGTAAATCCATGACATGTCTAGGCTCATATTAGCCCCTTCTTAGTGGATCCATCACATACCGACAGGGTCTATCTAAAATTAAATTAATTCTGACTATTCTTGAGTCGATATGAGTCCACAGCGGCATTCGCTCAAATAGTCACCTTAGGTCGAGTTCAATTTGTTATGTTATCAATCGATCACCCCAGTGGTTCCTTGCTTGAAAAGTTTGTAAGTCTACAAGCTTTCTTTCTAACTTGATCATTGCACCGAAAGGCACAGTTGGATAGTCTACGATGGTAGACTATCCCTTTGTAAATCTAAGATAGGTCTAAGATGATATTAGTCCCTTCTTAGTAGATCCATCACACACTAACATGGTCCATCTCATCAAATCCATCATCCTCTCTCTAGTGGTGTCAAGACTAAATCCATCCACTCTTATACCTAATGGGTAATCTGAACCTGCTTCCCTAATGGAAGGTTCATCCACCTTATCCCCAGCGAATCCAAGCTCATATCTCTAACAGATGTGTCCTCAAAATCAAATCAAATTTTTATCCCCCAATGGATCTCCCATCAATTAACTCCTACCAATAAAGCTAGTAGAAAAAACACCCTCCATAACACCACACAAAACAATGTCTGACTTGCAACCTAAGCCTCTATTGAAGAAAAATGCCAAACTTCAATTAAGTATCATAGAAAATCCTACTATTAGGCTTAATACTATCATTTCTAATTCTTACTTTAAAACGTCTACTCTTCCTTCTTTGACTCCAAAGATAGAAACAATAGGTTTTGGAAGTTTAAGAAAAGAACTTTCTGATCCATTTCTTCTTCACATATTACATGTAAAAGAAGTTATACTAGACTCTAATGAGATTCACATACTTGATGTAGTCTCATCTCTTCTTTTTGATTTTAAAGATATTGCACCCAATGAGCTTCCTGATGAGCTACCTCTTCTAAGAGACATTCAACATGCTATTAAATTCTTACTCGGTTCTCAACTTCCTAATCTTTCACATTATAGAATGAACCCTACTGAGCATGTTGAGGTTAAAAGACAAGTTGAGGAATTATTAAAAAAAGGCTTTATTCATAAGAGTCTTAGCCCTTCTGCAGTTCCAATATTATTAACTCAAAGAAAGATGGAATATGGTGAATGTGTGATGATAGTAATAAATAAAATTACTATCAAATATAGGTTTCTATTCCCATTAGATGATGCTAGATTTAATCTTAGAGCAAATTTTTTCAAAGATTGATCTAAAAAGTGGATATTATCAAATTCAGGTTAGATCAGGAGATAAGTGGAAAATGGCTTTTAAGACCCCTCATGGACTTTATGAATGGATTGTCATGCCCTTTGGACTTTCAAATGCTCCTAGCAAATTTATAAGAATAATGAATACTGCTCTTAAACCATATATAAGTAAATTTTTGGTGATGTATTTTGATGATATTCTGATTTTTAGTTCAAGAGAAAATGAGCATCTACAACACCTACAAAAAGTCTTTAAAATACTTAGATCAAAGAATTTATACATTAATTTATAAAAGTATTTCTTTTTGCAAGCTGAGGTAATATTTTTAGGCTTTATTATATCCACTACTGGACTTACACTTGATCCTTCTAAAGTGAAAGCAATCTTAGATTAGCCATCACCTAAAAGCTTTACTAAAGTTAGAAGCTTCCATGGTTTAGCCACTTTTTAGCAAAAATTTATCAAGAATTTTAGTACCATTGTTGCTCTAATAACTGATATACTAAAACTAGATAAATTTTGTTAGACTCCTAATGCACAAAAGGCCATAGAGCAAATTAAAGTTCTTATCACTTACACCCAATCCTTAGCTTCGATTTTTTAAAGCCTTTGAAGTGACATGTGATGCTTCAAGAATGAGATGGAATTTTAAGTCAAGAGAATCATCTTATAACATTCTTTAGTGAAAAGTTAAATGAAGCTAAACGATATTCCACTTATGATAGAGTTTTATATAATTCAATCCAGGAATTGGCGACACTATCTCTTACATAAATAATTTATACTTAACCCTAATCATCATGCCTTAAGATTCATCAAAACTCAATGGAAATTAAGCCATAGGCATTCAAATTTGGTTGAATTTTTACAAGACTACTTTTTTGTTCTAAAACATAAGCCTAGAATTGAGAATAAATCTGCTAATGATTTATTCAGGGTAAACCTAATAATTTTGTCTTTAGAATTGAGAATCTGAGTATTTGATAGAATTAAAGATGATTATATTATTTGCCCTGACTTTCACCTAATTTATCATGAACACCTAGATAAACCAATAACTTTACAAGGGACATTCTTGATAACAAATTGTTATTTATATAAAGGAACCAATTGACTATGACCAACTTGACCTAATAGGTCAAATCAAACCAAAATTGATTAGAACCAAAGCTTAAAACATATTTCAAATTACCAACCAAACTAACCCATGACTAACCCTTGTTGAAATGGGTCAAATTGTCAACTTGACCCATTTGACCTAAATGAAATCAAATGAACCAAAACCAAATATAAACCAAACTAAACCAAACTAATGATGCCAAAATATTTCAAATGGTAACTCAATGAACCCTTGAGACCCAATTTGTGGTCAACTTCAACTTTTGACCTAAATGGGTCAACATGAGCCAAATAACATCAAATCAATTCCAAATTATTGGAAATTTGGACCAACCCAATCTCAAACTATTCTAAATTTGCTCAAGGTGAAATTGAAGCCAAATGACCATTTTACCCCTAGGTCAAGGGGTAACCCATGGCCAATTCCACTTGGAATTTGGTCATATCCTTTTCATGGCCACTTGGCACCCTCTTAGTGGACTAAGTGGACACTAATGAGTGTGGTGCACATGGCCCAATGGTTTTGGGTCAAAACCAACAGGCCACTTAAGAATTTCTCTTCATGGAATCACTCCCACTCTCATTTCAAGCACATGGAAGCTTCACCATTCCACTCCTCTGCCAAAACCAAATCATGTGAAATAGAAAATGGCCTAACTAACTCACTCCATGGGATCAATTTGATCAAAATGGCAAAACACCTCTCCACCGTTCGATCCTTGTGGGGGGATATATACTCCCCCTCATTCCACTTCAATCCAAATCATTCACACTAAATTGGATTGACCTATATTAGATGGAACTAAGCCCATCCAAATCCTATATCATGATCAACAATCATCTTTGGTTAATTAATTATCTCAAATTGGGTCAAACCAAGTCAACTTAGTCTGTTGACCAAGTCAACATTTAGCCTAAATGAAACCCAAACTAGCCAAAACACATCATATGCCAAATTGACTGAAACCTTTGATTCAAACCCATTCATAATCAATGATTGAACATGATCAAACCCTCAATTGAGCCAAACCAAGTCCAATTGGCCATTTGACCCAAGTTGATCCAAATTGGCCTAAAGAGCCAAAATAGGTCAAATCATAATCCAACCCAAATTGATTGCAAGATTCAAGTTCATCCCAAAGTTATTGAACTTGACCAAAAGCCATGATTGTGCCCAATTTGTCCAATTGGTCAACTTGAAACTTAGCCCAAATTGACCTAAAGGGTCAAATTAGCCAAAATCAAATTAATTCCAAATTAAACCAAACCATACAATCATTTTCAATTTGCCAATTGAACTTGACTCAACACCTAACCTACTTAAATTGGTCAAATTGGTCAACTTGACCCATTTGACCTATATGAACCCAAATGAGCCATAATCAAATCAATGACACCACACACTCCAATTTATTAACTTGACCCAACCCTTAGTTTGACCCAATTTGACCAATTGGTCATGTGAACTTGACCTAACCTGACCTAATATTACCTAAATAGGTCAAATCAAGCCAAATCAAACCCAACAAACTCCAAACCACTTGAAATTTGGGCTAACCCACTTTTGACCCATCCCAAATCTACCCAAATCAAACCCATAGCCAAATGACCATTTTGGCCTTAGGTTTAGGGCATCTCATGAGATAAGACATTTGCACATTGGGTCATTTTCTCCCCTTAGCCACTTAACACCCATTCATAGGTCCACTTAGGAACCAGGAATGAAAGGTGGTTGGGTGTGACTCATGGGGATGTGAAATCACCCCCCACTCCCATTGAGACACTTGGAAAGCCATAAGACACCACTACTCCCATGGAAGCCACTATGACACCCTCCTCCACTCAAAGGAAGCTAGTTAACAAGATTCTCTGCCTAAATTAAGCTCCCCATGGTGACCATTTGATCAAAAATCCAAAAAAAAATTGTAGTCCAATCCAAGGAATGAGGGGGTATTCCCCTCCCCCCCCTCATTCTCACTCAAACTCACACAATCACACTTGATTCAACCCTAATAGCTAAGGAAAGAGATCCCATAGCCATTTCCACGGTTTCCCAAGCTCCCCAAAATCTCCATTCTCAGTTTTACGTGAAACCGAAATAGGGGAGGCCACCTTCGATTGCCATTTGCTCAAACCTCCACCAAAGTGCAATTAACTTTGCACACACCTTCCTTGGAGCTAAATGAGTGAGAACAAATCATTTCCCAAGCTTCTCGACTGTCGAAGGGTGGAGTTCAATCAAGACTGATCACCTATGCCTCCTGCATTGGTCTTCTGAGCAAACTACACCAAATTAAAGCTCATGCAGCTAAACAGGGCTTCATTTCTATCAAACAAATCTTCCTTAATCATTAGAACTACCGGTCATAAGCTCCAGTGAGGAATGGCATTAAAATTGATCCTTGAATGAAAAGAACTTAGTCTTTTGTGAAAGAAAGTTATGTCATGCGATTTCCACCATTGGATTGCTTTATTTTGCTTCCCAAGGTGTGGGATTGATTTCATCTACCGAGCTGGGTGAGTTTGGATCGAACATGATCTACGTCATTCATCATTTGGGAGGAGATAGATCATGAACCGTCCATCTCGCATAATTAGAATGGATGTCACGATTTGATCGCGATAGAACGCTCATTTTTCCCCATCCATTTTAATCATGGTTAAATGTTATAAGTAGTAAGTAGGTTGATGCCCTAGTGTAGAACAATGCACCGTACTCACTTAAAACTCTTATACATATGTATGTATGATATGACCAATGAATAAGAATCATGAATTAAATAAATCAAACAAAATTTTTGCATGGGTTTTCTTATTATTATAGTTGTCCATACATCCATATGTATATAAGAAAAGTGATATATTAGTCTAGACATCCCGGAGCTACGAGGCTTTAAGTAGCCCTAAGTAGGTCTTGTACCTTACGCCTCTAGTGCAGAAAAATGGTGACGTACTCACTTAAAACTCTTATACATGTGAATGTGTACTTAACTAATGAATGAAAACCCTCTTTTTCTATTAAAAAGACAAACATTCATACTTTATTTATTTGCGAGGCTTCCTTATGCTTTTGTATAAGAATCTAGATAAAACTTTACAGAAATATGATGAAATCATCCAATTAAATGAAACATTAATTCCAAACACATTTACTCACATTCATCATTTAAGCGTGCTAAGAAGCAAATTGTATGTATAACTATGCTTAGGATTTAATTATATGCATGATACACATGATGGAAAGAAATGAATAAACAGGTGTTATGTGATAGTAATTCATTATAATTAATCTTAAGATGCCTTTCGTATTGAATGAGTTTATTTAAAGTGAACCAAAACTTAAGATTAATTAAAATATGTGATAAGCCATTCAGTAAAAAGTATTGATTAATTAATTGGGTTTAGATGTGATTTAATATAGGGATGAAAGAGAGTGATCCTCTCTTTTTCTCTCTTTATAACACTTAGTTATTTTGTGTAGATCAAATAAAACAAAAGAAAATGTTAAGTAAGAGCTTATAAATTAATTAAATAACTTAATGTGAGACCACCCTTTAAATTGAATCTTTCCACACTTAGGGAATTATAACTTTAAAGACTAGTTAGGACATACCACACAAGCTTTAACACACACATTAGATTAAGTCACCACTTCTAGCTTTATGTTAGGATGGTGTATGGTTTGATGTATGTTTAGTTTTGTGATGTATTATTTTAGACTGGATGTTAGGGTGCATGTTTCATAGACTAGATGTTAGGTCGATATTAGCCTAATCATGTCTTTTATAGAGGATTGTGCTTAAGGGGCCGCTGGAATAAAAATATAAATACTTTTGTTGTGTAGGTTGCTCAGCCCCTATAAATAATCCAAGCTAGGATAGGTGGGCTTGGTTACCCATGTGCGGGGTGCTAAGTCCAAACTATTCATATAACTGCTTGGGTTGTATGGTATGTTTAGCTAACATTTGTTTTGCAGATGTAGCTAGATTTACGTTCCTTCTTTTAATGTAATTTTGCATTAGGATATGATAAGTGTTATGGGTATTAGGATGAGCATTGGTTATAAGACCAAGTCTTATGTACCATGTGAAGCCTTTGGAGCGAGCACCCCCAAATCAAATCAAAGAGTGAAGAATGGAGAATGAAGAATGAAAACCCCCCATAACATTCATCATTCTTAATTGTAATTCTTCTTTTATAATCTGGTTGTATAAGGGTAGAGCTTGGCTACTCATATTTCTTTTTGGGTTGTATGATAGTACTCGATTGCACTGGCCTCTTATTCTTTTGTGATAGCTTTATAAAGTTGATTGATGTTTTGTTTAGCTAGTGCATTAGGAAAAGCATGTCTCTTCATAGTTTATTTATAATTGGTGATTGTTGTGTGGCATGGATGCGATTAGGCTCTTAGGATAAAAATAAATTTTCTTTCCCATTAACAACCAAAACTAAGCTTTTAAAATAAACTCATAACCTCATATAAAAAGCCTAGGAATTAAATCAAATAATAAAATATTTAACAACATCTTAGTTGGATGTTGTATGTTTAATATCATGCATAATCATCTTACTTAACTCTTGTTAAGGGAGGGCTTCCATCTTTGCTAGATAGTAAGGGCTTAACCTTTGGGAGCCTATGATGGAAGAACACCTCTTTCCCTTTTGATTTGACCCATAATTAATTTCTCATACATTTAGGCATATAAAATCCTATAGCCTATGTTAAAATAAAGTGTCCTAAATTTAAAAAAATTTAAAAAAATTTGATACAAATTTAAGTCATTAATCATGCCCCTCATACTCTAGTCTCTTAGGGAGTGGGTTCAAGGACTATATGGATTTAAAGCATAGGATGAGTTAGTTGGCTACCACTCGAGGCAGTTGTAAGCCCAACAGTCGGGTGGTGCACCCTCTCTTGTGGAGGTAAACCATATACCCACTTTTTCCTTAAATTTAGGTCATGCTTTGACCTTCACCAAAGCTCCCTAGATTTAGGATCTAAGGTTGTGGTTTCCCTTTGGGGCTACAGGCATAAGTCTTTATCTCTTAGGAATTTTCATAATCTTGTATTGTGGAATCATAAGTCCTAGATTTCTAATAAAATTTTAACTCAAATATATAATTCCTCAATTTCAAAGCAATGATAGATATGGGATGCTCACTAAGTTTTCTAGTATCATGACCATCCCCTAATCATCTCCTTTTAGCTTCGATAATAAGTCTTTCCTTTAGATCTTTCTCATTGATCTTCCAAATATAACTAATTTATTGATAGTCCTATCTTTGAATTCTTTGGAGACAACAATTGCCTACTTTAATTTAGAGTATTCCTAAGGAACTCACCTTCCTTAAGATGTAATTAACTATAGGGGCTTGCCCCATAGAGAACTTTAGAACCTGGTTTAAATAATCTGGTACATTCAGACCCATCATGCCTTAGGAGTCCTTGTATGATTGGGTCCATCGTAGGATAGTGATTTATCTTTAGATAGTGTACAATTCCTTGATGTACCCTTAATAAGTACATTAGATCATGGTGTCCCCCATATACACACACATACACATGAACCAAAATAAACACCAGTTGTTGTTCAATCCAGGTTCTTACAAGATTCCTCAAGGAGAAAATGCAATAGCAGATGCATTAGCCAAGCTTATTGTTGACCTCACTTTTGGAGTGAGTTCTCAACTTCCTCATAATAGGTCTAGGACTCTTATATACACTGAGAGCTCCTTAGTCTTAAGACACTTCTAGTGATTAAGTGAACACTTAACCTCAGACTTAGAAGAGTTAGCTCTGGAATGAGTTGCAGGGACTTAGGAAGACTTGCCTACCCTATGTCCTAAACCTAATCCATACTTTCCTTCTCAAACCAAACCTCAAATTCAACTCATATACCAAATCTAAATCCAAATTCCAAACCAAATGATTGAAACCCATAATCAAATTCAAAATCAAAAACACTTCTAAGCCTTTGATTCATCTTATACTTAGCCTTATCCAAATTCAAATCAATCCAAATTCATTTGACTTTCTCCAAGATTAATTCAATCCCTCAATCATTTACCAAATCCAAATCCAAATTCCAAACCAAATGATTAGAACCCATAATCAAATCCAAAATCAAAATCCCCCTCAAAGCCTTATGGTTGAATTCCATAGACTTAGCCACATCTCATATAAATTAACCCAAAATCAGTTGGTTTCTTTATAAACCAATTACTCCTTCATTTATATTCATAAATATAAATGAAACACACCTTCCAATGAAAATAATAAATCAAACTAAATCAATTCTGTACTTAAGCTCTGACTTAAAATTTCTTTTCAAATCACTCCAAACTCAAGTAATTTTCTCATGGACCTCTTATATCTTCATTTATATCCCTAAATATAAATGAAATATAAATTCAAATGGCCAAACCAAATCCAAAATTAAATTAAAACCCAATTCAAGCCTTTTAAGCCAATTTCTCGGACTTGGCCAAATCCAATGGATTTTCTCATGAATCAATCATTTAGCCAAATATAAATATAAACTACAGTCATCAAGCCAAATCAAAATCCAAGTCAAATCCAACCTAGCTCATTTGACTTGATTCTAATGAACCAAAACTCATTTGATTGTTACAATTGAATTTATATGTCAATCTACCCATATATAAACTCAACTAAATCAAACTCAACTCAAAATCAAACCAACTAAATCCAATTGGCTCACTTGACCCAAAGTGGCCAATTTGACCTATATGAATCAAAATCGAATTAAGTTCAAATCAAAGTGAATTAAGCCAATCCAAACTTCATGTCAATTGATCATCTGGTTAATCAATTATCATGAATGGGTCAAACCAAGTCAACTAGTCTTTTGATCAAGTCCTTTGTTATGAACTAGCCAAATTGCAACCTAAACCAAATTGATTACAACTCAAGTTCATTCCAAATTGATTATTGAACAAAAATCAATTGATTGACCAATTGGTCAACCTAACAACTTAGCCCAAATTGACCTAAAGGATCAAATTGGACAAATTTCAAATTAAATCAAAATTGATTCAATCTAAAGCCTACAATAATTTTTAATTAACAAATTGAACAAACCAACCCAAATCAATTTGTTGGTCAATTGGTGACCCATTTGACCTATATTAATCCAAAAGAGCCAAAATCAAATCTAAAGAAAATTGAACCAAACTAATGATAACAATACACTCCAAATGGTCATATGAACTTGACCCAACCTTTGGTTTGACCTAATTTGACCAATTGGTCAACTAACACTAACCAATTTGACCTAAATAGGTCAAATTAAGCAAAATCAAACCAAATGAACTCCAAATCACTTGAAATTTGGGCTAACCCACTTTTGACTCATCTCAAATATTCCCAAATCAAAGCCATTGCCAAATGACAAAGATACCCTTAGGCTAAGGGCATTACATGAGGCAAATCACTTGGGGGGAATGGACATTTCTCTTCCTTGGCCACTTGACACCCATCATATGGTCCAATTAGGCACTAGGGACACTGGTTAACTTGACCCAAGGGTCGTTGGGATGACCATGACTAATGGGGAAGTGAAATTACCTCCCCATTCCTATTGGAACACTTGGAAATCCATAAGACACCCACTACTCCCATGGCAGCCACTCTCACACCCTCCTCCACTTAAGTGAAGCTAGCTAAGGTGATTCCCTACCCAAATCAAGCTCCTCATGATAGCCATTTGATCAAAATGGCCAAATAAGGCTAGCCGTTCGATCCAAAGAATGAGGGGGTATACCCCATTCATTCTCACTTAAATACACACACACACACACACACACACACACACACACACACTCGATTCAACCCTAGCAGCCAGAGATGCACATCCTAGAGCAATTTCAAAGGTTTCTCGAGCTCCCCAACTCCTCCTTTATCAGTTTTACAAAAAATAAAAATAGGAGAGCCTCAATCTGATTGCCATTTGATCAAACCTCCATCAAAGTGTAATTAACTTTGTGCACACCATCCTTGGTGCTAGAAGAGCAAGAATGAACCATCAAGCTTCGATGATGAGGGTGGAGTTGATCAAGTCAACCATACATCCCCATTCCTTGGCCTTTGTACACCTCAAATCAAAGTTCATGCCGCTCAATAGGGCTTCATTTCTACTAAATGAAACTTCCTCAATAGTTGGAACCGCCGGTTCCTAGTTCTGGTGAGGTATGTCATTGAAACTGACCCTCAACTTAAAATAGGTTGGAGGTTCTTGAAGAAAAGTTGCATGTCATGAGATTTCCACTATTATATCTCTTTGTTTGCTTCCTTAATGGTATAAGATCGATTTGATCTCCATTATCATGTGGGAGCTCATCGACAAATGATGGGTCTCGTCTTTCGCCAGACAAGACAAATCACAAATCATCCATTCTACATGATCGAAACGGATGACCCTGATCAAATCATGAGATCAACCGAATTAATCTTACTATTTTGATTTGATGGTGTCGATCTTTGATCGGATGACTCACGAGCGCATCGCTATACTAACTTCAATGATGTGACAACTTAAATAACCAATCTTGCGATACCACATCATCATGCCACGTGGTGCCGATGAGATTAGGGCTTTAATTAGGGTTAATTAATCTATTTTTAAAGCTAAAACTTCCAAAATTTATAATTAATTATAGAAAAATCTAAAAAAATTGCAAATAAAGGCTCATTTTAAAGGTATTTCAGAGAAGAATCCATTGAAATTATCCATAATTAATTTAGAATAGTAATTTTAGCTTAATTAAGGTTTAATTAAAAACTTAATTAGCTTAATTAGTACTTAATTAATCATCCAATTGGATTTAAACTTTTTGAGGATGTTTAGGGGGATGACCTCTACCTCCTTTATTTTTCTTGGTATTTATTCTTTGCTTAATTAGAGAAATTGATTGATTAAGCCCTAATTATCTTCTTAACTTAATTAAGTGATAATTAAATATGTGAACAATGATTAATTAATTATTTGGACTCCCTAATCACTATTGAATAGTAAGGAGACTTAGGGAAGTAGATTGGATCCTCCCTCCAAATCCTTTCTCTAATTTTCTCTCTCTTTTCAACTAAAATCCTAATTATTAATTAATTAACTATTTAGAAACTTAATTAGCTAAATTGGAATTCAAATCATATTAAATCATGATTGGTTAAATGGATGGCTTCTGGAATTAGGTTGGGACCTCTTTTCCAACCTTTTTTCCTTATGTCCATCTCATTTTTCAAAGGATAATAAAATTTGATCATTAAGAAAGAGAAAATGAATTAATGGATTAATCCTTTGATCCATTAAATTAAAATTTTAATTAAATATGATTTCTCTAATTAATCCTTGGGTAGTTCTTTGGGTGTTCAATAACTTAAAGAGAGCTAATGAAATTATGGTTAGTTCACATATGTGAGAAAATCATAAAAGTAATTATGTGAGTTCCTTTAGCTTAATTAATTAATGATTGTGAGCTAATTGCATTAGACCCCTTTCATTTCATAGGAGCATTGCTATTTACTTTTCAATTTATTTGCATATCATATTAGATCGTAATTATTTAATTAATTACCTTATGGCAACATACATAAGGGTTTAATTAATTGATTTAACCCATGCTTAACTTAACTTAACTTAACTGCTTAACTTAGCTTAACTTTGAAAAAAAACCCATGCTAAACTTAATCAATTCATAAAATTAACCTAATTGCTTTTCATTAAATCAAAGTAATTCACATATGGGGATGGGATTAAGATTATCAAATCTTTCTCACATTTTTTAAATCAAATCAAACAAAGAAAATGGCATTAATGAACTTTGGTTTATTTTAAATGATCTTATTTAAATATGATTGTCCTTAAGAATTAATTGGATTGAATGAATTTATGTGTTTACATTCTTTTATTTCTCTCCAATTGTATTAAATGTTGTATGCCACTTGTAATCATGTATTCATCCTTTTCAAAATTAATTAAATGAAATGATTTCCTTTATGTCAAGTTGCATGTGTTGGCTTAAATTAAAAAATATGTGTGGCTATTATCACTATTAAATCTCAAATATATTTTCAAAAGCATATTAATGAATAATAATACATGTTGTGACATTAGTTATACATACATAGGTGGTGCATGTGAATATAAACTTAGAGTATGAAGTGAAGTTTCTTTCTTTCATTCATATGTTGATTTGCATAAGTATGAATGCTAGTGAGTGTATTAGTCTGGATATTCCGAGAACGCACAGCTTTAAATTGCCCCAAGGAGGTCTTTACCTCACTCTCCTGGTGCAAAATAATGATGACGTACCCATTTGATTTTATTCTTATGCATTTTTACATTAGAATTTGGATAGAGCTTTAATTCATTCACATAAATAAATAAATTAAATTAAATTATACTTTTGCATGGTTTTTCATTCTTATTGTTGCTTATACATTCATATGTATATAAGAGTAGTGGGTATATTAGTCTAGATATTTCGGGGAGGCATGACTTTAAGTAGCCCCAAGGAGGTCTTTACCTCACTCCCCTGGTGCAAAATAATGGCGCCGTACTCACTTAGAACTTTTATACACTTGTGTGTACATTTAACTAATGAATGAAAATCCCCTTTTCTATAAAAAAGACATGCATTCATATTTTGTTCAAGTGGTTGAATTGATTAGTCATATGATTTAGAATTCTTTTCTTATGCTTTTGTATAAGAATTTGGATAGAATTAATATAACAAAATAATTCAATCAAATGAAACATCTAAATTCCAAATGCATTTGCTTATATTCATCATTTAAGTGTGATAAGTTATATATATATATATATATATATATATTATGCGTAAGTATACTTAGGACATAATCAGATGCATGTTATATATGATGAAAAGAAATTGAATGAATATGTGTCATGTGATACTATTTCATCCCAATTTATCTTAAGATGCCTCTCTTATTGAATAAGGTTATTTAAAGTGAACCTAAACTTAGGATTATTTAAAATATGTAATAAACTATTCACTAAAGAGAATTCATTTAATTAATTTGCTTTAGATGTGATTTAAGATAGGGATAAAAGAGAGTGGTCCTCTTTTTTCTTCTCTTTATAACACTTAGTTGTTAAGTGTAAACCAAATGAAATAAAAGAAAACATTAAGTAAAACTTACAAATCAATTAAGCCACTTAAAGTGAAACCATCCTTCAAATTAAATCCTTTCTTACTTACAAAGCCATAATAAAGCCTAGTTAAGGCATACCACACATAACACACACCTTAGAATTAAGTCACCACTTAGCCTTTTTATGTTGGGTGGTGCATGGTTTGATGTATGTTTGGTTTTATGATGTATTGTTGTATGTTAGTGTATGCTTATGTGGATGTTGGTAGTGATTAGCTTAATCATATTTTCTTATAGGAGATTGTGCTTAAGGGGCCGCTCAAATATAAATGCTCTCTTTTTCAGGTTGCTTAAGCCTCTAAGCATAATCCAAGTTAGGATATGTGGGCTTGGTTACCCATGTGCAGGGTGCTAAGTCCAAATCATACATATAATTGCTTCAGTTGTATGGTATGTTTAGCTAACACTTACTTTGCAGGTGTAGTTAGATTTACTTTTGCTATTTTTAATGTAATTGTGCATTAGAAATTAAGATTATTATTATAGGGGGATTAGGATGAGAGGAGGCTAGAAGGCTTTATCCTGGGAGGCCTCTGTGATGCCTTTGGAGCAAGTAAACCCAAATGAAAAAAAATTGGAGGAGATATAAAGAAAGAAGGTAGAAAGACCCACCCCCCGCCTCCATAGAATTTATTCATTTATTAATTGTACTTAATCTTTTGTAATCTGAGTTGTATAAGGGTAGAGCTCGGCTACCCATCTTTTCTTTTCGGGTTATACGGCGGCACCCGACCGCACCTACCTTTTATTCTTTTACATTAGCTATAAAATGTTTGATATTTTGTTTAGATTGTGCATTAAAAATGACATGTCTTTTCCTAGGTTCTTCATATATGATGATTTAATGTGTGGCCTAGATCTAATTAGGATTTTAGGGAAAAATAAATTTTTTATCCCAACTATAACTCATAACTAAATTTTATAAATGACTCGTAACCTCACATAAAGCCTAGAAATTAAATCAAGATAAATAAAATATTTTAGCAACCCCTTAGTTGGATGTTGTATGCTTCATATCATGTATATCATCTTGAATTACTCTTCTAAATTGAGGGCCTCCATTCTTGCACATAAGGGAACCGCTTGACCTGTGAGAGCAACTCCCACTGATAGAGCTTCACCCTTTTCTCTCTTGATTTGACCTATAACTCATTTCAACATGCATTTAGGAAAATAAAAAATTTCAAATCCTTTGTCAAAATGAAGTGTCAAATACAAATAAAATTTGAAAAGATTTTTATTAGACTAAGTCATTACTCATACCACTCATGCTCTAGTCTCTTTATGGAGTGGGTTTAAGGACTTTAGTATTTTTCTAAATAATAACAACCTAACTATCTTGCAATTCATATGACTTGGCCACATGGATTTAAAGCATAGGAGGAGTTAGCTGGGTGCCATTCCAAGCGGTTGTAAGTCTAGCAGTTGGGTGGTTTACCCTCTCTTGTGAAGGTAAGCTATATACCCTTCTTCGCTTAGATTTAGGCCGCACTTTGGTTCTTGCTAAAGCTCCCTAGATATAGGATTCGAGGTAGCCATTTCCTTTGAGCTACAAGCATAAATCCTCATCTCTTAGGTATTTCCACAATCTTGTCTTGTGGGATTATAAGTCTTAGTTTTCTAATAAAATATCAACTTTAATAAAATCAATCCTCTCAATTTCAAATGTATAAAGATCAATTATAGGATAGGTTGGAATGCTTGCTAGGCTTCCTAGTATCATGAGCATTTCCTACTTATTCCCTTTGTCTTCTCAAAATAAGTCTTCTCCTTGAACTTTCCCAATTGATTTTCCAAATATAACTAATTCTTTGATAGTCTAGCCTTGAAATATTTGGAGATCCTAATTGTCTACTTTAATCGAGAGTATTCTTAAGGAATTCACTTTTCTTAGGATGCAATTAACTATGGGGGCTTTCCCCCATAGGAAACTTTAGAACTTGATTTAAATAAACCATGCTTTATTCATCCATGTAAAGTAGGGGAAAAATCTCTAGTATATTCGAAGACCCATCATGCCTTAGGAGTCCTTATTAGGAGATTTGGTCTATTATGGGGCAGTGATTTCTATCTTTTGAGATAGTGCACCATTCCTTGATGTCATACCCGATCACCTTAATAAGTACACCCCCAGATCTACGTGATGTTCCCCATGCACATATCAAAAATAAACACCAAAGATTTTTCTGGTGATTCCATTGGGGATAGTTTCTCTCTCCATCTCTAGTAGATAATTATTGTCTCCAAGCATCGATAGTGGACTTATATTTCAAATGGGTCCAAAACTATCTTTCCTTTCATTGATACTTAGCTTATTTCATTCTTAAGCAAAGCTGGCCAATATCCTCTAAGTTTTAGTACCTCACTCCTTGTAGGTCTTTAATCCCCATATTAGGTCTCCCAATAGGTGACTTAAATTTAGAACCTCTTTACCACTAGCTTAGTGAGGCAAGGTTGATCTTATATTTAAGAAAATAAACTCTTTTGAAAAAATCCAATTTCTAAAAACACTTTTTCAAAAAAAAATCACATAACAAAAGATCTTGCACAAAATTCATAAGAAATTCTCAAAACTCATATAACCAAACCTCATTTAACAATTCCTATAATTATTACATGGAGGTTTTTTTCAAAATCAAAATCAAAAAGTTTTAAAATCCCTCTTTCAAAAGCACACTTTTGGAAATGGCCATCTTTATTCAACATACCTAAATTTGTTGAATGAAGATTCTATTTTTAAATAAGATCATATCATAAAATTAGAACTCCAATTAACATATTTCACATATGCTAGAGTTGAAGTTTCCCTCTTTTCAAAAGTAAGAAATCACACACATAAAATCAAGACATATTGGATTTCATTTAACATACCAAAATTTGTCAAATGAGAGTCCCATTTCCAAAAGTCACAAAGACAAATTGAACTCTATTTTACATAACCAAATTTGTTGAATAGATTTTCCCACTTTAACATAAACACTTTTTACTCCCACTTAACATATCAAATTTATTAAGTGAAGAGTCTCATTTTCAAAACTCAAATCATAATCACATTTGATTCCTACTTAACATACCAAATTTGTTAAGTAAGAGTCTCATTTTCAAATCATAATATACTTAACTCTTACTTACCATACCAAATTTGTTAAGTAAGAGTCTCATTTTCAAATCAATCACATTTGGCTTCCACTTAACATACCAGATTTGTTAAGCGAGAGTCTCATTTTCAAAAACAAATCAATCACATTTGGCTTCCACTTAACAAACCAAATTTGTTAAGTATGAGTTTCATTTTTCAAAAAACAAATCAAATCACATTTGGCTTCCACTTAACATACCAAATTTGTTAAGTGCGAGTCTCATTTTTTTAAAACAAATCAAACACATTTGGCTCCCACTTAACATACCAAATTTGTTAAGTAAGAATCTCATTTTCAAAAATCATAACACATTTGACTCCAACTTAACATACCAAATTTTTTAGAGAGTCTCATTTCTAAAGCACAAATCATAATCACACTTGATTCGTACTTAACATACCAAATTTGTTAGGTGAGAATCTCATTTTCAAATCATAATACACTTGACTTCTACTTAACATACCAAGTTTGTTAAGTAAGAGTCTCATTTTCAAATCAAATCACATTGGCTTCCACTTAACATACCAAAATTTTTAAGTGTGAGTTCATTTTTCAAAAACAAATTAAATCACATTTGGCTTCCACATAATATACCAAATTTGTTAAGTGTGAGTCTCATTTTTCAAAAGTAAATCAAACACATTTTACTACCACTTAACATACCAAATTTGTTAAGTGAGAGTCTCATTTTCAAAACACAAATCATATCAAACTTAACTCCTACTTAGCATACCAAATTTGTTAAGTAAGAGTCTCATTTTCAAAAAATCATAACACATTTGACTCCCACTTAACATACCAAATTTGTTAAGTGAGAATCTCATTTTCAAAATGCAAACCAATCACATTTGGCTCCCACCTAACATACCAAATTTATTAAGTGAGAGCCTCATTTTCAAACACATATCAAACACATTTGGCTTCTACTTAACATACCAAATTTGTTAAGTAAGAAGCCCCAGTTTCAAATCAAATTAACATATGTCACACATAACCAATCATCACAAGAAAAGATGTTTTCACAAAAATTTTAAAACATATAATCAAAACTTCTTCTTAGCATACCTAAATTTGCTAAGTAAAGGTTTTCCAAATCATAATTTTCAAACAAGATACACAATACAAATATCTTCAAAGGTCTCTCCAAATATTTGAACCCTGCCCAACCTACTTAAATTGGTTGAGTATGGGTTCTAAATCAAAATCATATGGCAAAGTCTCTCCTCACATCCTAAATCTCTCCAATAGAACCCCATTTACAATACCTAAATTTGTCAAATGAGGTTTTAATTTAAAAAAGACAAATCAAAATCAACAATTCAAGTCAACATCAAGGAAAAAGCTTCTCCTCCAATCCTACAAATCTCTCCATGCAATTTGAACCACATTCAACATAACCAAAATTATTAAAATTTGTGTTCTGACTCAAGATCAAAAGATAAAATCAAGCAACAACAGTTGAAGCAATCAAAAGAAAGGGACGCCACACAGCTCTCAAGACAAAAGAAGGTTGGGATATTGCCTTATCTCGAACCTCTAAAAAAGTAATTTCTAAAAGTAAGAAACTCTCTCTACAGCTGCCTAAGGCAGCTCAAACCTCCAACATCAAGGAAGGTTTGCAAGTTACCAAAGACAACTTGAAGAAGGTGACAACCATACATCCACCCTTGCGATAGTTAGTGTAACCACCGGTGATTCGGCCATCCATTACATCTATTACATCTTCCTCCACTTACTCCTCTTCTATCAGCAGGAGTGTTCCATCAGCGGATAAGGGCATTGAATCCCTTACCCCGCTTACTTTATTAGATTTCTATCTTGTACCTACACCCAAAAAGAAATCAATGAAGAAAGCTTTTACTTGTATCTTGTCCACTTCTGATACTTTAGATTTTATTCCTCTTAAAAACTCTTCAAGTCTAGAAAATAATAATGATAGTTCTAGTTATTCCAATCCCATCTCTTCTCATGCAGAATCAGACTTGCCTTTTGGAATCAATCGGGTTTACCTCTTGAGATTAACTTGGAGTCATGAGATCCCATAGAGAAGGCTGGGTATACATGAGAAGGTAGAATTTTCCATAAGTTCATCAATCCATGAAGTCACTGAAGTCAACCTGTGTAGTGGCAAAGTTCTACCTCTTCGGGTAGCACCTCAGGATAAGGATAAATAAGTCATTGGTCCTAATGAGCAGATAACCCCTCCACAAGATGCTCCACCTATGGATATGTTTGTGTAAGACCAAGTCAGATTTGATTACCATCCTAGCACATCTTAGAAAGTTTCCAGCTAAGTTAAGCATATACGACTCCCTTATCTTATCCAAAGAGATGAGGGGATCTCTAGCCAAGGCTCTTCTTAATCCATATATATTGCTTTGAATACTATTGAGGAGGCACTCAAAGAACATCTTAGGAGTTACATTGTGAGGAAGACTTGCTTCTAGGAACAACCAAGCACAACTGCCCTCTTTACATTATAGTGGATGTTGGCAGATACAGGTTACCAAGGTGCATCAGTCAATATTATGAGTTTAAGAACCCTTGCTTACTTGAGGATTGACATCTCTAAACTTTAAAAGGAGAGGATGATTTTGAGAGGATTCAATGAACAAGACAAGAGAGCCTTAGGCTCCATAGTGTTGCCATTTGAGATAGATGATTAGAAGACTGAAGCCAAGTTTCATATCATAGACTCGGATACATCTTTTAATGCTTTGCTTGGGAGACCATGGATACATGAGAACAACACAGTTCCATCCTCTCTACATCATTGCATGAAGTTCATGAGAGGTGGAATTGAGTACTACGTTAAAGGAGATCTCAAACCCTTCACAATTCATGAGGTTGGGATATATGAAGATGCAGCCTATTTTCTTCCCCAAAACCAACAAGTCCATTCTTGCAAATCTAGTCAAGTTCCCCATGAGGGACAAGAAGAAAGAAAAGAAAAGGAAAAAGAAATAGATAATGAAAAGAAAAAAGACAAAGAAAAAGAAAATAAAAGAGAGTGAGACATGGACTCAGGGAAAGATATAGAGCCTGACATTAAATTACACCCACAGTTCATTACTCCATTCGAACAAATGGGTAGGATGACCCAACCTACATATTGACCTCACTTTTGGAGTGAGTTCTCAACTTCCCCATCATAGATCTAGGACTCTTATAGACATTAAGAGCTCCTTAGTCCTAAGACACTTCTAGTGACTTAGATGGTTTAGCCATAGGAATAGGTATGCCTTAGGGATTAAAGAAGACTTGCCTACCCTATAGCATTGATCCCAATCCTTCCTTCATTCTTTCAAACCAAACCTCAAATTTGAGTCCAAATTATAAATCCAATCTCAAGTCAAATGACTGAAACTCATGATTGAATTCAAATTCCAAAAATCTTTCCTAAGCCCTTTGATTTTATCTTATGGACTTAGCCTTAACCAAATCCAAATCACTCCAAACCTAAGTGGTTTTCTCATGAATCATTTATATCTTCATTTGTATTCCCAAATATAAATGGAATATAAATTCAAATAGCTAAAAATAAATCCAAAATCAAACTAAAATCCAATTTATACCCTTTTAAGCCAAATCCTTGAACTTGGTCAAATCCTATCCAAATCAAATCAAAACCCATGGATTTTTTCATGATTTAATCATTCCTTCTATCATTGCCTCAAATATAAACATGAATTATAATTATCAAACCAAATCCAAACTAACCCAAATCAAACCCAAGTTAGCCCTTTTTGACTTGAAATTGTCATATGAACCAAAATCCATATGGATCCAAACCACTTGCAAATGGATTTACATTTCCATCCTAAGTCTATACATGAGTTCAACTAAACTTGAATTAAGCCATGATCAAGCCAATTAACTCTTGTAAGTCCACTTGACCTAACGTGACCTAAAAAATCTTTTTGAGCCAAGTTCTAATTCAACCCAAATTAGATTGAACTAAGCCCATCCAAACATCACAACATAACCAACAATCATCCTAGGGTAATCAATTGTCTTGAATTGGGTCAAACCAAGTCAACCTAGCCCATTGGCCAAGTCAACATTTAGCCCAAATGAAATCAAAATAGCCAAAAAGCACCATATGCCCAATTGACTGAAACCTTTGATTCAAACCCATTCATAATCAATGATTGAACATGACCAAGCCCTCAATTGAGCCAAACCAAGTTCAATTGTCCATTTGACCCAAGTTGGCCCAAATTGGCCTAAAGAGCCAAAATAGGTCAAATCATAATCCAACCCAAATTGATTGCAACCAATGGCTCAAGTTCATCCCAAATTGATTATTGAACTTGACCAAAGCCATGATTGAGCCCAATTTGACCACTTGGTCAACCTAGCAAAACCTACCCCAAATTAACCTAAAGGGTCAAATTAGCCAAAATACAAATTATTTCCAAATTAAACTAAATCAAAGCCTACAATTATTTTGAATTAGCCAATTGAACTTGACTCAACACCTTCTTTTGGTCAAATTAAAATTTGACCTATTTTCCATATGAGCCATAATCATATCCAAAGCAAATTGAATCAAATAATTGACACCAACACACTCCAATTGGTCATGTAAATTTGACCCAACCCCTGATTTAACCCAATTTGGCCAATTGGTCAACTTGAGCCAACCTAACCCAATTTGACCTAAATAGGTCAAATCATGCCAAATCAAACCAAATAAACTCCAAACCACTTGAAATTTGGGCTAACTCACATTTGACCCATCCTAAATCTGCCCAAATTAAACCCATAGACAAATGACCAATTTCCTCTTAGGTTTAGGGCATCCCATGAGATATGACACATGCACATTAGGTCATTTTTCTCCCCTTAGCCACTTGGCATCCATTCATAGGTCCACTTAGGCACTTAAGACCATGGCTGACCTAACCCGAAGGTGGTTAGGTCAGCCATGACTCATGGAGAGGTGAAATCACCTCCCCATTCTCATTGGAACACTTGGAAAGTCATAAAACACCCATTACTTCCATAACAGCCACTCTCACACCCTCCTCCACTCAAAGGAAGCCAACTAACATGATTCTTTGCCTAAACCAAGCTCCCCATGGTGACCATTTGATAAAAAAGCCAAAACAACCATTGCCATCCAATCCAAGGAATGAGGAGGTATAACCCCCTCATTCTCACTCAAATTTATATACTCACACTCGATTCAACCCTAGCAGCAAAAGAGAGAGATCCTAGAGTAATTTCCAAGGTTTCTCAAGTTCCCCAAAATCCCTATTCTCAATTTTATGTAAAACCAAAATAGGGGAGGCCACCTCCGATTCACATTTGGTCAAACCTCCACCAAAGTGTAATTAACTCTGTACACACCTTCCTTGGATCTAAACGAGTGAGAATGATTCATTTCCCAAGCTTCCTGATGGCTGGAGGGTGGAGTTTTATTAAGAACAATCACCTACACCTCATGCATTGGTCTTCCAAGAAAACTACACCAAATCTAAGCTCGTGCAGCTCAACAAGGCTTCGTTTCTACCAAATAAAGCTTCCACAATCGTTGGAACCACCGGTCATAAACTCTGATGAGGTATTCCATTAAAATCAGTCCTTGAATAAAAATAGGTTGGTCTTTTATGAAAGAAATTTCTATGTCATGCGCTTTCCACCATTAGATTTGCTTGTTGCACTTCCCCGAAGGTGTGGGATCATTTCATCTCCATCCGAGCTCGGGTGAGCTCGCTTTATGTGATGATCAATGGATGGTAGCTGTCGTTCATTGCTCGGGAGGAGATAGATCATGGGCGTCCATCCATGATGAATGGGCGGTCTACGATCACGCGAACTCGATTAATCCTTCAAAAATGTGGGTTTAATGGTGGCTGTCCGATCTGAGATCGGATGATCCATGGAGTTACCACATGCGCTACCATGTGGAAAGCACGCCACATCAGCCGTCATGTGGCCCGATAGGATTAAGGCTCTAAATAGGCTTAATTAATTTATTTTTAATCTTGAAACTTCCTAAATTTATAACTAATTCTAGAAAATCCAAAAAAAAAGAAACTTAGGCTCATTTTAAAGATATTTTAGACTAGAATTTAGGAAAATTATTATTAATTGATTTTCAAAAGCGATTTTGGCTTAAAGAAATACTATCCATAAATCTTGTTTGAAAATAATCATCAATAAAACTTCTTTCATATCAAATTTCATCTCTTATGTGTTAGAAATATCTTTCACTTGCGAATCCGCCACAACGTGTTTAGAGTATGTGAAAGAGAAGCAAAGAGGAGGCATCCTATCCCTCTACAACACAAACACAAACTACAAGCAATCCTCTAGTGCTATTAGGATATGTGTAAGATAACCCAAGAGGCATCCTATTTCGACTAGTACAACTAAGTTAGGTGAAAGAGAACTCAAGCGTCATCCTTTCTTGGTGGAATCACAATTGCCCATGCAGCGTTGTTTCATCCATTCTTCTGCATGTTTAGGGTAGGTGTAAGAGAGCCCAAGTAGCATCCTATTCCCTCTTTCACTACATAAATGAACACATATCTTTTGTCTTGGGCTATTTTGAGCAAGCCCCCCGTGGCACTCACTCATTAGTTGCTCTAGGTCTGGCTGACAAGCTACTTTGCTAGTGTGTCACCCCAGTGGTCACTTATTTAGCGGATGTAAGTCGCCGTGCTTTCTTCTTGACTTGACAATTGCAAACCAATGAGCACCTTGTCAGTTTGGTAGGCCTTATTGCAGAGCTAGTAAGCTACCTTATGTTGACTTTATTTTAAAGAGGATGGAAGCCTACATGCTTTCTTCTTAGACTAGGCAACATGCATTAACTAGGTCGAGTATATTTGAGGTTTAAGTTAAGTCCCCCAGTGGCTCCTTTCCTCCTAACTACTTTAAGCTTGGGTCTAGTCCTTACATAGGACTCCTCAATTAGTAGTCACCCTAGGTCGGATAGCCCCTATCGAGCTGAAGATAGACTATTCAGTGATCAATTTTGCTTTAGAGAGATGTAAGCCTACACACCTTCTTTCTAGACTAATTATTGCAAACTGATGGGCACCTTAGGTTGGTTGAAAACACCACTCATGACAGATATGAGTCCCCACACTTTCTCCTTGAGTTAGCCACCAAATACCTACAAGCTTTCTTTTACCAGGTTTTGGATAACGCCCCTAGTAGCACCTCCCCTGTAGGCACTCTATTTGGATCACATTCTTAGCGACTCCATTTAGACATTACCCTAGTTATTTTATGATTGGACAACCCCCCTTTCATAGTAACCACCCATGTGGTTGGAGAATTTGTTTAGCGGATGCACACATTCTCCCTTGGTCCAGTAAGTCTAAGATTGGACTAAGCTGATATGAGCTCCTTCTCAGTGTGGTCCCTCATAAACCAACAGTGTCGACACAAACTTAAAACAAACAAAATATATCTTCACTTGTGGATTAGGAATTCAAACACCTAGTGGCCCCTTTCCCAAGCAGACATTCTATCTTTAGGGCAGTATCATCAAAACTCCCTATAGGAATTGCCCGACTACTTTGAGTTGACATAAGTCCAGGATGACACTCCTCGAGTCATAGTCGTTTAACTTGTAGCCTGCGGTTCACCCGACGACCATTTTGCTTTGAAAGATATAAGTCTACTACTTTTCTTTCCAGCATGAGTAAATTGATGAGCGACCTTGTTAGTTTGATTTGACTGGCGATGATCTCCCAGTGGTTCCTTGTGTAGGAGGTTGTGAGTCCCCATGCTTTCTTCCTAACTTGACCATTGCACACTAAAATACACCCCTTAGGTTGGCTAGCTTTACCTCGTGGCCTGTAGACTATTCCTTTGGATTTATAAATTTAAGATAGGACTAGGCTAATATTAGCTCCTTCTTAGTAGATCCATCGCAGACCGATAGGGTCCATCTAAAATTAAATTAATTCTGACTATTCTTGAGTCTATAGCGACATTCACTCAAATAGTCACTCTAGGTCAGGTTTAATTTATTGCGCCATCAACAGATCACCCCAACGGTTGATCCTACACTTTCTTCTTAGTATAGGTGTTGCACACCAAAAGGAAACCCTTAGGCCAGATAGTCCTACCTTGCATCTGGTAGACTACCCCTTTGGATTTATAAATCTGAGATAGGTCAAGGCCCACATAGCTCCTTCTTAGTAGGTCCATCGCATGCCAATAGGGTCTAGAACATAACACACCAAATTAAATTAAATCAAATTGCATCAAATCAAATGAAATTAAAATAAACTTAATCATCAGGACTTCTCTTGAGTTGAGGTAAGATCCCCAGTGGCGCTCACTCAGTAGTTGCCTTAGTAGGGTTCGATGTGTTTTCCATCCAATAGATCACCCCAACAGCTTTTCCCTCCTTTGGAAGATGTAAGTATGCTAGGCCTTCTTTCTAGCATAGTCGTTGCATGCCGAATGGTAAACCCTTGGGTTGGATAGTCCTACCTTATGGTAGGTAGACTACCCCTTTGGACTTATAATTTTAAGACAAGCCAAGGCCCCTATGGCTCCTTCTTAGCGTGGTCCATCGCACACCGACAGGATCCATAACAAAATAAATTCAAAACCAACCTCTCCAATGGAGTCAAATTAAACATATTGGACAAACCAAACTTCTCCCCAGTGAGGCACAAATCAAATTGGCCTCTCTAGTGGAGCTTAGATCTAAATCAAACAAATCAAACTAAGTGTAAATCCCAGGTGGATATGCCCCAATCTAGAACCCTTCTCCCTAGTGGAGCCATAATAAATTAAACCAACCTCCCGGTGAGTCTAATCAAATCAAATCCAATCAAATCCTTATCCCATGCCAAACCTACTTCCCTGAAGGTTCACATACCCAATCCCAGTTCCAACACATATCCCAATATGCCTCCACATTAATTAAAATAAAACAAATTAAAATCAATTTGACTTGATCCCTATCAGATTATAGATTCTTATCCCCAATAGATACACACCCAAACTAATCATATTCACAATCAAACTAAAATTCTTATCCTTTAGTAAATAACTTGAACCCACTTCCATAGTGGAAGGTTCATGTACTCAATCCCCAGCAGATTCCTTGGTTCTCTTATGCCCTTGGCATGAAGAGAACTGCATTGCACTAAGATTATGATTCTATCTACCTCGTGGGTCTAGGTATAGATCATTTCTGTTAGTTTTTGCAATCTTTTGGATGTTGTGAATCATTTCGATCAACGCCAATACGTGCGGTGTGCCTTGTCAGTTACACCACACCTATTGGGGGTCCTTTTGTTGGCCTCACTTTTGGAGTGAGCTCTCAACCTCCTCTTCTTAGACTTAGCACTCTTCTAGACACTAAGAGCTCCTTAACGATAAGATACTTCTAGTGATTAGGTGAACACTTAACCTAAACCTAGAGACTTAGAAGGGTTAATCATAGGATTAGGGCATGTCTTTAGGGCTTAAGGAAATCACCAATCCTATAGCCTAATCACTCCATATACACCTTCTCAAATCAAAACCAGATTCAAATCTCAAACCAAAATTCAAATTCAAATTCAAATTCCAAATCTAATTCCAAATGTGAATCCAAATGATTGAAACCCAAAATCAAATTCAAATCCTAAGACCCTTCTTAAGCCATATGAACCACCTTCATAAGCTTAGCCAAAACCCCCTTTAAATCAAATCAAATTCAATTGATTTCTTTATAAATCAATTATTCCATATCCAAATGATCAAAACTAAATCAAACTAAATCAAATTGAACCAAAATCACTTTTAAGCCAGATGAACCCACCTCTATGTGCTTAACCAAATCAGCCTTTAAACCAATACAAACTCAATCAATTTTCTTATAAATTAATTGTTTATTCATTTATATTCACAAAATAAATGAAATCTAAATTCAAATGACCAAAATTATATCCAAAATCAAATCCAAACCCAATCTAAGCCCTTTAAGCCAATTCTTTGGACTTAGCCAAATTCTATCTAGATCAAGTCAAAGCCACTGGAATTTCTCTTGAATCAATCATTACTTCAATCATCTATCCAAATATAAATGAAACCTATAATTATCAAACCAAATTCAAGTCAACCCAAGTCAAGCCTAACTTAGCCCTTTTGACTTGAAACTTTTAATTGAGCCAAAACCTATTGGACTCCAAATCAATTGAGCCAAAACCTAGGGATGAAAGAGAAATTCCTTCTCTTTCTTCTCTTTATAACACTCAGTTGTTAAGTGTAGGCCATATGAAATAAAAGAAAATACTAAGTAAAATTTTCAATTCAATTAAAAATCACTTAAAGAGAAATTAACCCTGTATAAACTAAATCCCTCACACTTAACAGATTACAACTCTAAAGCCTAGTTAGGACATACCACACAAGCTTTAATACACATACATTAGATTAAGTCACCACTTCTAGCTTTATGTTAGGACGGTGCATGGTTTGATGTATGTTTGGTTTTGTTTATTATTTTAAGTGGATGTTAGGTGTATGTAGTCTAGATGTTAGTCCGATATTAGCCTAATCATGCTTTCTGTAGGGGGTCGTGCTTAATGGGCTATTGTAATAGAAATATAAATACAGTGGCTGTGCAAGTTTCCTAGCCCTTAAGCATAACCCAAATTAGGACAGTGGGCTTGGTTACCCATGTGTGGGGTGCAAAGTTCAAATTATTCATATAACTGCTTCAGTTGTATGGAGTGTTTAGCTAATATTTATTTTGCAGGTGTAGCTAGATTTACTTTTCTTATTTTATTGTAATTTTGTATTAAGATTAGGATAAGTGTTATGGGGATTAGGATGAGCATTGATTATAGGACCAAGTCTTATGTACCATGTGAAGCCTTAGAGCAAGCATCCTAAAATCAAATCAAAAGAGTGAAGAATGAAGAATGAAGACCCCCATAACACTTATCATTCTTAATTATAATTATTCTCTTATAATCCGGGTTGTATAAGGGTAGAAATTTCAATTTTTTTTTTGGTTATGCAACACCGCGACCCTTTTCATTCGATAGCTTTATAAAATTGATTGATGTTTTATTTATCTTTTGCATAAGAAAAATGCATGCCTTTTCATAGTTTATTTATGATTGGTGTTTGTTGTTGGCTTGGACGCGATTAGGCTCTTAGGATAAAAATAAATTTTCTATCCCATTAACAACTCATAACTAAACTTTTAAAATAACTCATAACCTCATATAAAATTCTAGGCATTAAATCAACATAATAAAAACATTTAGTAACCCCTTAGCTAGATGTTGTATGTTTAATATCATGCATAATCATCTTATTTCATTCTTATTAAGGGAGGGCTTTCATCTTTGCCAGATAGTAAGGGCTTAACCTTTAAGAGCCTATGATGGAAGAACACCTCTTTCCCTTTTGATTTGGCCCATAATCAACTTCTCATGCATTTAGGCATACAAAATCCTATAGCTCGTGTCAAAATAAAGAGTCCTAAATTAAATAAAATTTGATAAGAATTTGCATTAGATTAAGTCATTATTCATACCCCTCACTGCTCTAGTCTCTTGGGAGTGGGTTCAAGGACTTAATTTCTTTTTTAAATAATAACAACCTAGCCAACTTGCAAAAGTATATGACTTGCCTACATGGATTTAAAGCATAGGAGGAGTTAGCTGGCTGTCACTCCAGGCGGTAGTAAGTACAGCAGTTGGGTGGTTTACTCTCTCTTGTAGAGGTAAACCATATACCCACTTTGGCCTTAGATTTAGGTCGTGCTTTGGCCTTCACCAAAGCTCCTAAATTTAGGATTTGAGGTTGTTGTTTCCCTTTGGGGCTACAAGCATAAATCCTCACTTCTTTGGCATTTTCATAATCTTGTATTGTGGAATTATAAGTCTTAGATTTTTAATAAAATTTTAACTCATATATATAATTCTCCCGAGTTCCAAACATATAAAGCCCAATCATAGGATAGTTTGGGATGCTCACTAGACTTCCTAGTATCATAAGCGTCCTACACCCATTTCCTTTTGGCTCCGATAATAAGTCTTTCCTTTCGACCTATCCCATTTGATCTTCCAAACATAGTTAATTTATTGATAGTTTTATCTTTGAATTCCTTAGAGATAATAGTTGTCTACTTTAATTGAGAGTATTCCTAAGGAACTCACATGCCTTATCATGTAATTAACTATGGGGGCTTGTCCCCATAGGGAATTTTAGAACCTAGTTTAAATAAACCTTACTTTACTCATCCATGTAAAGTAGGGTAAACATCTCTGGTATATTTGAAGACCCATCATGCCTTAGGAGTCCTTATTAGGTGATTAGGTCCATCATAGGGTAGTGATTTCTATCTTTTAAGATAGTGCATTATTCCTTCATGTAGTATCCAATCACCTCAATAAGTACATTCTCATATCTGCGTGTCACCTCCCATATACACACAAATACACATGATATCAAAATAATCAACACAAATTTTTTTGGCGACTCCACTGGGGTTGGTTCCTCTCTCCATCTGTAGTAGACAATTATTATCTCCAAGCATAGATAGTGGATTTATATTTCATATGAGTCCAAGACTATCTTTCCTTCCATTGGAACTTACCTTATTTCATTCTTAAGCAAAGCTATCCAACATCCTCTAAGTTTTAGGACCTTACTCCTTGTAGGTCCTAGAACCTCTATTAGGTTTCCCCATAGGTGAAAAATAAAATTAACTCATGAAAGGAAATGATAAAAATTCGAAACCTCCATACCACGAGCTTGGTAAGGCAGGTTCATCCTAATGATTAAGAAAATAAACTCTTTTGTAAAGTGCCACTTTCTAAAAGCACCTCTCACAAAACTCTTATAACCAAACCTCATCTAACAATCTCCGTGATTGTTACATGGAGGTTCTTTTAGAAATCAAGATCAAAATCATATTTTAAAAATCACATTTTTTAAAATGACCATACTCATTCACCATACTCAAAATTGTTGAATGAAGAGTCTATTTTCAAATAAAAGCATAGCATAAAATTGAAACTTCACTTAACATATTTCACATATGTTGGAGTTGGGGTTTTTATCTTTTCAAAAGCACATTCTTGAAAATGACCATATTCATTCAACATGTTCAAAATTATTGAATGAGGAGTCTATTTTCAAATAAAATCATAGCCTAAAATTGAAATTCCACTTAACATGTTTCATATATGCTAAAATTGGAGTTTCCATCTTTTCAAAAGTACATTCTTGAAAATGACCACATTCATTCAACATGTTCAAAATTGTTGAATGAGGAGTCTACTTTCAAATAAAACCATAACATGAGATTTAAACTTCGCTTAATATATATTCCATATCTGATTGAGTTAAAGTTTCTCTCTAAATCATACATGAAAGAAAGACATATCATTGAACTCTATTTAACATACCTGAAATTGTTAAATATATTTCCCTTCTTTCAAAAATAATACAAATTTGGCTTTCACTTAACATACTCCATTTGTTAAGTGAGAGTCTCATTTTCATAACATACAAATTTGAGTTTCACTTAACAAACTCCACTTGTTAAGTGAGAGTCTCATTTTCAAAATATAAATTTTACTTTCACTTAACATACTCCATTTGTTAAGTGAGAGTCTCATTTTCACAACATACAAATTTGACTTTCACTTAACAAACTCCATTTGTTAAGTGAGAGTCTTATTTTCAAAATACAAATTTGTTAAGTGAGAGTCTCATTTTCACAACAAACAAATTTGACTTTCACTTAACAAACTCCATTTGTTAGGTGAGAGTCTTATTTTCAAAATATAAATTTAACTTTCACTTAATATACTCCATTTGTTAAGTGAGAGTCTCATTTTCAAAACACATAAATTTGATTTTCACTTAACATAGCCAGTTTCCTAAGTGAGAGTCTCATCTTCAAAACATAAATTTTATTTTCACTTAACATACCCAATTTGCTAAGTGGGAGTCTCATCTTCAAAACACACATTTGGCCTCCACATAACATACCAAATTTGTTAAGTGAGGGTCTCATCTTCAAAATATATATTTGGGCTTTCACTTAACATATCAAATTTGTTAACTGAGAGTCCAATTTTCAAAAGAAAAGCAAAACATATATCAATCACATTTGGCTTTTATTTAACATACCAAATTAATTAAGTCAATGTCTCATTTTCAAACATAAATCAAACACATGTGGATTCTACCTAATATATCAAATTTGTTAAGTAATCATATCAAGCAAAGATTTTTCACAAAATTTTCAAACACACAATCACAAACTCTTCTCAGCATACTCAAATTTGATAAGTAAGGGGTCCTTCAAATCATCAATATTTTTTGAACAAGACATACAAAATACAAATATCTCCAAAAAAGTTCTCCTCAAATTTTAGAACCATACCCAACCTATTTAAATCGGTTGAGTATGGGTTCTAAATCAAAATCAAATGGCAAAGACTCTTCTCATCATATCAGAATCTCTCCAGTAAACCCTACTTAACATATTTGAATTATTAAGTGTGGGTTCAGGACTCCAAATTCTTATGATTCTTTTGGGATAAGTATTAAAGCAGAAAATTGACTCAAGTTACATTTCAACACATGGAGATCTGATTAAAGGTTAGTGGATTTTTTGATACATGGCTTCCGAGTTCATTTTACTTTCCCTTTGGGATGGATTTGGGCTTGGATCGAGCCACCTCGTGAGATCGACTCCCTAGTTTTATTTTGAGAATTTGAGAGCGCATTTACTTGTGAGGGGCGACCCTCACTACTATCATGGATGAGGTGGCTGAAAGCTAGTCATCCCATTGACATGCCTCTAATTCGGTAATAGTTGAAGAGAAAGGCCATAGCGCTCCCACATGCGTGATAGTTTTAGCACGCTATCCATCTCCCACAGTTTCAACAAGCTACTACCTCTTCATTGGCCACCCCAAAGGGGAAGGCTATCTTAGCCTCTAAAATAGTCTCCTCTACTTTTAAGGTAAGTACTAGTTCCAACTAAACCTTGTTCACTTTCGTCAAGCCACAATAAAATTGAAAGATTGCGGGGCATGGCGAGTAGCTTGAGGCTTCTGACCCATGTAGCCAAGGAGTGTTCTCCTCAAGAGGTCTCTCCACTTCTGACCAGCAACAAGTTCCACCCCCTCTCAACCTCGAACGGAGAGGGAGATTATCGGAGGATTGCTTCTTCTCCTCCACCATCAGCATACTCTGAGACACCAGATAGGGAGCACATTAGGCCCTATGCCAGACTTATGATTGTCTTACACCAGGTTGGCAGAGCCTAGAGACCCTCAGAATTTGGCACCTTGTTTGATTTATGATCATTGATCCCTAGGAGTGTTAGGGGTCAAATCCATAGAGAGAGAGAGAGAGAGAGAGAGAGAGAGAGAGAGAGAGAGAGAGGCAGAGCGAGGCTCGAGCACTCAGAAAGCGAGGTACAGGTATGCTAGGCAGTCGACAACCTCCACTCTGATAAATTTTTCTGATAGTCCCCCCATCAAGGCCAATCATTCAGATAAGACTGTTCTTATTGGCACTACCCATCGTAGGCAGAGATCTCCCATTAAGGGGTAGTCGGTGTTGCCTTCACACCTCCCTCACCACCATCATATGACTCTTAACATCCACCACTCCCACCAAGATCCGAAGCCCCCATGACCTTCCCTCTGAGTTGGCTATGGCCTGGATCTGCTCCCCTCATCCCACCTATGAGGTGAGAAGCTCCCCTCACTCACCTCAGTGGTTCAGAGTGGCAACCACAGCAGTGTCATGGTCACCACCACCACCACCACCATCAAAATGGCGGTGAGTTGTAGGGGGAAGGGACTACATAGTTTTGGTTGGATCTCCCTAGTGACACCACTCCATCGATGAGCAGTCATGAGCTTATCTCTTTCAGTGAGCATGACCCTCCTAGAGCTAGCACTTCAGTGGAAGGTAGTGTTAGATGTATTTTGGTTAGTGACCATAGTCTACTTTGGTATGTGTTTGTCGGCATAGTTAGATCATTCCTTGGAAGAGATCATAGCATCTTACTGGAGGGAACTCTTAGCGTCCATGATTTTGAGGATGAGCGAGTAGTATTTGATCCCGATGAGGATGACCTTCTTGAGGATTTGGTCGGAGTCCATATGATCGACACTAGGAGCTCCCTTTAAAGAGATCAACATAGTCAAGAATGTATCATAGTTGAGGAAGATGACGTTGTCCATTCAACCCAACACCTATGTCAGTAGCTTAAATAAATAGATGTCAATCAACGGATGGAGAGAGGATGGAAGACTTGTTAAATTCCATGCACTTCAAAAGTGCCTTAGTCCCACAACAAATATTAGAGATATCATCTCAGTCACATGTCTAGATCTAGAGCACTTCTCCAGTAGATTAAAATAGTGGTAGCTTTCATAGGAAGGTGGGGGACAACACCTCCATGCAGGAGAAATACATTAAAAACATGGTAGAACAATAAGTGAGGGATTCGTTGGAACAAGCCATAGGTGGTTCATTTGTTCCAAAGGGTAGACCCTACCCAAAAGAATTTGATGTTATCTAATATCCTAAGGGTTTTGTGCTTCCTTCCTTCAAAATATTTGATGGCAGTGGAACCCTCGCCAACACATTGCACACTTGATCTAGGAGGTAGCGATGCTCTTTTGATTTTCGACATTTCGGTTGAGCACCTCTTCATCAAGAAGTTTGCTGGAGCCCAACAAAGGGTTATTGTAGGTGACCTCATTATAAAAAGAAAAATCAAAATGAGTCCCTTGTTGATTACATTCTCGGTGGTGCAGTGAAATCTGAACCAAACAATCAAACATACTATTGAGATTCTACTCAAGAACATCCATTGCCCGGTTGCTTTTCATGCTTAAGGGGTTTACAATCAAGAACCTAATCAACAAGGCGGCTAGCTTACAAGAGGAAGTCAAATAGTTGACTTTCCAGGCTCAGTCAGCCAAGCCCAAATCTCAGAAGGCATTTGAGAAGAAACTAGGGGTAGTTACAGTAGTTGATAAAGGGAAGCAACTAGTTAGGGTTCATTCAGATAGGCCTCAAGCTCAATAGTCTTCTCTGCCACCTCCTCACCACCTAGTATCCACCTCGGTCCAATAGCCACCACCACCGCCTCATCATGGTAGCGGTATTCTACCCATACAGGTAGCTCATTTACCTACTCTTATCGACAAATTAAATAAACCTTATTCATTCAAGAGGGAGGTAGCCAGGAAGATATTTAAGAACCTCTTAAAGAAGCTTGATTTCTAGTTGAGCCTGGAGGGGAGGAGTGGGCAAGTCATGATCCAAACTATTACCCCACATGCATGAGCCATGTCTTAGAAGATTGCTTTACCTTTAAGGACTGGCTTGAGCGTAGCTACAAGTCGGATGCCATTATCATCCTTAAGGAATACTTATTAGAACAACCTTTTAGTTTTGTTAGAGTAATCCTTGGGGATTCATGTGATCCTCTTAAGATAAAGGAAGGTTCAGATATCACCTTATCCCGAACCTCCAAGAAAATTATTTCTAAGATCAGAAAGTTACCCTTGTAGGTGCCTGAAGTAGCTCAAACCACCAGCTCTAAGGAAGGTTTACAAATTGCTAAGGACAACTTGAGGGAGGTAGAAGCCCAACAGTAGCAGCAATAACCTCCACTTGCTCAGGATAGTACAATAACATATCTATCGATCGATTCCAACACTCCTTCCATTCTTCTAGTTCCTCAGCTCTTCTTTTTAACAATCATATTGTATGTCGGTGGAGGTGCCAAATCTCTACACTTGATTTCTACTTTGTACCTCGATCCAAATCTAAGAAATTAATGAAGAAAGTTGATTCCACTTACATTTGTGTCATTTTTGATGATATACCTGATTTTATTCCTATAGAAAACTCTCCAAGTCTAATTAATAAAAATAACTCTAGTTTTGATCATTCCTCTTCTGATTTAGAAATGGATTTTCCATTGCTAAGTGATTCAGGTTTGCTCATTGAGATTGATTTGGAGTCATCCGACTCTTATGATCCTATAGGAGAAGTTGTAGGTGAACACGATGAGGCGGGTAGAACTTCCAAACCATCTAAGTCAAGTCAACCTTCAAAAGTGTTCTACCTCCTAGGGTAGCACCTCGGGATAAGGGTAAAAGTTATGGTTCTAGTGATCAAGAAGCCCCTCCACGGGATGCTCCACCTATGGATATGCTTGTGGAGGACCATGAGTTATCACAATGTCCAGCTCACAGAAAGTTGCCACTAGCATATATGATGCCCTTATCTTATCCAAAGAGTCGAGGGAGTCATTGATCAAAGTCCTTCTCAATCCATAAATATGCTTAGATTAGCTGACCGCTATTGGAGAGAAGGCATGTTATTCAAGAGAAGCTTGGAGTTACATTCATCTGAAGACCTTCTTTTGGGGACAATCGCATAGCTCCCCTCACATCACAGTGGACATGAGCAAATTTCTCCGGGTGTTAGTTGATCCGGGGTATTGGTGCATTATGAGTCTAAAGACACCTACTTGAGGATTGACATCTCTGAACTCCAAGAAAATTGGATGATGTTCAGAGGATTCAATGAGCAAGGCGAGAGGGCTTTAGGCTCCATAGTGTTGCCCTTAGAGATAGATGACTGAAAGATGGAAGACAAATTCTACATAATTGATTCAGATACATCTTTCACTACTTTGCTTGATAGGCTTTGGATACATGGAAACAACATGATTCCATCCTCTTTACATCAGTGCATCAAATTGAAGAGTGGAATGTATTGTGTCAAAGGAGACTTATTATGAGAGGTTGAGATATATGTGATGTAGCCTACTATCTTTCTCCAAAATAAAAGTTCATTATTGAACTTGGTGAAAGTTAAAACAAAAGAAAAGAAAAAAGAAAAAGAAAAAAGAAAAAAAGAAAAGAAAAAAAGAAAATAAAAGTATAAGTGAGAGAATTAGACAGGAAGAAGTAGAGCGATGTTGGATTTCACCCAATTTGTTCCTCCATATGAACATATGGGTAGGATGACTCGACCCCAACCAAGTAGAGGTAGAAGTAGATCTAGAGGCAGTACTAGAGGTGAAAGACATCTGTGTTAATTTTTTACCTCACTTTTGGAATGAGCTATCAACTTCCTCATCATAGATCTAGGACTTTTATAGACACTAAGAGTTCCTTCATCTTAAGACACTTCTAGTGATTAGGTGAACACTTAACCTAACCCTAGAGACTTAGAAGAGTTAGCCATAGGAATTGGTTATGCCTTAGGGATTTAGGAGAACTTGCCTATCCTATAGCCTAAACCCAATCCTTGCTCCCTTCTTCCAATCCAAATTCCAAAAATCAAATACAACTATCCAATGATTGAAATATATCACTAAGTTCAAATTCCAAATCCCTTCCTAAGCACTTTGATTCTAACTTATGGACTTAGCCTTAACTAAATTCAAACCAACCCCAATCCAATTAATTTGATCAATTATCAACTTCAACCTCAAATCAAACTCCAAATCATAAATCAATTCCAAATTCAATGATTGAAACCCATCAATAAGTCTAAATTTCAAAATCTCCTACTAAGCCATATCAACCACCTTTATATGCTTAGTTAAAACTCCTACAAACCAACTCAAATTTGGTTGATTTCATTATAAATCAATCATTCCTTCATTTATATCCACATATATAAATGAAATTCAAATTCAAACCCTTCAAACCAAATCAAAATAAATCAAGCAAATCAATTCCCAAAGCTTATGGACCCACCTCCAAGCAATCAAAATTACTTCCAAATCACTCCAAACCCTTACATCTTCACTTATATTCACAAATATAAATGAAATATAAATCCAAATGGCCAAAACCAAACCCAAATCAAATCAAATTCTCAATTTTATCCCTTTTAGCCAAATTCTTGAACTTGGCTAAATGATATCCAAATCAATTCAAAACTTATGGATTTCTTCATGATTCAATCATTCTACAATTTATTGATCCAAATATAAATACAAACCATAATTATCAAGAAACCAAGTAGCAAATCCAAGTTAACCTTGAAATTATCATATGAACCAAAACCCATTTGGCTCCAAACCAATTCTGATTTATATTTCAATCCTAGGCTCATGTGAGTTCAACTAAACTTGAATCAAGCCAATTGACCCATTTAGGCTCACTTGACCCAAAGTAACCTAAAGAATATTTTTGAGCCAAGTTCCAATCTAGCCTAAATTGGATTGAATTAAACCCAGCCAAAACCTTCAATCATAATCAATAATCATCATAGGGTGATCAATTACATTGAATTGGGTCAAACCACGTCAAACCTAGCCTTTGATCAAGTCAACATTTAACCTAAATGAAATCCAAACTAGCCAAAATCTACCATATGTCAAATTGATTAAAACCATTGACTCAAAACCATTCATAATCAATGATTGAACATGACCAAACCATCAATTGAGCCAAACCAAGCCTAATTGGCCATTTGACCTAAGTTGACCCAAATTGGCCTAAAAAGCCAAAATGGGTCAAATCATGATTTGATCCAAATTAATTGTAACCAATGGCTCAAGTTCATTCCAAATCACTTATTGAACTTGACCAAAGCCATAATTGAGCCCAATTGGTCAACTTGACCCAACCTAGCCCAAATTGACCTAAAGGGTCAAATTGGCCAAAATTCAAATTAAATCCAAATTAAACCAAACCAAAGCCTACAATCATTTTTAATTGACTAATTGAACTTGACTCAACACTTAACCCAACCCAATTTGGTCAAATTGGTCAAATTGGTCAACTTGACCAATTTGACCCTTTTGAATCCAAATGAGTCAAATCCAAACCTAGGCCAAACCAACTCAAACCAATTGAACCAAAACATCCCAAATCATCATATGAACCTAACCCAAGCCTTGGTTTGACCCAATTTGACCAATTGGTCAACCCAACCCAACATAGCCCAAATTGAACCCATTTGACCAATCTAAGCCAAACCACTCAAATCCAATTTATGGAACCTTGTGGGCTGATCTAACTCAATTTAAACTCACCCTAGGTCAACCCAAGACCTCCCCAAAAGCTAAGTGGGCCCCACTCAAGGGGATTAGCCATCAAACCATGTGATTTAAGCTTCAAAACCAAAGGATCCAAGCCAAGCCAACTCTCCCATCCCCATGGAAGCCCCTTAGCACTCAATAGAACCTTCTCCTCAGCCAAGGACCTTTGGGAGGTGAGTTGACTCACCTCCAACCCAAACTGAGCACCCATTGGATCCAAGCTTTGTAACCCTTGCATAATAGATACAAGGCAACCTCCCATCACTTCTCCCATCTCTAGCATGCAACCTGAACTTGATGGAGACAAGTCCGGAGGCCAGATGGCGGTGAGCCAGTGTAAATCGTACGCACTCTGCCGTCCATCCATCATGATCAATTGAGGGGTATACCCCCTCAATTTGAAAAAAAATCATAGGCATTTGCATCGAGAGACTTCTAATCAAGCCCTCAAGTGATCCCAAGCATTCAAGCCCTCCTCTCGATTTTGCCCATTCTAAGCCAAAATAGGACATCCCAATCTCAAGCAATACTCCCTTGTTTCACAATCAAACTCAAATTACTCTTATCCACACCCTCACCATACTCAAAGCGAGTCATTTGAGCTCCCAGTTGGAGGTGCGACTTCGATTGTGAGGACTTCCAATTGATCGAGCACTCTACAAATCAAGCTCAACTTCTTCAATAGCTCGCCTCAAGAAGCTACTCTACTCACCATGACATTAGCTCCGGTGAGGTAATTCCTCAAAATAATAGCTATAAGGAAATCATGATTAGTCTTTTTTGAAGAGAATTTAAATCCCATGTGACTTTGACCGTTGGATGTGCTTCCCACCTTTTTCCAAAGGTGTGGGATCAATTTGATCCCAATCCAAGCTCAGATGAGCTCAGTTGAATGGGAAAGATGACGATCTTTCGCTTCGTGAAGAGGAAGATCATACCATCCATTCATGATTAAAATAGGATGTGATTGATTAGATCCGCGGTAGATCCCTTTGTTTTCTCTTTCAATCATGGTCATCGATCTTAGATCGGACAATCCACGCGAAAGTGCATCGCCATTGGTCGAATGGTGATAACTTAAATAGCCAATCCCATGGTGCCGATTGGTATCCGCATGGATGGGATTAAGGCTTTAATTGCTATTTTAATTAATTTTTAAGGTCTTCCTAAATTCATAACTAATTATAAAAATCCAAAAAAATACAAACTTTGCTCATTTTCAATGGTATTTTAGAGTAAAATCTATAAAAATTATTATTAATTAATTTGAACAGCAATTTTCGCTTAATTGAGTTTAATTAGAAATATAATTAGCTTAGTTATCCCTTAATTAAGTATACAATTAGCCTCAATTTTTTTGTGGATGTTTAAGGTGATGACCTCTGCCTCCTTTATTTTTTTGGGATTTTATTGGTTGCTTAATTAGGGAAATAAATTGATTGATCCTTAATCACTCTCTTAATTTAATTAATAATAATTACTGAATGAATAATGATTTAATTAATTATTTAAGCTTAATTACCTTTGTGGAATAGTAAGGAAACTTAGGGAGTGTAATTGGGATATTTTTAATTCATTTCTAGATTTTCTTCACTTTTTTGGAGTTAAATTAATGATAATTAATGAGGTAATTAATTTCTTAATTAATTAATTAATTTCCAAGACCAAAAATCAAAGGCTAATTGAGTGTTTGAAATTATTTAGGTATTAAGGATTGAGGCCTTGTCCTTGATCTCTCTCCCTAAATTAATTTCATCATCCTAATCAAAATGTAATCAATCCAATCAACTAATTAATATGCTTGATTTAACTCAATCTAAAATCCACCTCACATCTAAGCAACCTTTAATTGATCTTGGGTAGCTCATTAGGTGTTCAATAACCCAAGGTGAGATATAATAAAATTATGGTTAGCTCACATGTGTAGAAAATCATAAAAGTAGTTAAGTGAGATCCCTTAAGCTTTAACTATTAATCATAAGCCAATTGCATTAGGCCCCATTTCTTAGGAGCATTGCAAATTTACTTTTCATGTGGTTGCATATCATATTGGCTTATTAGTTAGTTAACTTAAGGTGATATAGGTAAGGGGTTAATTAATTCACTTAATTCATACCTAATTAAAACATAAAATCAACCAAAATATTCTTCATTAAACCAAATTAATTCACACATGGGGAACATGGGGAATTGGGTTAGGTTTAGCAAAACTATTTCATATTTCTTAAATCAAATCAAATTCAAAGTTAAAATTGTCTTTAAAGAACTTTGGTTTATTTTAATTTGCCTTATTTAATATGATTATCCTTAGGAATTAATTAGGATGAATGAGATCATGTGTTTATATTCCTTTATTTCTTTCCAATCATGTTAAATATTATTTGCCATGTGAAATCATGCATTCATTTCCTTCAAAATCAAATGAAAATGATTTCTTTTATGTCAAATTGCATGTGTTGACTTAAATTAAAATAAGAGTGGCTATTATCACTATTAAATCAAAAGCTATTTTCAAAAGCCCATAAATCAATTATAATAATATGAAGTGGTGGTAATTACAAATATCATGTGTTGATAATTTAAGATATGTAATATGAAGTTCTCTTTCCTTATCTTACATAGATTCACATAGGATTTACAAGTGTATAACTCATTTGAAAAGAACACAATATTTGCCTAAATCTATTCATATGCATCTCCATGTTAAGACTTAGGAAGAATTTTATATCACATATGTAAATCATACAATCAAATTAAATATAACTTCTTGCATGACTTCTTATTCTTGTGGTTCTTTTTGTACATTCATACGTATCTGTGAAAAGTGGTATATTAGTGACACCCCAGGTGAGGCTTTAAGTAGCCCTAAGTAGGTCTTGTACCCACGTGCGTAAAAATAATGGCAATTCACTTAAAACTCTTATACATATGTATGTATGACCAATGAATAAGAATCATAATCAAATGAATCAAACACAACTTTTGCATGGGTTTTCTTGTCCTTATAGTTGTTATACATCTACATGTATCTAAGAAAAGTGGTATATTAGTCTGGACACTCCGGGGATGCAAGGCTTTAAGTAGCCCTAAGTAGGCCTTGCACATGTGAATGTGTATCTAACTAATGGATGAAAAATCCCTCTTATTTTATTAACAAGACATGCATTCATAATTCAATCAAATGAAATATTTAAAGTCTAAATACACTTCTTTACATTCATCATTTAAGTGTGCTAAAACATACATTGTATGTATAGGTATGCCTAGGATTTAATCATATACATGATGGAAAGAAATGAATGAATATGTATTATGTCAAAGTAATTCATTCTAATTAATCCTAAGATGCCTTTATTATTGAATAAGGTCATTTAGAGTGAACCTAAACTTAAGGTTAATTAAAACATGTAATAAGCCATTCACTAAAGAAATTGATTAACTTGCTTTAAAATGACTTAAGGTAGGGATGAAAGAGGGTCTTTTCTTCTTCTCTTATAACACTTAGTTATTTTGTATCATATGAAATAAAAGAAAAAAAATATTAAGTAAAATCTTTAAATCAATTAAATCATTTAAAGAGAAATCAACCCTTATAAATTAAACCCTTCACACTTAGCAAAATTATAACTCTAAAGCCTAGTTAGGACATACCACACAAGCTTTAATTCACACACATTAGACTAAGTCACCATTTCTAGCTTTATGTTAGGGCGGTGTATGGTTTGATGTATGCTTATTTTATGATGTATTATTTGAGACTAGATGTTATGGTGTATGTGCATAGTCTGGATGTTAGTTCGATACTAATCATGTTTTTTGCAGGGGACCATGCTTAAGGGGTCGCAGTGATAAAAATATAAATATTTTTGCTGTGTAGGTTCCTTATGCCCTTAAGCATAGCCCAAGTTAGGACAGGTGGGCTTAGTTACCAATGTGTGGGGTGCTAAGTCCAAATTATTTATATGCCTACTTGGGTTGTATGGTGTGTTTAGCTAACATTTGTATTGTAGGTGTAGCTAGATTTACTTTCCTTCTTTTTAATATAATTTGCATTAGGATTAGGATAAGTGTTATGGGGGATTTGAATGAGCATTGGTTATAAGATCAAGTCTTATGTACCATGTGATGCCTTTGGAGCAAGCACATCCAAATCAAGATGTAAGGAAGAAGGAAATGGAGAAAATCAAATGAAAAGAAGAAAGAAGTAAAGAAGGAAGAATGAAGAACCCCCATGACATTCATCATTTATAATTATAATTACTTTTTCATTATACCAGAATGTATAAGGGTAGATTCCTACCCACATTTCTTGGGTTGACGATGGTACAAGACGCACTGCCTTTTATTCTTTTACGATAGCTTTATAAAATTGTTTGATATTTTGTTTAGCTTATGCATTAGAAAAAGCATGCCCTTTCATAGTTTCTTTATGATTGGTGATTGTTGTGTGGCTTGGATGCGACTAAGCTCCTAGGATAAAATTAATTTTTCTACTCAAACTAATAACTCATAACTAAATCTCTAAAATAACTCATAACCTCATGTAAAAGCTTAGGTATTAAATAAAGATAATAAAACATTTAACAACCCCTTAGGTGGATGTTGTATGTTAATATCATGCATAATCATCTTATTTCACTCTTGCTAAGAGTGGGCTTCCATCTTTATCAGATAGAAATGGGCTTAACCTTTTAGAGATTATGATGGAAGAACACCTCTTTCTCTTTTAATTTAGCCCATAATCAACTTCTCATGCATTTAGGCATGAAAAATCCTATAGCCTGTGTCAAAATAAAGAGTCCCAAATTAAATAAAACTTGATAAAAATTTGCATTTGATTAAGTCATTATTCATACCCCTCATGCTCTAGTCTCTTAGAGTGGGTTTAAGGACTTAGTTTCTTTCTAAATAAATAATAGCCTAACCATCTTAAAAAAGCATATGACTACCACATGGTTTTAAAATGTAGGAGTTAGTCCCACCCATGTGATAATAACCAAATGGAGGTTTACACTTGTGGAGGTAAACCATATACCCACTTTTGCCTTAGATTTAGGCCGTGCTTTGGTCTTTGCCAAAGCTCCCTAGATTTAGGATTTGAGGTTGCTATTTGTGGTCTACTATGGTGAATTATTTTCAATTCTTCATCTAATCTTTCTAAGAGTGAAATAAATAAATGAAGAACCAAAAATAAAATAAAATACTTATTGTGTTGGACACCACGTAGATCCATAAATATTCTTATTAGGGTGATCAGGTATGACATTGAAGAATGATATATTATCTTGAAAGACAGAAGTCATTATCCTACAATAGACCTAATCACCTCAATAAGGACTCCTAAGAACTATGGATCTTTGGATATACCAAAGAATCTTCCCCTACTTTATATAAAGCAGATTTATTTTAAATGGGTTGAAAGTTCCTATAGCAAGCCCCATAGTTCATTACATCTAAGGAATGGAATTCTTGAATACTCTTAAGGTAAATGATCATTGTCCAAAGATTTTAAAGATGACTATCAATCAATTGTTTATTTTAGAAGATCAGGGGATTGATCAAGAGGAAGTTATTACCAAAGAAGAGGGGATGCTTATGATACTAGGAGGCCTAGTAAGCATCCCAAACTATCCTATGGTTGAGCTTTATATTTTTGCAATTGAAATGATTTATTTATTTGGGTTGAATTTTTATTAGAAATCTAGGACTTACAATTCTATGACACAAGATCAAACCTAGGTGAGGATTTATGCTACCCAAAATGAAGTAAATCTAACCCAAATCTAGAGCTTTGGTGAGTGGCATGACCTAAATCTAAGGCAAAAATGGGTATTTAGTTTACTTACACAAGAGAGGATAAACCACTCAATTGTTGGACTTACAACTGCTTAGGAGTGGCCTCCAATTAACTCCTCCTATGATTTTAAATACATATAGGTAAGCCATTTTCTTTTGCAAGATAGCTATGCTATTATTTATTTAGAAAGAGGTTAAGTCCTTAAACACACTCCCTAAGAGACTAGATCATGTAGGGCATGAGTTAATGACTTAAATCTAATGCAAATTTTTGTTTTTATTTTCATTTTTGGACAATTGATTAGACATTCTTAGGATTCATATGCCTAATGCAAGAAATTAGATTATGTGCCAAAATCAAGAAAGGAGGTGTGTTCCACCATGGATCTAAAAGGTCAAGTTCTCATAAAGGTGGAAGCCCTCCATAATAAGAGTAAACCAAGATGCTTTTTATGCATGATGTGAAAACATATAAGATCCATCCAAGGGATTGCTAAATTGTTTATCTTGTTTTATAACCTAGGCTTTAAGTTAGGTTATGAGTTATTAATTTTTAATTTTGAGTTGATTAGTTGGATAAAAAAAATTATTTTCTTAAGAGCCTAATCCATCCATTTATTTATCAAAGCAAAAGAAGAAATATGAAAATCATCTTAATGCACAAGCTAAATAAACATCAAACAATTTATAAAGCACAAAAAGAATAAGATGCCTTATTGGTCACACCCACAAACCCAAAAAAAACAAATTGGGTAGTTGATCTCTACCCTTATACAACCCGGATTACAAATGAATTAATTATAATCAATAAGGAATTCATGTTATGGGGGTCTTCATTCTTCATTCTTCATTCTTCTTCTTCTTTCTTCTTTCTTTTTGTTTCTTCTTTTGCAAGTTGAATGGAGTTATTCCAAAGGCTTCATGGTACATAAGACATAGTCTTAACCAATGTTCATCCTAATCCCCATAACAATCATTCCAAATCCTAATTTCAAAATTACATGAAAATGGATAAAGTAAATCTAACTAAAACCTGCAAAATAGAGATTAGCTAAATGAACCACATAATCCCAAACATGTATATGAATAAATTAGACTTAGCACCCCACACATGGGTAACTAAGTCCACCTAGCCTATTTTAGATTATGCTTAGGGATATAGGTAACCTGCACATCAAAGCATTTATATTTTTATTTTAAGCACAATCTACGTAAGATAATGTTAGATCACCTACCATTCTGCACATATACAACATCAAGACTAAAACATCACATCATAAAATAAAATCAAGCATCAACCATGCACCACATAATATAGGACTAAAATGATGACAGCTAATGTATTTCACAAAGGCTTGTGTGGTATATCTCTATTTTTGTTAGAATTTTCTAAGTATGAGAGTTCAACTAGGGTGGTTTCATTTAAGTGATTTAGTTGATTTTATTTGATGATTTATTTGGTTTGAATGAACCTACACTTAATTACTAAGTTGTAAGAGAGGAAAAGAGAAGAGAACTTCTTTTTCCTCCCTTCCTTAAATAATTTTAAGTAGATTCATTAATGATTTTTTGTTTAGTGAATATTTTATTATGTGTTTTGATTAATCCTAAGTTTAGATTTTTCCTAACAACTTATTCAAAGAAAAGCATTTAAGATTAATTGAATTACTATCACAAAAAACATAACACTTCATTTCTTTCCAACATGTGTAACATTCATATGAATGAACCCTAATCATATCTATACATGCAAATGGAAATGTTAGCACACCTTAATGATGAATGCTAAGAGATGTTGCTTAAGAAAATTTGGATGTTTTCATGATGCATGATTTTGTTAAGTAGAGAAGAAGGATTCTTTTACCCATTATTCATATGCACATTCACAAGTATAAAGGACATAAGTGAGTATGGCGAAATTGTTTCCTACACCAAGGGTATAAGGTGTAATACCTTCTTAGGGCTACTTAAAGCCTCGCAACAACAGGATGTCCAGACTAATATACCACTTTTCTTAAATATATGTGCATGTATAAAGAGAAATGGATGGAAAAAGAGTCATGCAAAAAATTTATGTTTGTTTATTTGGTTTGTTGGTTATTTAATTTATATGTGCAAAAGTGAAGGTCCTTCTTGAATGATGACATATGAATGAATAGGAATGAATTTAAGCAAGTGTTATGTTCTTTTCAAATAAACTATACACTTTGCAAGTCCTATTCAAAACTATGTTAAAAGAGAAGAGAAGGAAAAGTCACATAATGCACATTTCATATTATACTCACATGCAAGCTTATAAGTAATTATAAGTAGCATATTTGTAATATTTGATTTCTAAGTTTTGAAAATAATTTTGGATTTAGTAGTGATAATAGCCATTCATATTCTTACTTTAGCAAAACATGCAATTTGACATAAAGGAAACATTTCATTTTAATTTAATTTTTCAAAAGACATGAATGCATGATTTTCATATGACATACACATTTAGCATGATAGGAAAGAAATAAAGTGATGTAAGCATGTAATTTCATTCACCTTAATTAATTCCTAAATACAATCCTATGGAATAGAATTACTTAAAGTTAATCAAAGTTGTTTAAAGGAATTTTTAGTTTTGTTTTGATTTTGATTTGATTTTAGGAAATGTAAAAAGGTTTATTGGTCCTAACCCATCTCCCACATGTGTGTGTTATTTTAGTTTAATTTTTAGAACCATTAAATTGATTTTACATTTTATTTAGGTTAAGGTGTGAATTAAATCAATTAATTATCCCTTACCTACATCTCTTTAACATAATTATTTAACCATTATGAGCCAACATATGATATGCAACCACATTGAATTTAAGTCAGTAATGCACCCTAAGAAAGAAAGGGACAAATGCAATTGGCTCATAATTATTAATTAATTAAGCTAAGGGGTTTAATTAAGTACTTTCATAACCCTTCCCACATATGTAGGTTAGATTTGATTTCCTTAAGCTTACATAGGTTATTGAACACCTAAGTACCTACCAAAGAAAGGTTGATTAAGTGATTAAGTTTCTGGATTAATTTTTAATTTTAAGTTTGGTTGATTAAGCTATTTAATGAAATGATTAAATCATTAATCAATTTGTAAATTAATTAAGTTTTCATTCAAATAAAATAGCCTTAGGGGAAGAAACTTGGAAAAGGCATCCTAATCTCATTCTCTAAGTATATCCACTGTTCCAAGATGATTAATAAGATTAATTAATGACTTTATCATCATTTAATAGGTTAGTTAGTCATTTAATTGATTAAGGGAGTGATTAGAGATGAAACAAATAATTACCTAAATTAATCCAATAATAAATTCCAAGAAACTCATGGGAGGTAGAGGTCATCCCATTAATTAACCCAAGGGAATTTGGAATTAATTATTGAAATAATTAAGGAGTAATTAACATAATCACATCCCCAATAAAACTAAAATTAGAAAAATATCACTACTTAAAATCAATTAAAATTAATTTTATATTATTCCCCATTTAATTATCTTTAAAAAAAAGTTGAGTTTGCATTTTTTGGATTTTTCTACATTTAGTTATGTATTTTAGAAGTTTCTATGATTAGGGAATAATTAAAACCCCTAATTATATAACTAATTTCATTAAACATAGACATGGCTGACGGTCCACATGGCATGGCGGATTATTATTATTTAAGTTATCACATTTACTCGGTCGGCCTGATTGCACTTTCCTTGGACCGTCCGATCAAAGATCGGGCGATCAAGATTAAGATTGCAGTTTATAAAGGGTTAATCAATGAATCTAACATGGATTAATCTGGATCGTCCATCCAAAACATGCGGGATGGACGGTCCATGATTCATCTAAACACGCTTTCCCTTGAGATGATACTTTCCTTCACAAAGTACTAAAGAAATCTACACATATGCTTAGTTTTGATCCATCCCTCACTGGAGGCTATCACTGGTGCTCCCAACTGTTGAGGTAGCTTCGTCTAGTGGAGACAAATCCCTGTTGAAAGTTTGAAGGCTTGGGATTGAGTAGATCCTTCTATCGGCCAAACTCCTCTGCAAGTGCTTGTGGATTTGGTCTAGCTCCCCCTTCTCGTGCCTTGGAAGCTTAGAATTTGACTTGGGTGCACTCAACTTGATGTCTTGAAGGTGCTTCCAAGAGGAATTGGCTTGTGATGGTGAATTGACCAAAGTGGATTTTCAAATGAGCTCCCCTATTTTGGCTTTAAAGAAATCCAAAAATGAAGAATTCAAAATAGATTGAGGAAGCTTGGAGGAACTTGGAGAAGGTTGCTCTAAGTTCCTATGGCTCAATCAAGTGTGAATGATTTGAATTCAAGTGGAATTAGGGGGAGTATATCTCCCCCTACAAGGATCGTATGGTCGTGAGCCTCCCTTCCATTTTTGATTAATTGATCAGATTGATTGAGTTCGTTAGGTCATTTTGGATGCCATGTTATTCAGTTTTGGCAAAGGAGTGGAGTGGTGAAGTTTTCATGTGCTCATTTGAGTGGAGGGATGTGATCTCATGTGCTCATTTTGAGTGGGGTGGTGAGTTTTGGCCTTGGGTTGGGTTTGACTAACCCAAACCCATTGGGTCATGTGCACCACACTCATTAGTGTCCACTTGGTCCACTAAGAGGGTGTCAAGTGGCCATGGAAAGGATATGATCAAATTCCAAGTGGAATTGGCCATTGGTTACCCCTTGACCGGGTAAAATGGTCATTTGGCTTTCATTTTACTTTAAGCAGATTTGGAATTATTTGAAATTAGGTTGGTCTAAATTTCAAGGAATTTGGAGTTGATTTGATGTCATTTGGCTCATGTTGACCCATTTAGGTCAAAATGGGTCAACTTGGGTCAAGTTGACCAATTGGTCAAATTGAGTCAAACCAAGAGTTGGGTCAAGTTCATTTGACCATTTGAAATGTTTTGGTATCATTAATTTAGTTCAATTTTATTTATATTTGATTTTGGTTCATTTGAATTCATTTAGATCAAATGGGTCAAGTTGACCAATTTGACCCATTTGACCCAATTGGGCTAGGTCATGGGTTGGTATAGATTTGGTTGGTCATTTAAAATGTTTTGGTAGCTTTGGTTTTAATTAATTTTGGTTTGGTTTGATTTTGGCTTGATTTGACCTTTTAGGTCAAGTTGGGTTCATGGTCAATTGGGCTAGGTTGGGTCTAGTTGACCAATTGAGTCTTTGGTCAAGTTCAACAACTGGTTTAGAATGAATTTGATCAATTGGTTGCAATCAATTTAGCTTAGATTAAGATTTGACACATTTTGACTTTTTAGGTCATGTTGGGTCAAGTGGACAATTGGGCTAGGTTAAGCTCAAATGATGACATGGTCAAGTTCAAACATTGATCATAAACTGGTTTTGATCAATGGTTCCAATTAGTTTGGCATATGGTGGATTTTGGCTAGTTTAGGTTTCATTTAGGTTACACTTAGGTTTGACTTAGTTTGACCCAATTTGAGTGATTGATCATCTTATGATGATTGTTGCTCATAATATGAGACTTGGGTAGGCTTAGTTCAATCAAATTTGGGTAGGATTAGAATTTGGCTTTAAAAGGTGCTTTAGGTTACTTTGGGTCAAGTGAGCCTAAGTGGGTTAATTGACTTGATCAAGGTTTGGTCCAAGCTCGGTTGAACTCACATATGGACTTATGATTAAAATATAAATCCATTTGCAAGTGATTTGGAGTCAAATGGGTTTGATTCATTTGACAATTTCAAGTTCAAAAGGTGAACATGAGTTTGATTTGGGTTTGAGTTTTGAATTTAGTTTTGGTTTGATGATTGAAGTTTGTGTTTATATTTGGATTCGTGATTGAAGGATTGATTGAATCATGAAGAAAAATCAAGGGTTTGTCTTGATTTGAGTCTGATTTGATCAAGTTCAAGAATTTGACTTGAAAGAGTATAGGTTGGATTTTGATTAGATTTGGGTTTGAATTTTGAATTCAATTTTGGTTGTTTTAATTTTTATTTCATTTATATTTGTGAATATAAATGAGAATATAAATCAGTTATGAAGAAATCTTTTGAATTTGAGCTAAGTCCATAAGATGGAATCAAAGTGACTTAGGAAGGATTTTTGAATTTTGGAATTCAGCCATGGGTTTCAATCATTTGAGATTTGATTCATGATTTAAGTTTTTTGAAATTGATTTAAGGTTTGAGAAAAATCAATTAAGTTGGAATTAATTTCGGTTAGAAGTTGATCAATTAAGTTGGAATTGATTTGAAATTTAACTTGAAAGAAGTAAGGATTTGGTTCAAGCTATAGGGTAGACAACTTTTCCTAACACCCCTAAGGCATGACCTATTCCTATGACTAACTCTTCTAAGTCTCTAGGGTTAGGCTGAGTGTTCACCTAATCACTAGAAGTGACTTAAGACTAAGGAATTCTTAGTGTCTAAGAGGAGTCCTATGTCAAAGATGGAGAGGTTGAGAGCTCATTCTAAAAATGAGGCTAACAACTACAAGCATAAATCCTCATCTCTTTGGCATCATAATAATGTTGTGTTGTTAGAGTATAAGCCTTAGCTCTCTAATAAAATTTTAACTCAAATAAATAATTTCTCCTCAATTTTAAATATATAAAGTCCAACTATAGGATAGATTGGAGTATTCACTCTTAATATCATGAGCACTCCTACTCATCTCCTTTGGTTTTAGATAATAACTCTCCCTTTTGATCCATCCCACATGATCTTCTAAAATACAACCAATTTATTGATAGTCCTATCTTTGAATACTTTGGAGAAACTAATCACCTGTTTTAATCAAGAGTATTCTTAAGGGATTCACTTTCTTTAAGATGTAATTAACTACGGAGCCTTACCTCCATAGGGAACTTAATGACCCCAGTTTAAATAAACCCTATTTTAGTTTTCCATATAAAGGAGGGGAAAAATCTCTGATATATTTGAAGACCCATCATGCCTTAAGAGTCTTTATTAGGTGATAGGTCCATTGTACGGTAGTGACTTCTACCATTCGAGATAGTACACTATTCCCCAATGTTATACCTGATCACCTCAATAAGTACCCCCTCAGATCTACATGGTGTCCCCTCACATAAACACACAACACAATCAAAAATAAACACCACACAGGTGGCCTACTAGCAGGAGCTATGTTCCAGCTCATAGGAATACCCCTGCTATCCATATAGATTTGGAATCCAGAGGATGAGTCTCATATGGTTAGCACGCCAACCAACCCCTCTCAGTAGGTCCCATTGGAGGTCACATTCGATCCAGACAGTGATGAAGACCAAGCCTCCAAGCAAAGCATGAATATATTTGAATCATTATTATGTAGAAGAGTCAGGCAGCAGTTGGGTACTTTAGCTCTAACCTCACTCTCTTCCCAAAAAGTTGAAGGTTTGGTAGTTAAGGAGGCCCCCAAGTCATCCACAGATGTCAGGCCAAAAACATTTTTGTTGGGAGCATCATCCTCAAGTTAAGAAGCTGATGTAGAACTTAACGATGATTCGTATAAAGATTTAATACAATTTCCTTTTGATTGGTATTCTCCTTGTGTTCTTCACTTAGCAAAAAAGGATTAACCACATACTTGGTCTAAACACATGTCAGATTACTTTGAAAAGCTATGGATAACCAGAGCAGACATCCTTAATCAAGATCAAGACTAGGATTCAATACAGTAGGTCTAGTCGATAATGACAACCATTGCTTAGTCATCACTAATCATTTGGAGTCTGATAAGTTCCTTTCAAATCATGCTAACTCATATGAGGAGGTCTGTTTAGAAACTTCAGATGACCTAAATGATCTTGAAGTCAAAGATGCACTGCCAGAGTTTGAAGAAGAAATCTGATCAACAATCAATGAACTCAAAGAAATCAACTTAGAAACTGAAGATAATCCACATCCGACATACATCAGCTCCTTATTAAATGAAGAATAAACCAATGACTTAGTTAGGCTATTAGTTGAGTTAAAGGATTGCTTCGCATGGAGTTATGAAGAAATGCTTGGTTTATCTCCAAACGTAGTTGTCCACAAACTAGCAATAGAACCTAATGCTAACCCTATCAAACAAGCTCCTAGACGCATTCGATTAGACATTGAATAATAAGTCATTTCTAAAGTAAAAAAATTGATTGATGCTAGTTTAATCAAGGAAGAAAAATATCCTACCTGGTTGGCCAGTGTTGTCCCAGTTAAGAAAAATAATGGTCAAATTTGAATATGCATCAATTTTAGGGATCTAAATAAGTCATGTCCTAAAGATGAATTTCCACTATCAATTTTAGAACTAATGGTGGACATAGTCTCAACTCATGTAGTCTTCTCTTTCATACTACTTTTCAAACCCCGATCAAAATCTATTGTTATAAGGTCATGCCCTTCGGCCTTAAAAATGCTAGTGCTACATGCCAGCGGGTCATGACTCAAATCTTCAACGAACTCACTCATCATCAAGTCGAATATTACGTTGATGATCTTGTAGTCAAAAGTAAAGAAAAGGAATATCATCTCTTTGACTTGACAGTAGTTTTTGAACCATTAAGATAATTTAACCTCAAATTGAATCCCTTGAAGTATGCATTTGAGTAGCTTTAGAAATTCTTGGGTTTGTTGTGACACCATGGCATAGAAATCGATCGGAAGATGAAGAAGATCGAAATGCACTCCTCAGATCATTTCATTGGTGTATCTAAGATGCTTCATTTCCAACTTATCAAGAAGATGCCGACCATTTTTAGCACTTGTCAAAAAGGATGCTAAGTTCAAGTGGGATGATAAGTGTCAGCATGCTTTTAAAGACATCAAGCAATACCTGATGACGCTGCCAGTTCTAGCTTCCCCTATCTTGTGCAAGCAATTGATCCTATATATTGCTGCATTAGATGACTCCCTTGGTTCTTTGTTGGCCCAAACCAATAACGAAGGGAAATAAAATGCACTCTACTATCTCAGTCATCATCTAATCCCTGCTGAGGAAAACTATTCATCTATTAAGAAGCACTGCATAGCTTTAATCTTTGTATCACAAAAGCTACGACACTACATACTTTCTCATACGATGAACTTGATCTCGAGGATCAATCCACTGTAATATCTCATGATGTGGTCGATGCTATCTAGATGGTTGGCATATTGGTCCATGATTTTATCACAGTTTGACATCACTTTCATACCCCTCCATGCGATGAAAGGACATGCACTAGCGGATTTCTTAGTAGCACACCCACTTCCTGCTGATTCCCCGCTTAGTGAACAATTCATGAACTTAGGGGACATTAGCATTCACTGTTGGGATGATGGTGTGACTTCCTTTCAAAAGGGAGAAGAACCACGATCTACTCTTCCAGGAAAGGTAAGTGTAGGAATAGTTCTCCTAACTCCGGATTGTGATGTGATGAGATTCTCATATCATCTATCCAATCCATGCACCAACAACGAAGCTAAATATGAGGCTCTGGTTATCGATCTGGGGTTAGCCATTAAGCTATGCATCCAGAGTATCAACATCTTTGAGGACTCTCAATTAATTATCAACTAAATCATTGGGTCTTACAAAGTTCTAAAGCCTAAGCTCTATCACTACAACAAGTATATTATGGAGTTGTTGGATTGAATCCCAAAGGTTACCATCTACACGATTCCTCAAGGAGAGATCGTAGTAGCAGATGCATTAGCCAAGCTTGCCAAAAAGTTGGCATGTCCGGAAGATGAGTCCATACCAATAAGGGTCTAAAATAGTCAAGTCTTGTCCCTTATTGATGTTGAACTCATCGAGAGACTCTCTCTTGATGGGGAGGTTTCCATTGACAAAAAGTATGAGGAGTCAGATTGAGTCAACAATTCATGGATTATCTAAATATAAGAAAATTACCTCAAAAGAACTCACTAGCACACTAGCTAAAGTAGAGAGCCCTTTCTACTCTCATGATACACCTTATGCGGGTCCTTGATCATATGTGGTTATGTTGTTTGGAAAAGCACGAAGCATAGGGTCATGGAGAATCACTTTATGTGGAGCGCATCAATCAGTCAAGATGAAAGCCATGATCAGAGACAAGGATAATCGGCCGATGATCACAGTGGATGTAACTAGGAGATGCCACCAATGTCAGGTGCACGGTGTGGTCCTACACCAACCACTCAATATTCCACCTCCTACATTAGCCTCATGGACATTTGAGTGTTGGGGTACTAACATAGTGGGTCCAATCGATCCTCCTTCTTCAAGGGTCAATTCATTCCATTTATCATCATTACTTTTCCAAGTGGTAGGCAATCCCACTCAGAGAGAGGTCACTGATGTGCTCCAATTTTTAGAACCATATCATATATAGTTTGGGGTGCCTCGATGAATTATACCCGATAATAGTACTACATTCAAGAGCACTAAAATTAATAACTTTTCTTGGAGACATAACATAGATTGGAGATATTCTATCATATATTACCCTAGGAAAAATGGCTTGGAAAAAGCCTTCAACAAAATTCTTATCCAAATATTAAAGAAGATACTCGACGAAAATAAGCGATAGTGGCATGAGCAGTTAGTTGAAGCCCTATGGGCTTATCGCACCACTTACAGGACTCCAGCTCAATCTATCCCTTTCTCCTTAGTTTATGAGTCTGAAGCAGTTCTACCATTAGAAGTCCAACTCTCATTACTAAGGATAGTTGTGGGTAGTAAGATCACAATGGAGTAGAATGCCAAGTTATGGTTAGAAGAGCTCAAAGGTTTGGAGGAGAGATGCTTACGGGCATGCTAAAATCTCAAGTTATATAAACCCAAAATGATTCAAGCTCATAACAAGTTGGTCCGCCCTAGAGCTTTTTAAGTAGGAGAGCTTATTTTATTTCTAAGGATACCAATAGTTGCCAGTCGAAAGATGGGAAGTAAGTTTGAACCGACTTGGGAAGGCCCATTTTTCATAGAGAATGCCTACCAAGGATGATCTTATCAGCTCATACATTGTAAGGGAGAGCGCCCTATGCTTCCAATTAGTGGGCTCTACCTAAAGAAATATTATACATAAATCTTGTTTGAAAATAATTATTAATAAAAAATTCTCTTCATTTCAAAATTTCATCTCTTCATATATTTTTTTTGAAATATCTTTGCTTGCGAATCTGCCATGATGTGTTTAGGATAGGTATAAGAGAACCTAAGCGGCTTCCTATCTTTCATCAGCATAAACACAAACTACACACATTTCTCCCATGTTATTAGAATAGGTGCAAGAGAACCCAAGATGCATCCTATCTCGACTAGTACAACTAAGTTAGGTGTAAGAGAACCCAAGCGGCATCCTTTCTTGGTGGAGTCACATTTCTACATGTTTAGGGTAGGTGTAAGAGAACCCAAGCAGCATCCTATTCCTTCTTTGATAACACACCCACATATAACACAAACACATATCTTTTGTCTCAGGCTATTTTGATGTGGGAGCAATCTCCCACATTAGTCGCTCTAGGTCTGACCGATACCTCTACTAGTGTCACCCCTGGTCACTTGTCCAGATGTGAGTCCCCGACTTTCTTCCTAACTTGACCATTGCAAATTGACTCCAGCACCCCTGCTAGTTTGGCAGCTTACTAAAGAAGCTACCCCATGTTGACTTTGTTTAAGAGGATGTAAGCTTACACGCTTTCTTCTTGGACTAGCAATCATACATTAACTAGGTTGAGTATATTTGAGGATTAGGGTAAGTCCCCCAATGGCTCCTTTTCTCCTAACTACTTCAAGTCTAGGCCTAGTCCTTCTTCGTGACTCCCCACTTGGTAATCGCCCTAGGTCGGATAGCCTGTCAAGATGACTATCCCAATCCGCTTTAGAGATGTGTAAGCCTACACACCTTTTTCTAGACTGATTGTCACAAACCGACTGGCACCTTAGGTTGGTTGGTGTTCTCCATGCTAACGATGACCCACCCGGTGGATACACCACTTTTGGCAAATGTGAGTCCCCATGCTTTCTCCTTGAGTTGGCCACCAAATACCTACAGGCTTTCTTTTACAGGGTTTTGGATAAACTCGCTAGTAGCACCTCCCCAGTGGGCACTCTATTTGGATCACATCCTTAGTGACCCCATTTAGACACTACCTTGGTTACTCTTAGATTGGACAATCCCCCTTTCCTAGTAGCCACCCCTACGGTTAGAGAATTTGTCTCTGGATATGCGATTCTCCCTTGGTCCAAATAAGTCGAGATAGAGACAAGTTCTTCTGTGGTCCCTCACACCAACAGGGTCCATGCAAACAAATAAATAAAATATTTATTCACTTGTGGATTAGGAAACCCCAGCATACCTTTTCCCAAGCAAGCATCCTATCTTTAGGCAATGTCAACAAACTCCCTATAGAATTGCAACTACTTTGAGTTGAGATAAGTCCCAAGTCACTCTCTCAATAGTCGCCCCTTAGGTTAGGGTTTGACTTGTTCTGCCACCAACAGGTCACCCCGACGGTTATCCTTACTTTGAAAGATATAAGTCTATCATGCATTCTTTTCAGCTTGACTGTTGCACACCAACGAGCAGCATTAGGTCAGGTTTGATTTTTTGTGCTATCAACCGATCACCCTAGTGGTTCCTTGTTCAGAAAGTTGTAAGTCCACACGCTTTCTCCCTGACTTGACCATTGCACACTAAAAGGCACCCCTTTGGTTAGTTAACTCTACCCCACGATCGATAGACTATCCCTATGGATTTGTGAATCTAAGACAAGTCTATGCTGATATTAGCTATTTCTTAGTAGATCCATCGTACACTAACAAGGTCCATCCTAAATTATAATAATTCTGACTATTCTTGAGTTGATATGAGTCCACAATGGCATTCACTCAAATAGTCACCTTAGGTCAGGTACGATTTATTGTGCTATCAACCGATCACCCCATTGATTCCTTATTTAGGAAGTTGTAAGTCCACATGCTTTCTCCCTGACTTGACCATTGCACACCAAAAGGCACCCTTTTGGTTGGTTAGCTCTACCCCATGGCCGATAGACTATCCCTTTGGATTTGTAAATCTAAGATAGGTCTAAGCTGATATTAGCCCCTTCTTAGTAGATCCATCACACACCGACACGGTCCATCTCATCAAATCCAACATCCTCCCTCCAGTGCGGTCCAAATTAAATATATCTTATCTCCAGTGGATCAGAGCTCATATCTCCAATAGGTGCATGCTCAAAACTAAATTCTTATCTTCTCCATGGATAATCTGAAACTACTTCCTTAGTGGGAGTTTCATCCACCTTATCCCCAGCAAATCTGAGTTCATATCTCCAACAAACGTGCCCTCAAAGGCAAGATCATATCCCATCCCTAGTGGATGCCCCTCAAATCATAATCAAATCAAATTTCTCCCCAACGAGACATAAATCAAATCAAACATATATCCATAGTGGATAACCTGAACCTGCTTCCCTAGTGAAAGGTTCATGCACTCATCCCTAGCGGATCATTTCTCCCCAAATCACATCACACCAACTCAAATTCTTATCCTCTCATGGATAATCAACTGCTTCCTTAGTGGAAGGTTCATACTTGATCCCTCGTGGACCATTTCTCTCTTATGCCCTTGCATAAGTTGAGTTGCATTGCACTAAGATCTTGATTCCTTCTACACCTCGTTTAGAGTAGATCGCTCATAGTGGATGCAATCCTTGACATTGTTGATCATCTCGGTCAAGCCTACGCGGTGGTGCTTGTCATACCACACCTATTGGGGGTCCTTTCGATGACCTCACTTTTGGAGTAAGTTCTCAACTTCCCCATCATAGATCTATGACTCTTATAGACACTAAGAGCCCCTTAGTCCTAAGACACTTCTAGTGATTAGGTGAATACTTAACCTAAGCCTAGAGACTTTGATCATTTAGCCATAAGAATAGGGTATGCCTTACGGATTTAGGAAGACTTGCCTACCCTATAGCATTGAACCCAATCCTTGCTTCCTTCTTTCAAACTAAACTTCAAATTCCAGTCCAAATCATAAATCTAATTTCAAATCAAATGATTGAAACTCATGATTGAATTCAAATTCCAAAAATCTTTAATAAGCCCTTTGATTTTATCCTATAAAATTAGCCTTAAACAAATCCAAATCGCTCCAAACCAAAGTGATTTTCTCATGAATCATTTAAATATTCATTTGTATTCCTAAATATAAATGGAATATAAATTCAAAAAGCTAAAATTAAATCCAAAAATCAAATTCATACCCTTTTAAGAAAAATCCTTGAATTTGGTCAAATCCTATCCAAATCAAATCAAAACCCATGAATTTCTTCATGATTCAATCATTCTTTCTATCATTGCCTCAAATATAAACATGAATTACAATTATCAAACCAAATCCAAGCTAACCTAAATCAAACCCAAGTTAGCCCTTTTTGACTTGAAATTATCATATGAACCAAAATCCATATGGATCCAAACCACTTGCAAATGGATTTATATTTCCATCCTAAGTTCATATATGAGTTCAGCTAAACTTGAATCAAGCCATGATCAAGCCAATTAACCCATTTAGGTCCACTTGACCCAAAGTGACCTAAAAGAAATTTTTGAGCCAAGTTCTAATTCAAACCAAATTGGATTGAACTAAGCCCATCCAAACCCTACATCATAATCAACAATCACCCTAGGTAATCAATTGTCTTGAATTGGGTCAAACCAAGTCAACCTAGCTCGTTGACCGAGTCAACATTTAGCCCAAAACTCAAAATAGCCAAAACACACCATATGCCAAATTGACTAAAACCTTTGATTCAAACCCATTCATAATCAATGATTGAACATGACCAAGCCCTCAATTGAGCCAAACCAAGTCCAATTGGCCATTTGACCAATGCTCATCCCAAATTGATTATTGAACTTGACCAAAGCCATGATTGAGCCCAATTTGGCCAATTGGTCAACCTAACCTAACCTACCCTAAATTGACCTAAAGGTTCAAATTAGCCAAAATCCAAATTAATTTCAAATTAAACCAAACCAAAACCTGCAATCAATTTCAATTAACTAATTGAACTTGACTCAACACCCAACCTTACCCAATTTGGTCAAATTGGTCAAATTGGTAAAATTGACCCATTTGACCTGTATGAACCCAAATGCGCAATAACAAAATCCAAAGCAAATTGAATCAAACCAATGACACCAAAACACTCCAATTGGTCATGTGAACTTGACCTAATCTTTGGTTTCACCCAATTTGACTAATTAGTCAACTTGGCCCAACCTAACGCAATTTGACCTAAATAGGTCAAATCAAGCCAAAATAAACCAAATAAACTCCAAACCACTTGAAATTTGGGCTAACTCATTTTTGCCTCATCCCAAATCTGTCCAAATCAAACCCATAGCCAAATGATCATTTTGCCTTTAAGTTTAGGGCATCCCATGAGATAAGACACATGCACATTGGGTCATTTTCTCTCCTTAGCCACTTGACACCCATAGGTCCACTTAGGCACCTAGACCATGGTCGACTTGACCCAAAGGTGGTTGTCATAACTCATGGGGAGGTGAAATCACCTCTCCATTCCCATTGGAACACTTAGAAAGCCATAGGACACCCACTACTCCCATGGCAGACACTCTCACACCCTCTTCCACTCACAGGAAGCCAACCAACATGATTCTCTGCCCAAACCAAGCTCCCCATGGTGACCATTTGATCAAAAAACCAAAACAGCCATTACCGTCCGATCCAAGGAATGAGGGGTATACCCCCCTCATTCTCACTCAAATTAACACACTCACATTCGATTCAACCCTAGTAGCCAAGGAGAGAGATCCGAGAGTAATTTCTAAGGTTTCTCGAGCTCCTTAAAATCCCCATTCTTGGTTTTACGTAAAATAAAAATAGGGGAGGCCACCTCTGATTCCCATTTTCTCAAACCTCCACCAAAGTGTACTTAACTTTGCACACACCTTCCTTGGAGCAACGAAAAGAATGAATCATTCATTTCCAAGCTTCCATGATCTGAGGGTGGAGTTCGACCGATCATCGCTTGCACATTGGTCTTCAAAGCAAACTACCCCTAAATCAAAGCTCATGTGGTTCAATAGAGCTTCATTTCTACCAAATAAAGCTTCCTCGATCATTAGAACCACCAGTCATAAGCTCTAGTGAGGTATGTCATTAAATCTGATCTTTGAATAAAAATAGGTTGGTCTTTTGTGAAAGAAAGTTCTATGTCATACGATTTCCACTATTAGATTTTCTTGTGCTTCAAGGTGGGATCATTTTCATCTCCATCTGAGATCGAGCAACGATCAAGAGACGATAGCCGTCGTTCATCTCTCGGGGGATGATAAATCACGGACCGTCCATCCCACATGAACAAAATGGACGGTCCTCTTCTGATCATGCGTAGAACCTCTAATTAATCCTTCAAAACCACATGTTCAATCATGGTCGTATGATCTTAGATCGATGGTCCATGAGTACACCGCCATCCGAAGTCACTTGGATGTGATAACTTAAATAGTGAATTCTATCAAGCCATGTGGAAAGCACGCCAAGTCAGTCGCCATGTGGCCAAACAGGATTAAGGCTCTAAATAGGCTTAATTAATTTATTTTTAATCCTAAACTTCCTAAATTTATATAACTTAGAAAAATACAAACATAGGCTCATTTTAAAGATATTTCATAGTAGAATCTAGGAAAATTATTATTAATTAATTTTGAATAGTGGTTTTGGCATAATTAAGGTTTAATTAGAAATGTAATTAGCTTAATTACTCTCTAATTATCCATCCAATTAATCTCAAACTTTCTATGGATGTTTAGGGGAATGACCTCTACCAACCCTATTTTTGAGATTTTATTAGTTGCTCAATTAGGGAAATCAATTGATTAAATATTAATCACTTTCATAATTTAATTAGTGATAATTAAGCAAATGAATAGTAAATTAATCATTCAATTAAGCTTATTAACCTCACAATGATGAAGTCTAGAAAATGGATTGACTCCTTCCAATCTTTTCTTTAAGTCTTCTAATCCTCTTAAATAGTTAATTAAGACCCCTTAATTAATTAATTAACAAGATTAATAAAAAAAATCAACCATGAACCCAATTAACTAATTGAAAGGATGAGGGATTGAGACTTGGCCCCTTCTTTGTCTCTTTCTAAGCCCATCTCATTTTGATTGGTTATCAATTAAGATTTAATTAGTTAATTAATGAAATTAATTAATTCAATTAAATCTATTTCTGTAATTTAACCTTGGGTGGTTTTTTGGGTGTCTAATGACCCAAAGTGAGAGATAATAAAATTATGGTTGGCTCATATGTGTGAGAAAACCATGAAAGTAGTTAAGTGAGAGGCCTTAAGCCTAATTAACTATTAATCATGAGGCAATTGCATTAGGCCCCTTCTATTCTTTATGAGCATTGCAAATTTACTTTTCATGTGATTTCATATCATATTAGCTCATTATTAATTAGTTAATTAACTTAAGGTGATGTATGTAAGGGTTAATTAACCCACTTAATTCATACATTAACCTAATTAAAACACAAAATCAACCTAAATATTCTTCATTGAAACAAATTAACTCCCACACGAGGAATAAGATTAGGATTAGGAAACCTCTTTAACATTTCCTTAATCAAGTCAAACTCAAAATGAAATAACATTAAAGAACTTTGGTTCATTTTAAATAGCCTTATTTAGCATGATTGCCTTTAGGAATTAATTTGGATGAATGAGGTCATGTGTTTATGTTCCTTTATTTCTTTCCAATCTTGTTAAATGTTGCTTGCCATGTGTAACCATGCATTCATTTCTTTTAAAATTAAATAAATAAAATGGTTTCTTTTATGTCTAATTGCATGTGTTGATTTAAATTAAAAAAATAGGTGTGGCTATTATTACTATTAATTCAAAAGTTATTTTCAAAAGCCCATAAATCAATTATAATGGATGGAATGATGTTAATTACAAGTATCTATAAGTCTGCATGTGTTGATAATATAAGGTATGTAATATGAAGCTCTCTTTCCTTATCTTTCATGGATTCACATAAGATTTACAAATGTATAGTTCATTTGAAAAGAACACAACATTTGTCTAACTCCATTCCTATGCATCTCCATGCTAGGACTTAGGAAGAATCCCATATCACATATGTAAATCATATAGTCAAATCAAATATGACTTCTTGCATGACTTCTCATTCATGTGGTTCTTTTTGTATATTCATATGTATATAAGAAAAGTATATTAGACATCCCGAGATTGCAGGAAGTTTAAGTTCTAAGTACCTTTTACCCCCGTGTAACAATGGCATTCACTTAAAACTCTTATACATGTGTATGTATGATATGACCAATGAATAAGAATCATAAATCAAATAAAATAAACACAATTTTCCATGGGTTTTCCCATTCTTATAGTTGCCTATACATTCATATGTATATAGGAAATGTGATATATTAGTCTGGACATCCGAGGCTATGAGGCTTTAAGTAGCCCTAAGTAGGTCTTATACCTACTTGATGTAAATAATGATGCACTCACTTAAAACTCTTATACATCTGAATGTGTACTTAGCTAATGAGTGAGAACTCACTTTTTCTATTAAAAAAAAAGACATGCATTCATACTTCATTTATTTGGTTGTGTTGATTAGCCATGTGATTTAAGGTTCTTTCCTTATGTTTTTTGCATAAGAATCTAGATAGTGCTTTAAAGTAATATGATGAAATAATTCAATCAAATGAAACATTAATCCTAAACACATTTACTCACATTCATCATCAAAGTATGCCAAAATATAAATTGCATGTAAAGGTATGCTTAGGATTTAATCATATGCATGATACACATGATGGAAAGAAATGAATAAACATATGTTATGCGATAGTAATTCATTCTAATTAATCTTAAAATGTATTTCTTATTGAATGAGTTTACTTAAAATAAAACTAAACTTAGGACTAATTAAAACATATAATAAGACATTCATTAAAGGAAATTGATTAATTAACTTGCTTTAGAAGTGACTTAAGGGAGGGATGAAAGAGAAATTTACTCTCTTTCTTCTCTTTATAACACTCAATTGTTAAGTGTAGGCCATATGAAACAAAAGAAAATACTAAGTAAAATCTTTAAATTAATTAAAAATCACTTAAAGAGAAATTAACCCTTTATAAACTAAATCCCTCATACTTAACATATTACAACTTTAAAGCCTAGTTAGGACATATCACACAAGCTTTAATGCACACACATTAGATTAAGCCACCACTTCTAGCTTTATGTTAGGATAGTGCATGGTTTGATGTATGTTTGGTTTTGTGATGTATTATTTTAGGGATGTTAGGTGTATGTGTATAGATGTTAGTCGATATATTAGCCTAATCATGCTTTCTATAGGGGGTCATGCCTAAGGGGTTGTTGTAATAGAAATATAAATGCTTTTATTATGTAGGTTGCTTAGCCCTTAAGCATAACCCAAATTAGGATAGGTGGGCTAGGTTACCCATGTGTGGGGTGCAAAGTCTAAATTATTTATATAACTGCTTAGGTTGTATGGTGTGTTTAGCTAACATTTGTTTTACAACTGTAGCTAGATTTACTTTTCTTCTTTTAATGTAATTTTACATTAAGATTAAGATAAGTGTTATGGGGATTAGGATGAGCATTGGTTATAAGACCCCCAAGTATTATATATCATGTGAAGCCTTGGAGCAAGCACCCCCAAATCAAATCAAAAGTGTGAAGAATGAATAATTAAGAATGACGAATGAAGACCCCCATAGCACTTATCATTATTAATTGTAATTATTCTCTTGTAATCCAGGTTGTATAAGGGTTGAGCTCGGCTATGCACATTTCTTGTTGGGTTGTACGGTGGCACCTGACCACACCGGCCCTTTATTTTTTGTGATAGCTTTATAAATTTGATTGATACTTTGTTTAGCTTGTGCATTAGAAAAAATCCTGCCTTTTCATAATTTATTTATGATTGGTGTTTGTTGTATGGCCTAGATGTGATTAGGCTCTTAGGATAAAAATAAATTTTTGTTCCCATTAATGACTCATAACCAAACTTTTAAAATAACTCATAACCTCATATAAAAACCTAGGCATTAAATCAAAATAATGAAAATATTTAGCAACCCCTTAGCTCAATATTGTATGCTTAATATCATGCATAATCATCTTATTTCACTCTTGGAGAGGGCTTCCATCTTGCCAAATAGTAAGCTTAACCTTTGAGAGCCTATGATGGAAGAACACCTCTTTCCCTTTTGATTTGGCCCATAATCAACTTCTCATGCATTTAGGCATACAAAATCCTATAGTCTGTGTTAAAATAAAGAGTCCCAAATTAAATAAAATTTGATAAGAATTTCCATTAGATTAAGTCATTATTCTTACCCCTCATGCTCTAGTCTCTTAGGGAGTGGGTTCAAGCTTCTCTAAATAATAACAACCTAGCCATCTTACAAAAGCATATGACTTGCCTACATAGATTTAAAGTGTAGGAGGAGTAGAGCTACCACTCCGGTGGTAATAAGTCCAGTGTGGTTTACTCTCAGGGTAAACTATATACCCACTTTCTCCTTAGATTTAGGTCGTGCTTTGGCTTCACCAAAGCTCCCTAGATTTAGGATCTAAGGTTGTTCTTTCCCTTTGGGGCTACAAGCATAAAGCCTCACCTCTTAGGCATTTTCACAATCTTGTATTATGGAATTATAAGTCCTAGATTTCTAATAAAATTTCTACTCAATTATATAATTCTCCTCAATTCTAAACATATAAAGCCCAACCATAGGATAGTTTGGGATGCTCACTAAGCTTCCTAGTGTCATGAGCATCCCCTACTCATTTCCTTTTGGCTTCGATAATAAGTCTTTTCTTTTGATCTATCCCATTTGATCTTCTAAACATAGCTAATTTATTGATAATCCTATCTTTGAATTCTTTGGAGACAACATTTACCTACTTTAATCAATAGTATTCCTAAGGAACTCACCTTCCTTAGGATGTAATTAACTATGGGGGCTTGCCCTCATAGGGAACTTTAGAACCCGGTTTAAATAAACCCTACTTTATTCATCCATGTAAAGTAGGGAAAAAATCTCAAGTATTCAAAAGATCCATCATGCCTTAGAGTCCTTATTAGATTAGGTCCATAGAGGTAGTGATTTCTATCTTTCAAGATAGTACACTATTCCTTGATGTAGTACATCACCTCAATAACATCATCATATCTATGTGGTGTCTCCCCCCCCCCTAATACACACACACACACATACACATGATATCAAAAATAAACACCACACTCCACCAAGCAGAGCCAGTGGATAGTTTAGAGGCACCAAGAGCCGATATGTCGTAGCAATCAAGAGTACACCTGCTATCCACATAGATTAAGAATCTAGTTTAGATGATGAGTCTTATGTGCTTAGCACACCATCCAGTTTTTCTCAATAGTAGATCCCTTTCATGGTGTTTTTTGAGCATGAGAGTGATGAAGACCGGGCTCCGAAGAAAAACATAAATGTATCCAAGTCTACATATGAGACAATCATGCATTCGTTGGGAACCTTAGCTCTAACCCCACTTTTCTCAAAAAAAAAGTTGAGGGTTTGGTAGTTAAGGAAGCCCCTAAGTCATCCACAGATGGGAAAACCCAAAGGTTCTTTTTGGGAGCATCATCCTCAAGTTAGAAAGCTGATGTAGAACTTGAGAATGATTCATATAAAGATTTGATATAATTGTATTTTGATTGATATTTGCCTTGTGTTCTTAATATAGCAAAGAAGGGATTAATCCCACATACTTGGTGTAAACATAGGTCGGATTACTTTGAAATGTTATGGGACAACCAAAACATACATCCTCAATTAAGACTATGATTAGGATTTGGCATAGTGGGTCCAAACGATGATGATAATCATTGCTTAATCATCACCAATCATTTGGAGTTTGATAGGTTATTTTCAAATCATGCTAACTAATATGAGAAGGTGTGTTTAGAAACTTTAGATGATCCAAATGACTTTAAAGTCAAAGATGCACCACCAATGTTTGAAGAGGAGATCAAGTCAACCATCAACTTAGGAACTGAAGATAACCCACGTTCGACATACATCAGTTCTTTATTTGGTCGTACTAAAACCAAAGACTTAGTTAGGCTGTTGACTAATTTTAAGGACTGGTCTGCATGGAGTTATGAATAAATGCCCAGTTTATTTCTTGACATGGAAGTCCACAAATTAGCAATAGAGCCTAGTCCTAACCCTATCAAGCAAGCTCCTAGATGTATGCAATTAGACATTAAACATCAGGTCATTTTTGAAATCAAGAAACTGATCGATGATGGCTTTAGCAGGGAATAAAAATACCCAACCTGGTTAGTGTCATCCTAGTTAAGAAGAATAATGGCCAAATTCGCATATGCGTCGATTTTAGGGATCTAAATAAGGCATATCCAAAAGATGAATTTTTACTACTAATACACCGATGGTGGATATTATCTCATCTTCATGCGCCTTCTTTCATGGATGGCTCATATAACCAAATAAAGATGGCCCCTGAAGATGAAAGAAACACTACATTTTGAACCCCGATCAGAATCTTTTGCTATAGGGTCATGCCTTTCGGCCTTAAAAATGCCGGTGCTACATACCAATGGGCCATGACTTGGATCTTCAGATGAACTCATTCATCATCAAGTCAAATGTTACGTTGATGATCTTGTAGTCAAAAGTAAAGAAAAGGAATACCACCTCTTTAACTTGAGAGTAGTTTTTGAACGGTTAAGGTAATTTAACCTTAAGATGAATCCCAGGAAGTGTGCATTCAGAGTAGCTATAGAGAAATTCCTTGGGTTTGTTGTCCGACACCGTGGAATAAAAATTGATCCAGAGAAAATCAAGGCGATATTAGAAATGCCACCTCCTAAAAGTCTAACTCAACTCAGATCATTTCAAGGGTGGTTGGCATATCTAAGACGCTTCATTTCTAATCTATCGAGAAGATGCCAACTATTTTTAGCACTTGTAAAAAAAGATTCCAAGTTTAAGTGGGATGAAAAGTGCTAACATGCCTTCAAAGACATCAAGCACTACCCGATGACGCGACTAGTTCTAGCAGCCCCTATCTCGAACAAGCCACTCATCCTCTACAATATTGCATTAGATGACTCCCTTGGTGCTTTGTTAGCTCAAACCAATGATGAAGGGGAAGAAAATGTACTCTACTATCTCAATAGTCATCTAATCCCTGCTGAGATAAATTACCCACCCATTGAAAAGCACTGCCTAGCTTTAATCTTTGCATCCCAAAAGCTACGGCATTACATGCTTTCTCATAAGATGAACTTTATCTCCAGGATCAATCCACTGTAATATCTCATGATGCGATCGATGCTATTCAGACGATTGGCACATTGGTCCATGATCTTATCGCAGTTTGACATCACTTTCATACCCCCTCCATGCAGTGAAAGGGCAGGCACTAACAGATTTCTTAGCAGTGCACCCACTTCCTACTGATTCCCCTCTTAGTGATGACCTCCCCGATTAACAAATCATGAACTTGGGGGAGACTAGCATTCACCGTTGGGAGATGTATTCTGATGGTGTGGCTTCCTTTCAAAAGGGAGAAAAACCACTATCTACTCCTCCAGAAAAGGTAGGGGTAGGAATAATTCTCCAAACTTCAGAGCATGATGTGATGATATTTTCATATCATCTATCCAATCCATGCACCAACAACGAAGCTGAATATGATGCTCTAATTGCTAGTTTAGAGTTAGCTATTATGCTATGCATCCAGAGTATCAACATCTTCGGGGACTCTCAATTAGTTATCAACCAAATTGCTGGGTCTTACAAAGTTATAAAGCCTAAGCTCCATCATTACCATAAGTATATTATGGAGTTGTTGGCCTGAATCCCAGAAGTTACCATCTATAAGATTCCTTGAGGAGATAATATAGTAGCAGATGCATTAGCCAAGCTTTCCAAAGAGTTGGCATGTCCAGAAAATGAGTCCATACCAATAAGGGTTCAAAATAGACAAGTCTTATCCCTTGTTGATGTTAAACTCATCGAGAAACTCTCACTTGAAGGGGAAGTTACCATTGCCAAAAAGGATGAGGAGTTAGATTGGAGGCAACCATTCATGGATTATTTAAATATAAGCAAACTACCTCAAGAGAATTCACTAGCACATTAGCTGAAGCAAAGAGCCCTTTCCTATGCTCTCGTAGATAGCACCTTGTACCGGTGGCCCTTCGATCATATGTCGTTACATTATTTGGAAAAGCACAAAACCCGATTGATCGAGGTACACTTTTATGTGGAGCATCAATCCAAGATGAAAGCCAAGATCAAGAGACTAGATATTACTAGCTCGATGATCACAGACTACATGGATGTAGCTAGAGATGCCACCAATGTCGTGCATGGTGTGGTCTACACCAACCACCCAATATTCTACATCCTACATCTCATGGTCATTTGAGTGTTGGGGTACCGACATAGTGGTCCGATCGATCCTCTTCTTCCAAGGGTCATGCTTCATTCGCTACCCAACTACTTTTCCAAGTGGGCGAGGCAATCCCACTCGAGAGGTCACAAAGTGTGCTCCAATTTTTAAGAACCATATCATATATAGTTTGGGTGCCTCAATGAATTATATCTGATAATGGTACTGCATTCAAGAGCACTAAAATAAAGCTTTTCCAGAGACAACATAGATTGGAGATATTCTACCATCTATTACCCAAGGGCAAAATGGTAAGCCTTCAATAAACTCTCATCCAAATATTAAAGAAGACACTCGATGAACAAGCAACAAAGTGGCATGAGTAGTTAGTTGAAGCCTGGCATACACCACTTACAAACTCCAACTCAATCTACCCTTTCTCCTTAGTGTATGGGTCCAAGCAATTCTACCATTAGAAGTCAAACTCCCATCATTAAGGATAGTTGTGGGTAGTAAGGTTAGCATGGAGTAGAATGTCAAGTTACAGTTAGAAAAGCTAGAAGGTTTGGAGGAGAGACACCTCCGGGCATGCTAGAATCTCGAGTTGTACAAAGCTAAGATGATTCAAGCTAATAACAAGTTGGTCCATCTTGGAGCCTTTCAAGTTGGAGAGCTTATTTTAGTTCTAAGGAGACCAATTATTGCTCGTCAAAAGATGGAAGGCAAGTTTGAACCCACTTGGAAAGACCTTTTTCCATAGAGAAGGCCTACTAATGAGGATCTTATCAGCTTATAAATTGTAAGGGAGAGCGCCCAACACTTCTAATCAATGGGCTTTACCTAAAGAAATACTATCAATAAATCTTTTCTGAAAATAATTATCAATAAAACTTCATTTCATCTCAAATATCATCCCTTCATATGTTGAGAAATATCTTTACTTGTGAATCTATCATGATGTGTTTAGGGTAGGCATAAGGAACCCAAGCGGCATTCTATCCTTTAGAAACACACCACCAACATAAACTACACACAACTACATATAAAACAAACAAATATCTTTTATCTCAAACTATTTTAATGTGGGATAAAGCCTCCTGTGGCACTCACTCATTAGTCTAGCCCGACATGCTACCTGCTAGTGTGTCACCCCTGGTTACTTGTAGAGGATGTAAGTATACAAGCTTTCTTCAAACTTGACCATTATAAACGATGAGCCTTGTTAGTTTGGTATCTTACACGCACAATAAGCTACCTTATGTTGACTTTATTTAAGAGATATAAGTCTACGCTTTCTTCTTAAACTAACCATCATGCAATCGACTGGTTGAGTATATTTTAGGATAAGTCCCCAATGGCTCCTTTCCTCTTGATTGTTTTAAGTCCACTATATGACTCGCTTAGTAGTCACTAGGTCGATAGCATCTCCCAATAATGACAGAATTATTCCGTGATCATTTTCATCTATGAGGATGTAAGTCTACAAGCCTTCTTCTTAGATTGATCATCGCAAATCGACGAACACCTTAGGTTGGTTGGTTATCGCAATGTTGATAGTGACCCAAGCGGTGGATAAACCATTTATGGCAGATGTAATTCTACAATCTTTCTCCCCAAGTTGGCCACCGTATAGCTATAGGCTTTCTTTTACAGGGTCTTAAATAAATCCCTCAGTGGCACCTCCACTATGGGCACTCTATTTGGATCACATCCTTAGCGACCCCATTTAGACACTACTTGGGTTACTCTTGGATTGGGCATCCCCCTTTCCTAGTAGCCACCCCTATGGTTAGAGAATTCACCTTGCAGATATGCAGATTCTCCCTTGGTCCAATAAGTCTGAGATAGAACTAGGCTGATATAAGCTCCTTCTCAGTGCGGTCCCTCGTACACTAATAGGGTCCACGCAAACATACAAAAAAAAATATATTTTTGCTTGTTGATTAGGAGGAAACCCCCCAGCAGTACCTTTTCCCAAGCAAGCATCCTATCTTTAGGGCAGTGTCAACAAAACTCCCTATAAGAATCGCCTAACTACTTTTAAGTTAAGATAAGTCCCTGGGTTATCACTCTCTTAGTAGTCGCTTTTAGGTCGGGTTCGACTTATTGTGCCACCAACAGGCCACCCCGGCGGTCGTCCTTACTTTGGAAGATATAAGTCTATCACGCATTCTCTCTAGCACGACCGTTGCACACCTACTGGAAATCTTAGGTCAGGTTCAATTTGTTGTGCTATCAACTGATCACCTTAGTGGTTCCTTGTTTAAGAAAATGTAAGTCTACAAGCTTTCTCCCTGACTTGACCATTACACACTGAAAGGCACCCCTTAGGTTGGTTAGCTCTACCTAGACTATCCCTTTGGATTTATAAATCTAAGATAGGACAAGGCTGATATAGCCCCTTCTTAGTGGATCCATCACACATCGATAGGGTCCATCTAAAATAAAATTAATTTTGATTATTTTTTGAGTCGATATGAGTCCACCATGATTCTCAAATCCTTAGGTCGGGTTTGATTTATTATGCTACCAGTAGATCACCCCAGTGGTTCCTTGTTTAAGAGGATGTAAGTCTACAAGCTTTCTTCCTAACTTTACCATTGCACACTAAAAGGCAACCCTTAGGTTAGATAGTCCTACCTGATGGCCGATAGACTATCCCTTTGTATTTGTAAATATGAGATAGGACAAGGAGAATATAGCCCCTTTTTAGTGGATCCATCACACACTGACAAGATCCATTTTATTAAATCCACCATCCTTCCCTAGTGGAGTATAAATTAAATCCATCCATTCTTATCCCTAGTGGATACTTCCCAAAATAAACCAAAGAAATCCATAAATCAAATCTACCTTATTTCTTCAGTGGATCAGAGCTCATATCTCCAGTAGATATACTCTCCACTTCTTCCAAATTAAATCATATCCTCTCCCCAGGGGAGCCCCAAATCATAAACAAAATAAATCAAATTCTCATCTCCAGTGGATGCCCACCTATTTAAACAAATCATATTTCTCCCAGGTGAGGTTCAAATCATATCCTCTCCCCAGTGGAACCCCCACAAAATCAAACCAAATCAATTACCTATTTCTAGCGGATAATTTGAACATGCTTCCCTAATGGAAGGTTCATGCACTCATCCCTTGTGGGATACAAATCCTAATTCCCTGCTGATCTTTTCCCCCCAAATCATGTTCATGATCAAACTCAAACCCTTATCCTCTCTATGGATAATCTAAACCTGCTTCCCTTGTCGAAGGTTCACATACTTGATCCCTTAGTGGATCCTTTCTTCTTCTCTTATGCCCTTGGCATAAGTTTAGTTGCATTGCACTAAGAACTTGATTCTATCTACACCTCAGGTTTAGGGATAGATCATTTTTGTTGGCACTTGCATTCCTTTGGATGTTGTTGATCATCATCAACACAATAGCGCGGTGTGCCTGGCCATACACACACCTATTGGGGTCCTTACCTTACTTTTGGAGTGAGTTCTCAACTTCCTCATCATAGGTCTAGGACCCTTATAGACACTAAGAGCTCCATAATCTTAAGACACTTCTAGTGATTAAGTGAGCATTGAACCTAAGCCTAGAGACTTAGAAGAGTTAGCTACCAGAATGGGTTGTGCCCTAGGAACTTAGGAAGACTTGCCTATCCTATGGCCTAAACCTGATCCATACTTTCCTTCTCAAACCAAACCTCAAATTTGACTCATATAACAAATCTAAATCCAAATTCCAATCCAAATGATTAAAACCCATAATCAAATCCAAAATTAAAACCCTTCCTAAGCCCTTTGATTTCATCTTATGGACTTAGCCTTAGCCAAATTTAAATCAATCCAAATTCAATTGACTTTCTCCAAGATCAATTCAATCCCTCAATCATTTACCAAATCCAAATCCAAATTCCAAACCAAATGGTTATACCCATAATCAAATCCAAAATCAAAATCCCCCTCAAAGCCTTATGGTTAAATACCATAAACTTAGCCAAATCTTATATAAATCAACCCAAAATCAATTGGTTTCTTTATAAATCAATTACTCCATTATTTATATTCAAAAATATAAATGAAACCCACCTTCCAATGACAAAAAATAAATCAAACTAAATCAATTCCCTACATAAGCCCTTTTGGCCTACATCCTTAAGCTTAGTCAAATGTGCTTCCAAATTACTCCAAACTGAAGTGATTTTCTCATGGATCTCTTATATCTTCATTTATATTCCCAAATTTAAATGAAATATAAATTTAAATTGCCAAAACCAAATCCAAAATTAAACCAAAACTCAATTCAAGCCCTTTAAGCCAATTTCTTGGACTTGGCCAAATCCATTGGATTTTCTCATGAATCAATCATTCCTTCAATCATTTAGCTAAATATAAACATAAATTACAATCATCAAGCCAAATCAAAATCAACTCAAGTCAAACCCAACCTAGCCCATTTGACTTGAAATATTCAAATGAACCAAAACTTATTTCAACCCAAACTAATTGCAATTGAATTTATATGTCAATCTCAAACCCATATATAAACTCAACTAAATCAAACTCAACTCAAAATCAACCCAACTAAACCCAATTGGCTCACTTGACCCAAAGTGGCCAATTTGACTTACATGAACCAAAATCCAATTCAATTCAAATCAAAGTGAATTAAGCCAATCCAAACTTCATGTCATGATTATTGATCATGATAGGTTAATCAATTGTCATGAATTGGGTCAAACCAAGTCAACCTAGCCCGTTGACTAAGTCAACCCTTTAACCCATAAGAACTCAAACTAGCCAAACTGTAATCTAAACCAAATTGATTGCAACCAATTACTCAAGTTCATTCCAAATTGATTATTGAACTTGATCAAAGTCATAATTGAGCCCAATTTGATCGATCGGTCAACCTAACCCAACTTAGCCCAAATTGACCTAAAGGATCAAATTATCCAAAATACAAATTAAATCTAAATTGATTCAAACCAAAGCCTACAATCATTTTTAATTAGCCAATTGAACTTGAACCAACACCCAACCCAAACCTATTTGGCCAATTTGATCAAATTGGTCAACTTGATCCATTTGACCTATATGAATCCAAAAGATCCAAAATCAAATCCAAAGCAAATTGAACCAAACCAATGACATCAATACACTACAAATGGTTATATGAACTTGACCCAACCCTTAGTTTGACCCAATTTGACCAATTTTTCAACTTAACCCAACCTAACCCAATTTGACTAAATTGGTCAAATTAAGCCAAATCAAACCAAATAAACTCTAAATCACTTGAAATTTGGGCTAACCCACTTTTGACTCATCTCAAATCTTCCTAAATCAAATCCATTGTTGAATGACCAAGATACCCTTAGGCTAAGGGCATCACATGAGGCAAATCACTTGGGGGAATGGTCATTTCTTTTCCTTGGCCACTTGACACCCTTCCATTGGTCTAGTTAGGCACCAAGGACACTAGTTAACCTGACCCAAGGGTGGTTGGGTCGACCATGACTAATGGGGAGGTGAAATCACCTCCCCATTCCTATTAGAACACTTGGAAAGTCATAGGACATCCACTACTCTCATGGAAGCCACTCTCACACCCTCCTCCACTCAAGTGAAGCCAGCTAAGGTGATTCCATGCCCAAATTAAGATCCCCATGATAGCCACTTGATCAAATGGCCAAATAAGGCTAGCCGTATGATCTAAGGAATGAGGGGGTATACCCCCCTCATTCTCACTCAAACCTACAGACATACACACTCAATTCAACCCTAGCAGCCAGAGACACACATCCTAGAGCAATTTCCAAGATTTCCCAAGCTCCACAACTCCTCCTCTATCGATTTTACAAAAAATCAAAATTGGGGTGCCTTATTCTGATTGTCATTTGCTCAAACATCCATCAAAGTGCAATTAACTACACACACCATCCTTGGAGCTAGATGAGTGAGAAAGAATTATCCCCCAAACTTTTCGATAACCTGAAGGTGGAGTTCGATCGAAGCTGCCCACTTCCATCCCGTACCTTGGCCTTTCGAGCAATCCACCTCAAATCAAAGCTTGTGCCACTCAACAGGGCTTCATTTCTACTAAATGAAGCTTCCTCAATTATTGGAACCACCAGTCCATAGCTTCGGTGAGCTATGCCACTGAAACGACCCTTAGCTTAAAATGGTTTGGAGCTTTTTGAAGAAGAGTTGCATGTTATTTGATTTCCACCATTAGATCTCTTCATTTGGCTTCCATGATGGTGTGGGATCGATTTGATCTCCATTCAAGCTTATGAGCTGATCGAGCTTAACGATCACGCTTCCATCTCACCACTTAAGAAGAGATAGATCATAATCATCATCTCGCATGATCAAAAAATGATCAAATCATGCTAGATCAACTAGATTAATCCTACTCAACCATGGGTTTAATCATGGCCATCCGATCTAAAATCAGGCGGCTCACGAGAAAGCACATCCCGCCATCGGTTGGCTCAGTTGCACGATGTGACAACTTAAATAACCAATCTCACGACACCACGTCAGCATGCCATGTGGAGTCGACGGGATTAAGACTTTAATCAGGGTTAATTAATCCATTTTAATGCTAAAACTTTCAAAATGCATAACTAATTATAGAACAATCTAAAAAAATACAAATAATGGCTCATTTTAAAGGTATTTCAGAGAGAAATCTATTAAAATTACCTTAAATAAATTTTGAACAGTAATTTTGGCTTAAGTAAGCTTTAATTGAAAACTTTATAGCTTAATTACTCATTAATTAATCATCTAATTGATTTTGATGATATTTAGAGGATGACTGCCTCCTATTTTCTCTTGGAATTTATTTTAATTAGAGAAATTGATTGATTAAGACCTAATTACCTTCTTAACTTAATTAAGTGATAATTAAATGAACAGTAATTAATTAATTATTTGGACAATCATTGTGAAGAATGATACTTGGGAAGTGGATTGGAGCCTCCCTCCCAATCCTTTCTCTAATTTTTCTCTCTCTTTTCAACTAAAGTCAAATTAATTAAACTATTTAAAAACTTAATTAGCTAAATTAGAATTTAAATCATATTAAATCAATTAAATGGATGGCTTATGGAATTAGGTTGGGACCTCTTTCCAACCTTTTCCATAAGTCCATCTCATTTTCAAAGGATAATCAAATTTGATATTAAGAAAGAGAAAATGAATTAATGGATTAATTGATCCATTAAATTAAAATTTTAAAATCATTTCCTAATTAATCCTTGGGTAGTTCTTTGGGTGTTCAATAACCTAAAGAGAGCTAATCAAATTATAGTTCTATCATGAGAAAACCATAAAAGTAATTAAGTGAGTTCATTAAGCTTAATTAATTAATGATTGTGATTAGGCCCCTTTTATTTCATAGGAGCATTGCTATTTACTTTTCAATTTATTTGCATATCATATTAGCTCATAATTTCTTAATTAATTACCTTAAGGTAACATAGGTAAGTATTTTATTAATTGATTTAACTCATGCTTAACTTAACCAATTCATAAAATTAACCTAATTGCTTTTCATTAAATTAAAGTAATTCACATATGGGGGACATGATTAGGATTAGCAAATCTTTCTCAAATTTCTTAAATGAAATCAAACAAAGAAATGGCATTAATGAACTTTGGTTTGTTTTAAATGATACTATTTAACATGATTGTCCTTAAGAATTAATTGGATTGAATAAAATTATTTGCTTATGTTCTTTTATTTCTCTCCAATTATATTAAATGTTGTATGCCACTTGTAATCATGTATTCATCCTTTTTAAAAGTTAATTAAATGAAATGATTTCCTTTCTGTCAAGTTGCATGTGTTGGCTTAAATTAAAAATATATATGTATATTATCACTATTAAATCTCAAATGTATTTACAAAAGCTTATTAATGAATAATAATAATACATGTTGTTATCAATTATACATACATTGAGGTGCATGTGAATATGAACTTAGTGTATGAAGTGAAGTTTCTTTCTTTCATTCATATGTTGATTTGCATAAGTATGAATGTTAGTGGGTATATTAGTCGAGACATTCCGGGACACTGCTTTAAGTAGCCCCAAGGAGGTCTTTATTCACACTAGTGCAAAACAATGGCATACGCTTTGATTTCATTCTTATGCATTTTGATATTAGAATTTGGATAGAGCTTGAATTCATTCACACAAATAAACCAATCAAATTAAATTTTACTTTTGCATGGTTTTTTATTCTTATAGTTACTTATACATTCATATGTATATAAGAGTAGGGGGTATATTAATCTGAATATTTCAGGGATGCACGACTTTAAGTAGCCCCAATAAGGTCTTTACCTCACTCCCCTAATGCAAAATAATGATGTCGTACCCACTTAAAACTTTTATACACTTGTGTGTACATTTAACAAATGAATGAAAATCCTCTTTTCTATTAAAAAGACATGCATCCATATTTTGTTCAATTAGTTGAATAGATTAGTCATATGATTTAGAGTTCTTTTCTTATGTTTATGTATAAGAATTTGGATAGAGTTTTAAATTAATATGATAAAATAATTCAATCAAATGAAACATCTAAATTCTAAATGTATTTACTTACATTCATCATTTAAGTGTGCTAAGATATATATTGTATGTGTAGGTATACTTAGGACATAATCAAATGCATGTTATAAATAATGAATACAAATTGAATGAATATGTGTCATGTGATAATAGTTCATCCCAATTAATCTTATGATGCCTCTCTTATTAAATAGGGTTATTTAAACTGAACTAAACTTAGGACTAATTAAAATATGTAATAAACCATTCGCTAAAGGGAATTCATTTAATTAATTTGCTTTAGATGTGATTTAAGATAAGGATAAAAGAAAGTGATCCTCCTTTTTCTTCTCTTTATAACACTTAGTTGTTAAGTGTAAACCAAATGAAACAAAAGAAAATATTAAGTAAAACTTACAGATCAATTAATCACTTTAAGTGAAACCATCCTTCAAATTAAATCCTTTCTTACATAGAAAATCATAACATAGCCTAGTTAATGCATACCACACAAGCCTTAATACACACACCTTAAAATTAAGTCACCACTTTTAGCCTTATGTTAGGGTGGTGCATGGTTTGATGTATGTTTAGTTTTATGATGTATTATTGTAGACTGAATGTTAGCGTGTATGCTTCATAAACTAGATGTTAGGTCGTGATTAGCCTAATCATATTTTTTACAAGATATTATGCTTAAGGGGCTACAAAAGACTATTCTTAATGTTCTCATTTACATGTTTCTTAATCCCCTAAACATAATCCAAGTTAGGACAGGTGGGCTTGGTTACCCATGCGCAGAGTGCTAAGTCCAAATCATACATATAACTGCTTGGGTTATAAGGTGTGTTTAGCTAACACTTATTTTACAAGTGTAGTTAGATTTACTTTTTATATTTTTAATATAATTGTGAATTAGGAATTAGGATTAGTGTTATGGGGGGATTAGGATGAGTGGAGGCTAGAAGGCTTTATCCTGGGATGCCTCTGTGATGCCTTCGGAGCAAGCAAACCCAAATGATAAAATGGAGGAGATATGAAAAAAGAAGATAAGAAGACCCCCTCCCCCTAGCATTTATTCATTTATTAATTATAATTATTCTTTTGTAATCCGGGTTGTGTAAGGGTAGAGCTCGGCTACCCATCTTTTCTTTTCGGGTTGTACGGCAATACCCGACTACACCGGTCTTTTATTCTTTTGCATTAGCTATAAAATATTTGATATTTTGTTTAGCTTGTGCATTAGAAATGGCATGTCTTTTTCCTAGTTTCTTTATATATGGTGATTTCATGTGTGGCCTGGATCCGATGAGACTCTTAGGGAAAAATAAATTTTCTACCCCAACTATAACTTATAACTAAATTTTATAAATAACTCATAATCTCACATAAAGCTTAGGCATAAAATCAAGATAATTAAAATATTTTAGTAATCCCTTAGCTGGATGTTGTATGCTTACTCACTCTTGTAAAATGAGGGCCTCTGTTCTTGTACATATGGGAACCACTGACAGAGAGCAACTCATGAGTTTCACCATCTTCTCTCTTGATTTGACCCATAACTCATTTCAACATGCATTTAGGCTTAAAAAAATCCCAAAGCCTTTGTCAAAATGAAGTCTTAAATACTAATAAAATTTGAAAATATTTATATTTGACTAAGTCATTACTCATACCACTCATGTTCTAGTCTTTTAAGGAGTGGGTTTAGGGACTTTAGTCTCTTTCTAAATAATAACAACCTAACTATCATGCAATTCATATGACTTAGCCACATGGATTTAAAGCATAGGAGGAGTTCACTGGCTCCTACTCCAGGCGATTGTAAATCCAGCAGTAGGATGGTTTACCCTCTCTTACGGAGGTAAATCATATACCAATCTTCACATAGATTTAGGTTACGCTTTGATTCTTGCCAAAGCTTCCTAGATTTAGGATCCGAGGTAGCTGTTTCCTTCGGGCTACAAGCATAAATCCTCACTTCTTAGGCATTTTCTCAATCTTGTGTTGTGGGATTATAAGTTCTATTTTTCTAATAAAATATTAACTTTAATAAAATCAATCCTCTCAATTTTAAATGTATAAAGCCCAATTATAGGATAGGTTGGAATGCTCACTAGGCTTCCTAGTATCATGAATATTTTCTATTTATCCCCTTTGGATTCTCAAAATAAGTCTTCTCCTTAAACTTTCTCAATTGATATTCCAAATATAACCAATCCTTTGATAGTCTAGCTTTGAAATCTTTGAAGACCCTAATTATCTACTTTAATCGAGCGTATTCTTATGGAATTAACTTTCCTTTGGATGTAATTAACCATGGGGGCTTACCCCCTTAGGGAACTTTAGAACCCGATTTAAATAAATCTTGATTTATTCATCCATGTAAAGTAGAGGAAAAATCTCTGGTATATTCGAAGACCCATCATGCCTTAAGAGTTATTATTAAGTGATTAGGTCCATTATAGGGTGGTGATTTCTTTCTTTCGAGATAGTGCACCATTCCTTGATATCATACCTGATCACCTCAGTAAGTACACCCTCAGATCTGTGAGGTGTCTCCCATACACATATCAAAAATAAACACCACACTTGCCAAAGAGTTGGCATGTCCAAAAGATCAGTCCATACCAATAAGGGTCCAAAATAGACAAGTTTTATCCCTTATTGACATTGTACTCATCGAGAAACTCTCTCTTGAAGGGGAGGTTATCGTTGCCAACAAGGACGATGAGTCAGATTGGAGGCAACCATTCATGGATTATCTAAATATAGGCAAACTACCTCAAGAGATGTCACTAGAACATCAGGTGAAGCAGATAGGCCTTTCCTACGCTCTCATAGAGGGCACCTTGTATCAGCGGTCCTTCAATCACATGTGGTTATGTTGTTTAGACAAGCACAAAGCCCATAAGATTGTGACTGAGGCACATTCAAGTTTATGTGGAGCACACCAATCCGACCCGAAGATGAAAGCCAAGATCAAGAAACTAGGATATTACTGGCCTTCGATGATCACAAACTGCATGGACATAGCTAGGAGATTCCACCAATGTTAGGTGGACAATGTGCTCTTACACCAACCACCCAACATTCTACCCCCTACCTTGGCCTCATGGCCATTTGAGTATTGGGGTATCGACATAGTGGGCCCGATCGATCCTTCTTCTTCCAAGGGTCATCGATTCATTCTAGCTGCCACCGACTACTTTTCCAAGTGGGCGGAGGCAATCCCACTCAGAGGGGTCACAGCTCAGCATGTGTTCCAATTTTTCAGGGACAATATCATATATAGATTTGGTGTGTCTGGACGAATTATATCTAATAATGGTATTGCATTCAAGAACATCAAAATTAACAACTTTGCCTAGAGACACAATATAGATTGGAGATATTCTACCATTTATTACCAGAGGGCAAATGGATTGGTAGAAGCCTTCAACAAAACTATCATCTAGATATTAAATAAGACACTCAATGAAAATAAGCGATAGTGGCATGAGCAATTAGTTGAAGCCTTGTGGGCTTACCGCACCAGATATAGAACTCTAACTCAATCTACCCCTTTCTACTTAGTGTATGGGTCCAAAGTTGTACTACTATTAGAAGTCCAACTCCCATCACTAAGGATAGCTATGGGTAGCAAGATCACAATGAAGCAGAACACCAAGTTACGGTTAGAAGAGCTCGAAGGTTTGTAAGAGAGACACCTCCGGTATGCCAGAACCTCGAGTTGTATAATGTCAAAATGATTCAAGCTCATAAAAGGTCAGTCTGTCCTGGAGCTTTTCAAGTAGGAGAGCTTGTTTTAGTTCTAAGGAGACCAATTGTTTCCCATCAAAAGATGGGAGGCAAGTTTGAACCTACTTGGGAAGACCCTTTTTCCATAGAGAACGTCAACCAAAGAGGATCTTATCAGCTTATAAATTATAACGGAGAGCGCCTAGTGCTTCCAATCAACGGGTTCTACCTAAAAAAATATTATCCATAAATCTTATTTGAAAATAATTATTAATAAAACTTATTTTCATCTCAAATGTCATCTCTTCATATTTTAAAAGTTTCTTTTCTTGTGAATCCACCATGATGTGTTTAAGGTAGGTATAAGGAACCCAAGTGGCATTCTATCCTTTATCAACACAACACCAACACAAACTACACACAACCATATATAAAATAAAGACATATCTTTTATCTCAGGCTACTTTGATGTGGGATAAAGCCACCTGTCGCACTCACTCATTAGCCACTTTAGGTCGGGCTAACATGATATCCTGTTAGTGTGTCATCCTAGTGGATCCTTGTTTAGAGAATGTAAGTCTACAAGTTTTCTTCTTAACTTGGCCATTCCAAATCGATGAGCACTTTGTTAGTTTGGTAGGCTTTACTACGCGGCCGGTAAGCTACCTCATGTTGACTTTGTTTAAGAGAATATAAGTCAACATGCTTTCTTCCTGAACTAGCCATCATACACTGACTGGGTCGAGTATATTTGAGGTTTAGGATAAGTCTCTCAGTGGCTTCTTTCTTCCTGACTACTTTAAGTCTGGGTCTAGTCCTTGGACTCCGCAGTAGTCACCCTAGGTCGATAAAGATCTCATCCGCCATGATGACTATCTCGATGACCATTTACATCTGTAAAGATGTAAGTCTACAAGCCTTCTTCTCAGATTAATCATCACACACCGATAGGCACCTTAGGTTGGTTGGTTTTCACTATGCTGATCGTGACCCACCCCATGGATACACCACTCATGGCAGATGTAAGTCTACAAGCTTTCTCCCAGAGTTGGCCATCGTATACATATAGGCTTTCTTTTACAGGTTCAAGGATAAAGCCCTTAACGGCACCTCCCCTATGGGCACTCTATTTGAATCACGTCCTTAGCGACCCCATTTAGATACTACTCGGGTTAGTATTGGATTGGATAGTCCCCATTTCCTAGTATCCACTCTCGTGGTTGGAGAATTCATCTTGCGGATATGCAGATTCTCTCTTAGTCCAATAAGTTTGAGATAGGACTAGACTGATATAAGCTCCTTTTTAGTGTGGTTCCTCGAACACCAACAGGGTCCATGCAAACATATAAACAAAATATATATTTTCACTTATGGATTAGGAGGACACCCACAACGGTGCCTTTCCCAAGCAAGCATCCTATATTTAGGGTAGTGTCAGCAAAACTCCCTATAGTAATCTTCTGACTACTCTAAAGTTGAGATAAGTCACAAGTGGCACTTTTTCTGACGCCTTAGGCCGTTTGACTTGTTGTGCTTAACAGTCACCCCAAATATCATCCTTGCTTTGGAAGATGTAAGTCTATTACACATTCTTTCCAGCATGATCGTTGCACACCGATGGGCAGCCTTATGTCGGGTTTGATTTATTGTGCTACCAATCGATCACCCCAGCGATTGCTCCCTGCTTTGGAAGATGTAAGTATATACGCTTTCTTCCTAGCACAATCGTTGCACTCCGAAAGGCACCCCTTAGGTTGGTTAGCTCAACCCCACTACCAGTAGACTATCCCTTTGGATTTATAAATCTAAGATAGGCTAAGGTTGATATATCCCCTTCTTAGTGAATCCATCATACATTGATACGGTCCATTAAATTAAAATGATATTTTTGACTTTTTTTGAGTTGAGGTAAGTCCCTAACGGCACTCTCTCAGTAGTCTCCCTTAGGTTAGTTAGTCATACCTTATGGTCGATAGACTTTTCCTTTGGATTTGTAAATCTAAAATAGGTCAAGGCTAATATAGCCCCATCTTAGTGAATCCATCGCACACCGATAGGGTCCATATATCAAATCCGCCTTATTCCCCAGGGGATCTGAGCTCATATCTCTAGTAGATATACTTTTGGATGCACCTTAAACCAAATCATATCCTCTCCCCAGAAGAGCCCCATAATCATAAATCAAATCAAATCAAACCAAATTATTATTCCCACTGGGCACTTCCCCAAATGAATCCTTTGAACCAAACCAAATTCTTATCCCTAGTGGATAATCCAAACCTACTTCCCCAATGGAAGGTTCATGCACCCATCCCCGGTGGATTATAAATCCTAATCCCAAGTGGATCTTCTTTCTCTAAATCATATTTGTAATCAAACTCAAATTGTTATCCTTTATGGATAACCAAAACCTGCTTCCCTAGATGAAGGTTCATATACTCAATCCCTTAGAGGATTCCTACTCTCTCTCTTATGCCCTTGGCATAAGCTGAGTTTCATTGCACTAAGCTCATGATTCTGTCTACATCTCAAGTTTAAGGGTAGATCATTTTTGTTCGCACTTGCAATCCTTCAGACGTTGTTGATCACTGCACATATGAGATGTTTGCCTGCCTACACCACACCTATTGGGTGTCCATTTGTTGACCTCACTTTTGGTGTGAGTTCTCAACTTCCTTATCATAGATCTAGGACTCTTGTAGACACTAAGAGCTCCTTAGTCTTAAGACACTTCTAGTGATTAGGTGAACACTTAACCTAAGCCTAGAGACTTAAAAGGGTTAGCCATAGGGATAGGTCATGCCTTAGGGACTTAGGGAGACTTTCCGCCTTATAGCCTAAACCCAATGCATGCTTTCCTTCTTAAACCTAACCTCAAATTCATTACAAATCCAAACCAATTTTCCAACACTCATAATAAATCCCATGATCAAATCCAAGCTTCTCCATAAACCTTATGATTGAATTCCATGACCTTAACTTTAGCCAAGTTCAAGTCAATTCCAATTTAGTTGATTTTCTCAAAGATCAATTTAATCTCTCAATCATTTATCAAATCCAAATCCAAACTCAATTCCAAGTTCTTAAAACCCAAAATCAAATCCAAGTTCTAAAATTCTTTCCTAAGCCATATGACCCATTCTCATATGCTTAGCCAAATCTCTACCTAAGTTATCCAAAAATTGATTGATTTCTTTATAAATCACTTATTCCTTCATTTATTTTCACAAACATAAATGAAATCCATACTCAAATGACCAAAACCAAATCAAACTAAATCAAACCAAGCCAAGACCCTTCTTAAGCATATGGACCTATCTCCATAAGCTTAACCAAATCTTAACCCAAATCAACCAAAAATCATTTAGTTTCTCTATAAATCAATTATTCCTTCATTTATATTCATAAATATAAATGGAACACACCTTCTAATGATCAAAAATAAATCAAACTAAATTGATTTTCTTCTAAGCCCTTTTGACTTACATCCATGAGTTTGGTCAAATTTGCTTCCAAATCACTCCAAACTCAAATGATTTTCTCATGAATCATTTATATCTTCATTTATATTCATAAATATAAATGAAATATAAATTCAAATAGCCAAAACCAAATCCAAAATCAAACCAAAATCCAATTTATACCCTTTAAGCTAATTTCTTGGACTTAACCAAAATTTACCTAAACCAAGCCAAAATCAATGGATTTTTTCTTGAATCATTCATTCTTTCAATCATCTATCCAAATATAAATGAAACTTACAATTATCTTAGCCAAATTGAAATCAACCCAAGTCAAGCCCAACTTAGCCATTTTGACTTGAAATTTCCAAATGAACCAAAACCTATCATAGCCCAAATTGATTGCAGTTGGATTTATATTTCAATCCTAGGATCATATATAAGTTCAACTAAACTTGATTCAAGCCAAAACTAAGCCAATTGACCCATTTAGGTCCACTCCACCCAAAGTGGCCTAAAGGACTTTTTTGAGCCAAGTTCTAATCCAACCAAAATTGGATTGAACCAAGCCCATCCAAGTCCCATATCATGATAAACAACAACCCTAGGATGATCAATCACCTTGAATTGGGTCAAACTAAGTCAACTTAGTCATTTGACCAAGTCAACCTTTAGCCTAAATGAAACTTAAACTAGTCAAAACTCACCCTACACCAAATTGATTTAAACTATTGATTCAAACCATAGCTTACAATCATTTTCAATTGATCAATTGAACATGAACCAACACCTAACCCGATCCAATTTGATCAATTTGGTCAAATTGGTCAACTTGACCCATTTGACCCATTTGATACCAAATGAGCCAAAATCAAACCTAGGCCAAATTAATTGAAACCACTTGAACCAAGACTCTTCAAATCATCATTTGAACCTAACTCAAGCCTTAGTTTGACCCAATTTGATCAATTGGTCAACCCAACTCAACATAACCCAATATTAACCCATAAAACCAACCCATGACCCATTGGGCTAACCAAACTGACCCATCTTGGGTCAACCAAAATCCCAAACCCATTTGGAGCCAAGTCCAATGCAAATCCTCCATGGATCCTCTCCCATATTGGATTCTTTCCCAAATGACAAAGTCCACTCCTCTCCCTTGGCATCAAACTTCCAAATGGGGGATCACCTAAGCCACCTAGTCCACCCTAAGTGGGCTAAGCTTTCCATGGACCACAGCGAGGTGAGCTAACTCTCCTCCCTCCCAAACTGAGAACCAAAGGATCAAGGGAGAAACCAGAATCAGCCTTGAGCCACTCCCTCCTTCCTCCAACCAAACGCCATGTGGACTCATTGACCCTTCTCGGTGGGTGGCAAAAAATGGAAGGCAATCTCATCCATCCACCTCAGCCGATTGAGGGGATCCCCCCTCAATTCTCATAGGAAATCACACCATTTGATTCATGAGAGCTCCCAAGAGTGAAACAAAATGCCCTAGCACCTCCCAAAGCATTTCCAAGCCTTCCCCACTTCAAATTTTCCTCTCCCATGTGCAGCCAAAATAGGGGAGCTCAATCCCGATCCAAGCTTGCTCATTTCTCAACCAAACTTCAATTCCTCTTACAAACACCTTTCACATACCTCGTCGAAGCTACCCAAGCCATTTCCTAAGCTATAAAGCAATAGAAGGAGGGACTTCAATCAAGACTGAAGCTCCAAAGCTTGATCCTTGGCTTTTTGAGCTATCCGGATGGAACCAATCCAATTATTGCTCAATAGAGCCTATCTCTACTAGACTTCCTCAAGTGTGAGAGCCATCGGTCTTAGCTCCAGTGAGGTAATTCCATGAAAATTGATCTCTAACTTAAATGGTGTTGGTCTTTTACGAAAAAAAATTGCATGTGAATCCATCCTAGCCATCGGATCCTTGTGGATCCCTTGCGCGAAGGTGTGGGTTGATTTTGGAATGAATGCGAGCTCGGATTGAGTGATCCATGGTGGATGGGCTCCTTCATTCATCGCTCATAGAAAGAGAGATCATGGGTCGTCCATTCCGCATGATTGGAATGGACGACCATGATCAAATTACACTAGATCTCTTCTATTTTCTTCCTTTACGCAGATTGATCTCTTCAATCCAGATCGACGGCGAGATCAATCACCGCATCCAGCTAGCTTCAGCGTGATGTGATACTTAAATAGCCAATCCCATGATGGCATGTGGAAAAAGCGCGCTAGCACCATGTATGGCGCCAACATTAGGCTTAATTAAGGCTAATTAAGTAATTTTTGGGCTTGAAACTTCCATAATTTATAACTAATTGTAGAAAAATCTAAGAAATTTAAATAATATCTCACATTAAAGATATTTCAGAGGGGAATCTATTAAAATTATCCTTAAATAATTTTGAACAGTAATTTTAGCTTAATTAGAATTTAATTAAAATTTTAGTTAGCCTAATTACTCTCTAATTAATTAACCAATCATTTTTAAACTTTTTGAGAATTTTTAGGGGGAGGACCTCTACCTCCCCTATTTTTCTTGGAATTTATTGGTTGATTAATTGGGAAAATTGATTGTTTAAGCCAAATTACCTTCCTAACTTAATTAAGTGATAATTAAGCATATGAACAGTAATTAATCAACAAATTGGACCCCTTAATCATTATTGAATAGTGGAGAGACTTTGGGAATTTGATTGGAACCTCCCTTCTAATCTTTTCCCTAAGTTTCCTTCTCTTTTTCAACCAAAAATGCTAATTAAAGAGTAATTAACTAATTAATGACTTAATTAGTTAAATTGAAACTCAAATCATGTTTGATTAAGTAAGAGGCTTAAGGAATTAGGTTGGGACCTCTTTCCCAACCTTTTCCCCCCTAAGCCCATTTCATTTCAAAAGATAATCAATTAAATTTGGTAATTAAGTAAAGAGGCATGGATTAATGTATTAATGACTTGATTAACCTAATTAAAAGGGTAATTAGATTTTATTTTTCTTAATTGATCATGGGTAGAGCTTTAGGTGTTCAATAACCTAAAGAGGTTTAATGAAATTATGGTTAGCTCACATGTGTGAGAAAACCATAAAAGTAATTAAGTTAGTTCATTAAGCTTAATTAATTAGTGATTATGAGCTAGTTGCATTAGGCCCCTTTCATTTCATAGAAACATTGCTATTTACTTTTAAATTCATTTGCATATTACATTGGCTCATAACATTTAATTGATTATCTTATGGTAACATAGGTAAGGGTTTAATTAATTGATTTAATTCACACCTTAACCTAATTAATCTATAAAATCAATCTAATTATTTCAGATTAAATCAAATTAATTCACACATGAAGAACGGGATTATGATTAGAAAACCTCTTCTCACATTTCTTAAATCAAATCAAACATGAAATTAAAAAATGACATTAAGAAATTTTGGTTTATTTTAAATGAGCATATTTAATATGATTGTCCTTAAGAGCTAATTGGATTGAATGAAATCATGTGCTTATATCCCTTTATTTCTTTCTAATCATATTAAATGTTGTATGTCAATTGATTCATGCATTCATCTCTTGAAAAATCAATTAAATTAAAATGTTTCCTTTATGTCAAGCTTGCATGTGTTGACTTAAATTAATATATGTGTGGCTATTATCATTATTAAATCCAAATATATTTTTCAAAACTTATAAATGAATGATTATATATGCTATGAATGTTAGTTTTAAATATATATAGATGTATATGATTATAGCTTAAGTGTATGAAGTGGAGTTCTTTTCTTTCATTCATGCATTGATATATGTAAGTAAGAATGTTAATAAGTATATAGCTTGGACATCCCGAGAATACAAGGCTTTAGTTATCCCCATGGAGGTCATTAAATTACCTTACTTCCCTGGTTTAACAATGGCACGTACTCAATTTTATTTCATTCTTACATACTTCAATACTAGAATTTAGATAAGACTTTGTTCCATATGCATAAATATTTCAAAAGTACAACTTTAGCATAATTCTTCCATTCTTGTAGTTGTTTGTACATTTATGTGTATATAAGAATAGCAGGTATATCTAGTATGGACATTCCAAGGATGCATGACTTTAAGTAGCACTGAGGAGGTCTTTACCTCACTCCCCTAGTTAACAATGGCGAAGTACTTGCTTATAACTTTTATACACTTGTGTATGCATTTGCATAATGGATTAGCATCTTCCCTTTTCAACCTTATCACATATGCATAAATATTCTAAAAATGCAACTTTAGCATGATTTTCCATGCTTGTAGTTATTTGTACATCCATATGTATTTAATAATAATGAGTATATCTAGTCTAGACATTCCAGGGATGCACGGCTTTAAGTAGCCCCAAGGAGGTATTTACCTCACTCCCTGGCTCACAATGAAAAAGTACTTGCTTAAAATTTTTACACATTTTAATGTGTATTTAGCTAATGAGTAAAAATCCCATTTTCTATAGAATTCATTTATGCATCTTTCATTTAAGTGTGCTAAAAATATATTGCATGTATATGTATTCTTAGGATTTAATCATGTGCATGTTACATATGATGGAAAGAAATGAATGAACATGTGTCATGTGATAATAATTAATTCTAATTAATCTTAAGATGTATTTCTTAGTGAATGAGGTTATTTAAAGTAAACCTAAACTTAGGATTAATTTAAAACATGTAATAAGCAATTCACTAAAGAGAATTGATTAATTAATTTGCCTTAGAAGTGACTTAAGGTAGAGATAAAAGAGAGTGATCCTCTTTTTTTTTTCTCTTTATAACACTTAGTTGTTAAGTGTAAGCCAAATGGAATAAAAGAAAACACTAAATAAAATTCTCAAATCAATTAAATCACTTAAAATGAAATCAACTTCTTATGATTAAACATCCTTTCATACTTAGAAAATCATAAACAAAGCTAGTTAAGGCACCACCAATATACACACACTTTAGAAAAGTCATCTATGTTGGGTGTGCATGGAGTGATGTGTGTTTGGTTTTATGATGTATTATTGTAGACTAGATGTATGCTTCATAGACTGGATGGTAGGCCATGATTAGCCTAATCATACTTTCTATAGGAGATTGTGCTTAAGGGGTGCTTAAAACAAATATAAATACCCTCTTTTGTAGGTTGCTTAACCCCTAAGTATAATCTAAATTAGGACATGTGGGCTTGGTTACCCATGTGCAGGGTGCTAAGTCCAAATTATCCATATAAATATTTGGATTGTATGGTGTGTTTAGCTAACACTTATTTTTTATGTATAGTTAGATTTATTTTTCCTCTTTTTAATGCAATTTTGTATTAGGAATTAGATTTAGTGTTATGGGGGATTATGATGAGTAGTGGCTAGAAGGCTTTGTCTTGGGAGGCCCTGCGATGCCTTTGAAGCAAGCAAATCCACATGAAGAAATGAAGGAGATATGAAGAATGAAGATAAGAAGACCCCCCATAGCATTTATTCATTTGTAAATTATAATTATTCTTTCATATTACGGGTTGTATAAGGATAGGCTACCCATTTCTCTTTTGGTTATGGTTTTTCGACCAACCATTTTATTCTTTTGCATTGGATTTATAAAATGCTTGATGTTATGTTTAAACTGTGCAATAGAAATAACATGTCTTTTCATTGTTTCTTTATGAATGATGATATAATGTGTGGCCTGAATCCGATTAGGCTCTTAGAAAAAATTTAATTTTTCTACCCCAACTACAACTCATAACTAAATTTTCTAAATAACTCATAACCTCATATAAAGCCTAAGCATTAAATCAAGATAATTAAAAGATTTAGCAACCCCTTAGTTGAATGTTGTATGTTTAATATCATGCATTCATATTGCTTCAATCTTGTAAATAAAGGGTTTCCATCCTTGCACGATAGGGGAAGACTTGACCTTTAAGGGTCTCCTCTATGGTGGAAAATACCTCTTTCTCTATGATTTAGCCCATAACTCATTTCATCATGCATTTAGGCATATGAAAATCCTATGGCCTTTATCAAAATGAAGTGTCAAATACAAATAAAATTTGGGAAGATTTGCATTAGACTAAATCATTGCTCATATCACTCATGCTCTAGTTTCTTAGAGAGTAGTTTTAAGAAATTTAGTTTCTTTCTAAATAATAATAACCCAACTATCTTGCAAAATCATTTGACTTGCCTATATTGATTTAAAGCATGGGAGGAGTTAGCTAGCTGCCACTCCAAGCGATTATAAGTCCAACAGTCAGGTGGTTTACTCTTTCTGGTGGAGGTAAACTATATACTCATCTTCGCTTAGATTTAGGTCATGCTTTAGCCCTTGCTAAAGCTCCCTAAATTCAGGATCCAATGTGGCTATTTTCTTTAGGATACAAGTATAAATCCTCACCTCTTAGGCATTTCTACATTCTTGTATTTTGGGATTATAAGTCCTAGCTTTTTAATAAATATTCAACTTAAATAAATAATTCTCCTCAATTTCAAACATATAAAGCCCAACCATAGGATAGATTGGAATGCTCACTAGGTTTCCTAGTATCATAAGCATTCCCTACTCATCTCCTTTATCTTTGATTATAAGTCCCTCCTTTTGATCTATCCCATTTGATTTTCTAATATAGCCAATTTATTGATAGTCTTATCTTTAAAATCTTTGGAGACAATAATTGCCTACTTTAATTGAGAGTATTATTATGGAATTCAGCTTCCTTAGAATGTAGTTCACTATGGGGGCTTACCCACATAAGGAACTTTAGAGCACAGTTTAATATAAATCCTACTTTATTCATCCATATAAAGTTGGGAAAAAAATCTAGTATATTTATCATGCCTTAGAGTCCTTATTAGGTGATTAGGTCTATTGAAGGGTGATGTCTCTATCTTTCAAGATAGTACATCATATCTCAATATCGTACCCAATCACTTCAATAAGTACACCCTCAGATCAGCGTGGTGTCCCCACATAGACATATCCAAAATAAACACCACACCAGGGAAGTGAGGTAATCAAAAGACCTCCTTGGGGCTAGCTAAAGCCTTGTGTTCCCAAGATGTCCAAACTATATACCCATTACATTCAAATATATGTAAGTTTATACACATGAACATAAGAAAGAAGATTTTAAACCATATGATCAATCAATTCAATCAATTGAACAATTATGAATGTATGTCTTTCTTAGCAAAAAATGAGATTTTCATTCATTAGCTAAATGCACATACAAGTGTATAAAAATTTTAAGAGGATACTTCACCATTGTTAAACCAGGAGAGTGAGATAAAGACCTCATTGGGGCTACTTAAAGCCTTGAGTCCCAGGAATGGCCAGACTAAATATACCCACTACTCTTAAATACACATGAATGTACAAATAACTACAAGAATGAAAAAAATCATGCAAAAGTTGTATTTTATTTAATTGAATTATTTATATATATGAGTTAAAGTTCTATCTAAGTTCTAACATAGAGATACATATGAATGAATCCAAAAAAATGTTGTGTCCTTTTCAAATGAACTATACACTTGTTGATTTTCAAACTTTATGTAAATCCATGTAAGATAAAGAAAGAGAACTTCATATCACATATACTAAACCATAGGCACATGCAATCTTATGAATATTCAAAACTATTATCATCACTCCAAATATTATAATTGATTTATATACTTTTAAAAAGTAATTTTTATTTAATAGTGATAATAGCCACACATATTTTAATTTAAATCAATGCATGCAAGCTTGACATAAAGGTAACCATTTCATTTAATTAATTTAGCAAAAGATGAATGCATGAATCAAATGACATACAATATTTAATATGATTGGAGAGGAATAAATAAACACAAGCATGTGATTTCATTCAACCAAACTAATTCCTAAGGACAATCATACCAAATAAGCTCATTTAAAATAAACCAAAACTTCTTAATATCATTCTTTTAATTTCATGTTTGATTTGATTTAAGAAATATGATAAGAGGTTTGCTAATTCTAATCTCATTCCCCATGTGTGAGTTAATTTTATTTAATGAAAAGTAATTAGGTTAATTTTAAGGATTAATTTAGTTAAGTTATGAATTAAATCAATTAATTAAACCCTTACCTATATTGCCTTAAGGTAATTAATCAAATGATTATGACCCAAGATAATATGCAAATGAATTGAAAAGTAAATAGAAATGATCCTATGAAATGAAATGAGCCTGCAATTAAACAATCATTGATTAATTAAGCTTAAGAAACTCATATTACTATGATTTTCTCACACATGTGAGCTAACCATAATTTCATTAAGCCTCTTTAGGCTATTAAACACCTAAAGACCTACCCATGAATTAATTAAGAAAAATCAATTCCATTTTAAAATTTCATTAAGCTAATTAAGTAATTAATTAATTCCTAATTAATCTCTCTTGAAAAGTAAAAGAAATTTAGGGAAAATATTAGGAAAAATTCCCATTCACATTCCCTAAATTTCCCTATTGTTAATCACTGCCAAATGAGTCCAATTAATTAGTTAATTTTCTATTCCCATGCTTATTTAATCCTTAATTAAGTTAATAAGGTAATTAGGGCTTAATCAATCCATTTTCCCAATTAATCAACCAATAAATTCTAAGAAAAATAGGGAAGGCAAAGGTCATCCCCCTAAGCAACCTCAAGAAATTTAAAATCGATTAGATGATTAATTATAAAGTAATTAGGTTAATTAAGTTTTAAATTAAACTCTAATTAAGCTAAAATCAAAATTCAAAATTAATTAAGAATAATTTTAATGGGCTCCCCTCTGAAACACCTTTAAAATGAGCCATTATATATATTTTTGGATTTTTCTATAATTAGTTATGAATTATGGAAATTTTAGCCTTAAAACATTTAATCAACCTAATTAAGCCTTATCCGCTGCTAATGCGTTGATCTACATTGTCTGGCGTGTTGACGTGACACGCTTTCCACATAGTGCTGCGAGATTGGCTATTGAAGTTGTCACAACCGCAACTAACTCGGATGGCGGTGGGATGCGCTTTCCCGTGGGCCATTCGATTAGATTAAACATCCATGATCAAATCTACGGCTAAAGAGGGATCAAGCAATGGATCTAGCATGATTTAATCAAAGTCATTCATTCCAATCACAAGCGGGCGGCCGTGACCTCTCTTCCCTAGTGATGAGCGAACGGAGCCCGTCCGCCATGGCTCACTCAATCTGAGCTCACTTGAGGTTAGATTCATTCCAAAACCACCCCCACATGTTCACGCAAGGGATCCACCAAGATCCAACGGCTAAGATCGGATCGCATGCAACTTTTCTTCACAAAAGACCAACCCATTTTTACCTGAAGCTCAGTTTCAATGGATTTACCTCACCGAAGCTAAGACTGGTAGTTCATGCACTTGAGGAAGCTTCTTCTTGTTGAGGTGAAGTTATGTTGAGCAGCAATTGGATTGGTTCCAAGTGGATCGCTCGATTGGCTAAGAATGGTGCTTTAGAGCTTAGGCTTTGATCAAAGTCCGGTCTCCGATAAATTTGAAGCTCGAGAAATGGCTTGGGTAGCTTCGACGAGGTATGTGGAAGGTGTGTGTAAGAGCATTTGAAGTTTGGTTGAGAGAGGAAGAATTTTGGATCGGGATTGAGCTCCCCTGTTTTATTTTTGCACAGGAAGAGGAAATTCAAGGTGGGGAGGCCTTGGAGAAGCTCTGAGGAGTGCTAAGGCATTTTGTTTCACTCTTCGGAGCTCAGATAAATTGAATGCAAGTAAAATCTAGTTTGAATGGAGGGGGTATATCCCTTAATTTTTTTGAGGGGCGGATAATTATCTCCCATTTTTTTCGACAGCCGGTGCCATAGTGGTATCATGTCCATCCATTTTTGATTGGAGGAATGCTTGGAAGTGGCTCAAGGCTGATATGGTCATCTCCTTGCTTGGATCCAATGGGTGCTCGATTTATAAGGGAGGTGAGTTAACTCACCTCTTTTATAATAAGTCTAGCCCACTTAGGTGGGTTAGGAGGTCGACCCCAAATGGGGTGAGTGAGGGCTGCCAAGTGATGGGAGAGTGGACTTTGCCATTTATGGGTGGAATCTTATGTAAAGAGGGCTTTACCAATGGACAATGGCTTAGATTTGACTGACTTAATTTTTGGGCTGACTTTAGGCTGACCCAAGATGAGTTTGGGTCAGGTTTGATCAGCCTCCAATGGGTCATGGATTGGTTTTATGGGCTTTGGCTCAATTTGGTCAAATGGGTTCAATTTGAGTCATGTTGTGTTAGGTTGATCGGTCAAACTAAGGCTTGGGTTAGATTCAAATGATGATTTGAAGTATTTTGATTCAAGTGGTTTCAATCAATTTGGCCTAGGTTTGATTTTGGCTCATTTGGATTCATATAGGTCAAATGGGCTAAGTTGACTAATTTGACCAAATTGGCTAAATTGACTTATGTTAGGTGTTGGTATAAGTTCAATTGGTTAATTGAAAGTGATTGTAGGAATTGGTTTGAATTAATTGGGATTTAATTTAGATTTTGGCCAATTTGACCTTTTAGGTCAATTTGGGCTAGGTTGATCAATTGGGCTAGGTGGATCCAATTGACCAAATTAGTGCTTTGGTCAAGTTCAACAATGAATTTGGGATAAACTTGAGTCATTGGTTGCAATCAATTTAGGTTGGATCATAATTTGACCTAATTTGGCCCTTTAGGCTAATTTGGATCAACTTGGGTCAAATGGCCAATGGGGTTTGATTTGGCTCAATTGATGATCAAGTCATATTCAAACATTGATCATGAGTTGGTGTGAGTCAATGGTTTCAATCAATTTGGTGTTTGGTGAGTTTGGCTAGTTTTGGTTCATTTAAGCTAAAGGTTGACTAGGTCAAATGGCTAACTTGACCTGGTTTGACCCAATTTAAGGCAATTGATCACTCTAGGGTGATTGTTGATCAAGATATGAGATTTGGATGGGCTTGGTTCAATCCAATTTGGGTTGGATTAGAATTTGGCTCAAAAAGGTCCTTTAGGCTACATTAGGTCAAGTAAGTCTAAGTGGATCAATTGGCTTGGTTTTGGCTTGATTTAAGCTTATTTGAACTTATACACGAGTCTAAGATTGAAATATAAATTCAATTGCAATCAATTTGGAGTCCAATGGACTTTGGCTCATTTGAAGTTTTCAAGTAAAAAAAGGCTAACTTGGGCTTGACTTAGGTTGACTTGAATTTGCTTTGATGATTCTAGGTTTTATTTATATTTGGATAGATGATTGAAAGAATGATTGATTCAAGAGAAAATTCATTAGTTTTAGCTTGATTTAGGCAGGTTTTGGCCAAGTTCAAAAAATTAGCTTAAATGCCTTGAATTGAGTTTTGATTTGATTTTGGATTTGGTTTTGGCTATTTGAATTTATATTTCATTTATATTTGGGAATATAAATGAAGATATAAATGACTCGTGAGAAAATCACTTAGTTTGGAGTGATTTTGAAGCAAATTTGACTAAGCTCATAGAGGTTGGTCAAAAGGGCTTAGAAAGAAATTGATTTAGTTTAGTTTAGTTTTGATCATTTTAATGCAGATCTCATTTATATTTGTGAATATAAATGAATATATAATTAATTTATAAAAAAATTAATTGATTTTGAGTTGATTTTGATTGAGATTTGACCAAGCTTAAGGAGGTAGGTTTGCATGGCTTAGGAAGGGTCTTGGTTGGATTTAGATTTAGTTTGATTTAGTTTTGATCATTTTGATTTATATTTTATTTATATTTGTGAATATAAATGAAGATATAAATGATTTATTAAGATACCAATCAAATTGGGCTAAATTGGGTGGAGATTTGGCTAAGTCTATGAAATTCAATCATAAGATTTATGAAGAATTTTGGACTTGAATTTGATCATGGGATTGAATCACTTGAAGTTGGATTTGAATTGATATTTGATAGTTTGATTGAAGGATTAAATTGATATTTGAGAAAATCAAATGAATTAGGATTGATTTGAATTTGGCTAAGGTTAAGTCCATAAGATGAAATCAAAGGGCTTAGGAAGGGTTCTGAATTTGAGTTTGATCATGGATTTCAATCAAATGTTTTGGAATTTAGATTTGGATTTGGAATTTGAATTAGGATTTGAGGTTTGGTTTGAGATTTGAATTTAGATTGGATTTGAGAAGGTGCATATGGATTAGGTTTAGGCTATAGGATGGATGATTACCTTAAGTCTTAAGGCATGGCCTAATCCTATGATTAACCCTTCTAAGTTTTTAGGCTTAGATACCTAATCACTAGAAGTGCCTTAAGACTAAAGAGTTTTTAAAGTCTATAAGAGTCCTAGATCTATGCTGGGGAGGTTGAAGACTCACTCTAAAAGTGAGGTCAATAGAACTACCTATCAAAGATAATATTATGAGGTATTAACATGCATAGCATATAATTCTTATATATTTGCATATCTAATACCTAAACTTTAATATTTATATAAATAACATATAAATATTTAATTAAAATATATGAGCTTTTCCCTTAGCAATTAGAGATAACTATACTTTAGAAGGGAAGTGAATCGTTATAAAAAATTCTATAAATTTTTTATAAGTTTTTAAGTTTTCGTAAAATTTTATTATAATTTTCTGGCCATCAAATGCTAATATTAAATAATAAACATATTTTTTTATTTTTTTATTTAAAAAATATTACAATTATTGTAGTACACTTATTGCTCATGAGCAACTAGTAGTAGCATTGTCCTACTGAGCTTGCTTTGAGCCTAATTTTGAGCTCAAACATGCCTACCCTAATATTTTTTGGGATCCTTGAGATCATTTTTCAACAATTTGGGCTCAATTTTAGATCTTTATGAGTCCCACAAAATCTAAATAAATAATTTCGAACAATTTTAAAGAATTTGGAGCAAATTTTTCTAATAGTTTTTTTTTTTGTTGCTCCAATTGAAGCCACAACTTCACAAAAGGGTGAAATTATAATTTAGGAGAATTTAGTTGCTTCATAATCTTATCGTTAGGTCCACATTGATATCTGGCGAGAATGATCATGTTTGTATTTTTTTTTTTAAATTATAACTTATGCTATAATTTTCTTAAAGACTTAATATATATATTGAACTATACTGGCTTCAACATATAATGATCAGGGACAAATCATACATCATTAGAATTTTGTTAATGAAGAGTGAAGCTTGGTGCATTTTTTTAGTAGAAATTTTTCAAAAATAAATTTAGGATCATCTGAATTCTATTTTCATAATGAAACAAATTTAGGGATATTAAAACTAATCAAATATGAGTCAAAATAAGTTCAAATAAATAAAATTTAAATATATTTAGAAAATTCAAAATATTGATTTAAGGGTTAAATGATCCTCAAATCTTACATTTTTATAATTAACTTGAGTACTTCGATGAGAAAAATCAAATGAGCTCAAGGTCACTTAATTATGATATTATTAAGATATTTAAATATTTAATATATGATCTAAGATAAAAAAAATTATGCAAACTATCTAATGAAATGTTTTGAAATTTTAATCAAATAACTAGAACGTAACTCGCATATTATAATAAATAGTAATTCTCAACATTAAAGAGAAGAAATTGAAATTAAAGAGAGATTTGAAATTTCAAGAACTCTAGAGTTTTAATCCACAAACAATACTAATAATCATCACTAACAATCATCTCAATCCAGATGTTATCGTCTGATTCCTATTATCCTTCTATTATCATATGACTGACTATTATCGTGTTATCTAACTGCTAGTATACTATTGTCTAATTATCACGGTCGAACTGTTATCTCTTAGTTTCCATCATCACCTTTCACTATATTTCAAATGTTTTTAGTTAAAACCACTTGAGATTAAGCTAGTATTATGTAATTAATTTTGTAATAATTTTTTCTACAATTAAAGTGAAGAGTAGATCATTGAATTTTAATCAACATAGTGGATTATTTTGTCTAGGCTAGGCTCATGAGTTTTTTCTTTTCCAAATTATATATATAAATTTTGGCTTCTCATATACTCTTTTAATTTATCTATATATGTGTGGGATTTTCATATAACACTAAGATGTAAGAAATTTTTTTTCTATTATCATTTATTTTCTTACCCTGAACACACACACACACACGTAGAGAGAGAGAGAGAGAGAGAGAGAGAGATTTAGGTAATTCTTAGAATTAGTTTTAAACTTTCAATTCAAAAAATAATATTATTATTCAATGTAGGCTAGAATTTTATCGTTGGAGTAATTAACATTAGTGGCTAACTGTTGGCAATGAGGTGTTGCTAATATATGTATTGTGTAAGGCATTTTTCTTAATGGTTGAGTGTTTAAGCTTTTAATTAAGAGATCTTTGATTTAAATCCTTAATCTAATCCAACATCTAAACCGAACAACAATTTAGCATCTGGACAATATATTTTCAAAATTTATTAACATGAAGTTCATGTCAATCGTTAATTATTAATGTGATAGAGTTTAATTTACAATTACGGTGACGATGATTAATTTACGTAAATTGACGTCTGATGAGTCTTGAAGGCTTAATCTTTACGTATTGAATTATTGCTCTGTTTGGGTTCCTTTCCTTGGATTGGTGGTCACGGTTTGGGTTTAGGCTTAAGGAAGTGAGTTGACTCAGTGACTCAACCTGTCGAGAAGAAAGGGTTTGGTGTGATCTGATCCGTTGGATCGAGCGTCTTTTAGTTCAGCCGTTGGATTGGAGCACTTGGATCGAGTTCTTCTTTTCTTCTTGCTTGAGCCGTCAGATTTCCGAGTTTAATTCTAACCCTTGGATGTGTTATTCGATCTTGCGGCGGCTATTCTATTCGAGTGGATTACAGGTGTTCAATTCCTGTCGGCTTGATCTGGCTTTTGGTTGAAGATCGTGGGATGAGCTTTAGTGGAGTACACGCGTTGAGCATCCGTCGGTTGGAATTCGAATGGAGGGATTGAATCGAACACGTCTAACTCCTTTTGCTCATTTCTTTTAGGCGTCTTCTTGCATGCTAGGGTTCTGAGGGAGATCGGAGGAGAGGAGAAGATCACTGCGATGGTCGATCCATGAAGATCCACCGTAGGAATGTTCTGAGGATGCGGAACAGGCAGAGGCAGTGGAGGAGGAGCTCTGTATTTGCTCCGTCGGTTGGGGTTTTCCAGTCGGTTTCCACAGGGAATTGAGCTAGAGGAAGAAAGGAGAAGGCGAAGTTAGAAACGGAGGAGTTCTTGAGATAAATTTTCAACCCTTTCTTATTTTTCTCCTCTCTATTTATAGTTTTAGCTTTGCTCTTCTAGATTGTTCTTTTGCTCTCTCATTTACATTATTAATTTGGATATTCTTTGCCTCTTGATCTAATGCTTTTAATCTTACATTTAGATCTTTGTCTTTGGTTTAGGTTTCTTGATCTCATGTTATTAGTTCTTGTGTTTATCTGCTGGGCTAGTTTGTTATTTGTTTTACTTCTTGATTTTATTCTTGTAATCGGCTCTGTTGGGAATGTCTCTATCTTTGTGATATTTCTTTTTCTTTGTTGGTGTACTGAACATGTAAAATCCTCTGTAAAAGCGATTATTTTCTTTATTTACTTATTGATTTATTCTCTGTTTTATGGATCTTACGGCTAGTTGTTATAATGGTTTGGGATTATTTAAATGAAGTCTTTTAGCCCTTTGGCCTTTTTACGATTCTTTGGTCTCGATGGCTTGGGAATATGTGTTCATATCATTACTCCCTTCCCCACTTGGACCTTGTCCTCAAGGTCAAAATCGAAAATTTTCTGTATTTCTTTCTCCAAGATATATCTGTTTCTATTAGTCCTTCCCTTTGGATTAGCACTTCTTTGATCATTGATCTCCTTTGAGAATAATTACGATCCGGGACTTTGATAGGTGTGATAAACATTTGTCCATCTGAATTGATTTGATAATGTCTTTGGATGGATAGTAGAGTCTGTCTGTAGGGTTTTAATCTAGATATGTGAAATACATTATGTATTCTTCTTTGTTGTAGGTAATTCAATTTTATAAGCCACCATACCTACTTTTCTGCGGTATTTTGAAAGGTCCATAATACCTTCTTTGTAACTTGGTATATTGATTCCCATTCAAGTCATGCGTAGGGTTGTATCTTAACTAATACTAATTCATTGACTTCTAGTTGAAGGTCTCTTACGTGTTTATCGACAATCTGTTTCATCTGTTTTGAGCTTCTCTGTAAATTTGTTATCGAGATTTGTATGTTTTATCTCTTTGTTGTATATCGGTCTACTTACGGGTGGTAGGAGTGACATCATATGGAATGATTGTAGGAGGAAGTCTACCATAAAAGCTTGAAAGGAGTCATTTTGGTTGAAGTATTGATGCTTGTGTTATAGCAAAACTCACGAGGCATAAATTGTAACCAATTCTTAGGGTTGTCCATAACAAAACTCCTTAGATCTTTTAGTATTACATTTGGTCACCTCGGTTTGGCCATCACTCGTGGGTGGTAGCTTGTGGCTTAATGTAGTACCACTTAATTTGAATATTTCTTGCCAGAAATTACTCATGAATATAGGGTCTCTATCAGAAATTATTCCTTTGGGTATCCCATGCAGTTTGACAATGTCTGAAACAAATAGATGAGCTATGTAGGATCTTTGTAAAGCGGTTGGCAATCTGAAAGTGTGCATATTTTGACAACGTCTACCACCACAACTAGTATAGCGGTTTTGTTATGACTTTGGTAGACTGTAATAAAATCCATTGATACTTCTTCCCAAATGTTGGATGGTATAGAGAGGTTGTAGTAACCTGAGCTTTTGAGTGTCATATTTCACTTGTTGACATATAGGGCAAGTGGCTATGAAGTGTTGTATGTCTTTTTCATGTGTTTCCAATAGAATTCGAGTAATTCTATTCCAAGTTTATGAACTCCCATATGCCCTCGGTTGGTGTAGAGTGTAATTCTCGATAATCTTATGCGATATCGAATTACGGGCAATACAATCTGTTTTTATAGTATATTAATCCATTAATATTTTTATATTTTGGAAACAGTCCAGGGCTGTCTGCTATTTGTTGCTGTAGTTTCTTTTGTTCAGTATTGGAGTTAGTTTCCTCTTTAATTTGCTGAAGCACTGTGGTGAACTGTTGGGTGTAAGCATATAGATGTAGGAGCATATGCCACTCTGACTGATTTTCTTTAGAAGTTACTTCTGTGTTTGGTTCCTTCCTTGATAAAGCATCAACTTTGTTTTGCCGGTTTATACTCAATAGTATAATCAAATCCCAATAGTTTAACAAGAACCTTTCTTTGCGGTGTTTGGATAGTTTGTTGTAATAATTCTCTAATACTTTTTACGTCGATTCGATTGTAAATTTGGCTCCTAGTAAATATTGTCTCCATCTTGCGCTTGATGATAGCAGAGTTCTCTAGCATAAGTTGAAGATTTTGCATGGTAGGGTTTAACTTTTACTAAAATAAGCTAAAGGGTGATTATCTTGAGCTATCTGACTCACTATTCATCAGAGGCATCTGTTTCTAGATAAATGGTCAGTAAAATTGGAAATGCTAATGCTTGGTAATGTTACCATAGCCTCTTTTAATTTTGTGAATGCTGTTGTTGATTCTTCTGTCCAGTGGAATTGTTGTTTGGCCAGCATAGATGTAAGAGGGGAAGCAATTGCTTTGCATAGTTTTGACAAACTTCTATAATATCCTGTTAATCCCAAAATCCTCTTAAGCTTTTTCTTGATTTTGGCATAGTCCATGCTTATGCTTGCTTGTATTTTCTTGGGATCCACCTCTATCCCTTGGTGATAAAATATGTCCCAAATAGTCTATTCTATCTTGAATAAAGGAACATTTGGATGGTTTGACATATAAGGTGTGTTGCTTGATTGTTCCAGCATTGTAGATGTCCTTGATGTAATTCTAAGGTTTGGTATGAGTATATCATCAAAGAAAACTAGAACAAATTTCCTTAAGAATGGCTTAAGCGAATTCATTAGTGCTTGAAAGGTAGATGGTGCATTGGTTAAACCAAAAGGCATTGCTATGAATTCATAATGGCCTTCATGTGTTTAGCGGTTTATGAATATCCTTTTCGCCATTCGATTTGGTGATACGATCTTAGATCCACTTGGAAAAACATTTGCTCCATATAATTCATCCATCAACTCTTCGGAGTTGGTATTGGAAACCATCGGTATGGTGCATTTGTTTAAAGCCATGTCTACAGCAAGTGCCATCTTTTTTTTTATAAGCAAAGCTGGGGATGAGAAAGGGCTGGTACTTTCTCTTATAATGCCTATATTCATCATGTCTTTAATCGGTTTTCTATTTCTGTTTTCTGAAAGTAGGGATATCGTAGTTTTAACCTTAGTTGAGTTCAGTTTGCGTATTTGGTGATCAATATCCCTTTGGGGAGGCAAGGTATCTGGATCCTGAAACAAGTCTTGGTATTGTGCTAATACATGTTGTATATTTGCAGGTAAATGGTTGAATTCCTGATTAGGCATTGTTCCCTCGATAATTCCTCGATCGTAAGTAGATATTTTTTTATTGACTTGGTAAAGATGGAATGTAATATTGTCTATTTTGGTTGAAGTATCTCCTTGTAGTTGAATTACTTTGTCATTTTGATAGAACTTCATGGTGAGCTTTTTGTAGTCCATTGTGCATTCACCTAGTTGTTCGACCATTGCACTCCTAACACCACATCGCCTTGCATTTGAAGAAGGTAGCAATCTATAGTGAAAGTGTGTCCATGTAGGTAAATAGGAATATTAGAGCAAACTCCAGAGCATTGTAGAGTCTCTCCATTACCTACTAACACTTTAAAAAGCGATAGATTATTCTTGTATGGTTTAGAAACTTGGCAAGTTTATATTGAATAAAGTTGTGGGTTGAACCCTATCAAACTGAACTTGTTTGTTTACTATCATCCTGTAACAATAGTTAGGATTTGATTGTCTGTAAAGGCATTAAGGATTTGATTGGTATCTTCACGAATTAAATCAGCTCTTGCCATGATTGGTTGGATAGGGTTGTCTTGTTCATCATTGATTACTACAAGGGTAAGAGTTTGGACTTTTATGACCCACAAAACTTCTCATCCGGTTGAAACAGAGACCTTTTCTTTTTTTACGTCTTCTAATTGGCGGTTAATTTACGAATGGGTATTTGTGGTCTTTGTTGGGTATTTTGGTTGTTGTTGCCATGTTGGTGTAGCGGCGATGGCTTTTGTTCATTTCGGTTGTGGGTAATCTGTATGCAGTTGTAGATATATCATCTTGTAATCTATCTTCCATTAACTTGGCTAATTGAAAGGCTTGTTGTAATGATGTTGGCTGTAATGCCCTCACTTCTCTTTTAATGTCATGTTTTAATCCTGATTCAAAGCAACTCTGTAAAAAATCAGGGGGAATTCCTGAAATCTGGTTGGCTAACTCTTCAAACTCATTGTAGAAATCCTGAACTGTGGATTTCTGTTGTAGTTTAGCCAATTCACCCCTTAAATCTCTATAAAGGGAGGGTCCAAACCTCTGAATTACCTGTTCTTTGAACTGATTCCATGTATTTAATTGTTTATTGCCATGCATCCCGATACTAAGTGAGGGCCATCCATATGTAAGCAATTAAGAATTTGATCTTGAGAGGCTATAATATTGAAAAATTGATGCCTTAAACGACCTCTGGGTTCTCTCCATTGAATCTGGCATATCTACTTTCACTAGCTATTGTTGTTTTGAGTTTGTTGTCTAGGAGGAAAAGAAATTTGAGTGAGGATGGGTAAATACACGTGATTGTTGTTCTTGAGAACTTTCCAATTTTTCTTGTTGATGTGAGTCTTACGGATACTTCATTTAGTATCATAGTAATGGATTGCATTTGCTCATCATTTTGTTACTATTTACATCATCAATAGTTTTTTCTTTGTGTGTCTTGTGCCTTGACCATTGTTTGAGTTGTGGGAATCAACGAGCACCAATGATAGAGTTTAATTTACATTACATGAGATAGTGATTAATTTACGTAAATTGAGTGATGAGTCTTGAAGGCTTAATCTTTGTTACGTATTGAATTATTGCTTTCTGTTTGGGTTCCTTTCCTTGGATTGGGTGGGCGGTTTGGGTTTAGGCTTAAGAAGTGAGTTGACTCAGTGACTGAACAGTCGAGAAGAGAAAGGGTTTCGGGTGTGATCTGATCCGTTGGATCGAGCGTCTTTTAGCTCAGCCGTTGGATTGGAGCACTTGGATCGAGTTCTTCTTTTCTTCTTGCTTGAGCCGTCAGATTTCCGAGTTTAATTCTAACCCTTGGATGTGTTATTCGATCTTGCGGCGATTACTATTCGAGTGGATTACATTGTTCAATTCGGCTTGATCAGCTTTTGGTGAAGATCGTGGGATGAGCTTTAGTGGTACAGCGTTGAGCATCCGTCGGTTGGAATTCAAATGGAGGATTGAATCGAGCTAACTCCTTTTGCTCATTTCTTTTGCGTCTTCTTCTCGCTGGGGTTCGAGGGGAGATCGGAGGAGAGGAGAAGATCACTGCGATGGTCGATCCGGTGAAGATCCAGCAATGTTCTAAGTGGAGAACAGCGAGCTTGAGATTGGAGGAGCTCTGTGGGATTTGCTCCGTCGGTTGGGGTTTTTCCGGCGGTTTCCACCGTGAGAATTGAACTGCAGAGGAAGAGAAAGGCTAGAGAAAGAAGGAGAAGACTGAGAAGTTAGAACAGAGGAGTTCTTGAGATAAATTTTTTAACCCTTTCTTCTTTTTCTCCTCTCTATTTATAGTTTCGTTTGCTCTTCTAGATTGTTCTTTTGCTCTGTCTCTGTAACTAATTTCTGTTATTCTGTTGGATATTATGTTGCCTCTGTCTTGTCGATCTGCTTTTAATCTTGTTTAGATCTTTGTCTTGGCGGTTTAGGTTTCTTGATCTCATGTTATTAGTTCTTACATTTTCTCTGGCTAGTTTGTTATTTGTTTACTTCTTGATTTTATTCTTGTAGTCGGCTCTGGGAATGTCTCTATCTTTGTGATATTTCTTTTTCTTTGTTGGTGTACTGAACATGTAGTCTGGAAATCCTCTGTTGTAAAAGCTGATTATTTTCTTTATTTACTTATTGATTTATTCTCTGTTTATTGTGGATCTTCTGGCTAGTTGTTATAATGGTTTGGGATTATTAAATGAAGTCTTTTAGCCAGTTTGACCTTTTTCTGATTCTTTGGTCTCTGTTGATGGCTTGGGAATATGTGTTCATATCATAATGCCTGTGATTTTTTTTAAAGAATAAAATTTACACTATATATTATAAAATGAGCGTATTTGTTATAAATTTTTTAAAGAGTTCCTAAAGAGAATAAAATGCTCAAGATATAATCCGAATGAAATGCACTTCTAATTTTTTATTTTTATTTTTTAATTTTGCCAGAAGGAATCAACGGTGGAAAGTTGAGATATAAACTACTAAGTGGCTGTTTAGTTGCGTGCATTTGGAATGCACTGCATTTCAAATACACGTATTTTAATTTTTTAGGTGTTTGGTTGCAAGCGAAGTAAATTTCCAATAAAATGTAATGTATTCCAAATATATTAGAATATTTTTTGTACAATTCTGATTCATCAATACTGAATGTAAATGTTCTACGGCGTCCACCGCATCCCTCATGACCTTACCAGCACCAATCAACATCAAAATGATTACTTTATATTATATTTTTTAAAAAAAAAATAAAAGTTTATTATAAAACTCTCAGAATAAGCGTAGAATCATTTTTTTGAATTTATTTTTAAATTATTCCATGTAGGAAACTAAACATAAATCAAAGCCAATGTAGTGAAGCATTTATCACACTAAGAGTCATTTATATGATTTTTTTTTATTCTATTAAGTGTCAAATTATCATTTAATCCTATTAAAATAAGACTATTTTTTATACTATCGAACCAAGTCCTCTTAGGTCTATTTCACATTATTCAAAACTAATACAACTACTCTTCTTATTGTGTTTTATGAGATCAAATTATCTAAGATGACTCATGAATCTTATCAATCACAGGAGCTACTTCAAACTTTTTTATGTATATAAACATCCACCCAAGCATCCTTATCTCAACACTTAATTTTATATTTTAAAATTATTGATCAATATTCTGCTCTATTAGTCATTACAGGTTTTATCAGCATCTTATAAATGAATGAAACTAATTTTCTTAGCATATATAAATTTTGTTTTCTGGAAATCGAGGGATAAATTAGAGACCGAATAAGTTCAAAGCAGCGTGGGGTGAAGGGGATAAATGTGAAATATTAGTATTTTACCTTTCTTTGCTAAATTTATATTTTTCTTACTATTTATATTTTTATCATAGTTCATCTTATAACTCGAATCTTAGGCATAATGAAAATCCTGACATGAGGAGTTCTCAATGTTTTCTTAAATTTTAATTTTTTTTTTTGTGAAGGAACATTATGCTTCTCTCTCGAAACAAATCGTTGTGCAAGGTTGGCTCTAGAGCATTTTTCATCACTAAATTTATGGACCAATAACCATTATTCTATACATGTTTTACTTCGCTCCAAATTCTCTATATGCACTTTCTTAATATATTTTTACATAGGAATTAAGATATAAAATCAAGATAAGAGAAGAGTTTATTAAAAGTATAATAAATTTATTAAAATGATTATTTTATATCATAAAACACCGCTAAACTAGTTATTATTTTAAGTTAAAAACTGATTGTCTTATATTTTTTGATAAAATATCTAACCATTTTAATTAAATGTCTTATGCTATTGAAATAAAAATGCATCTGGGGCTTCTGATGCAATTTTTTCAGCGAATGCATAAACACTCTTATGGGAAATTAAGCCACTTCAAAGATGGCCTCGGACATCACCAAATTTATCATCATCATCATTTATTTTAAATATTGAAATTATAAATAGGAATGTCAATAATTGTGTTGACTTAATATAACTCAACTATATCTCAAAATCATTGAATTCAATATATTTTTGGGTCAGTTAATAAAGAAATCTAAGTTGTTTAATTTTTTTTTGTCAAATTGATTGATGACAACTCAAAATTAACTTGATTTTGACCCAATAAATTAAATTTAACCCAATTTTGACCCAATAAATTAAATTTAACCCAATTTTCAGCCACCAACCCAAGATGGACTTCAATTTCACCTAATTTTGATTTGTCAATTTTGACCTGAATTTGAACAAAATTATACGTTTAAATGGGCCAATCTAATTAGGTTCTTATTAGTGGAGTTTGTGTCATAAGATTTGAATTAGTGTTTTCAACTCATATAATATTTATTTCTAGTTTGAGTCAAATAATTTTAGGCTAAGTCAATTTTAGATCAGACCTATTAAAAATTGACACCGCCATTTATAAACACTCCCTCCAATTTGGATCACTTGATTCCACCACTGCTATTCATTAGACATCAAAAAAGCTCGTTGTTGTGACGCGGTTCGTGTTACTCGATATTTAGCTTCGTTGATTGAGTTAATAATGAACAAATTTTTTTCGATTTATAAATGGTAAACAACAATCCTTTGTTCGATCGTTCTACTCGATTTATTCGAAATAAATAAATAATTTATATTAAATTTTATTTAAAATATAATTTATGTCATTAAATATTTTAAAATTGATATTTAATTTAATTATAAAATTAGTTAAAAAATTTTAAATAAAATAAGCTAAAATATATTAGTAATTATTATTATAAGTTTTTTTATAATTATGCTTAATTTCTTGTTTAGATTTTAGTCGATAGTTAATCCCACCGTAGGAATTTATATTAAGGGGATTTAAAATAAAACTGACGATCTAATATTGCCCTAGTCTCGACTCTTAGCATTTTTCGGCCCTCTTGAGTCTCGACTCTCTCTTCTCGACTCTACTCTAATCACTGACTCCCTCTCTTGTCTCAAGTGTTTTGGCCGGATTTCTACTCTTCTAGCAAGAGTCTTTGAGTTGACTTGTGAGTGAGTTGAAATGGTAATATCGTAAGTAGTGTAAATGGTCGTGATCTCCGATCTTATGGTTTGTACGATATTGTTTTCTTTTCTTTTTTTATCATCGGTTTCATGTTAAAAGCCCCCATACATTGTTGATATCCGGTTTTTTTAGGGTTTGTAGCGAACACAATTTTCTTTTTCTTTGGTAATCTCGGTTTTATTCTTATTTTAAGCTTCTTTTATTCTTACTATGGAGATGCGGTGGATCGAGAACATGCATACCTTTATTTCACCGTTAACACATGCGTTGCTTCTTTTATTCTTCCTATGGTCTATAGAGATGCAGTTCTTTTATTCTTACTATGGAGGTTATGTTCATCATGTATTTTCAGTGGTTTGGATGTTACCTGATCATATATTTAGATTTGTAATCTTCTTTACGACTATGGATGTCTTTCCTAGAATGTTGTGTATTATTTGAGAATTTGTGTTTCAAAGGAGAAATCATTCTATTATGCATACTATGAGAATGAAGTAATTACAAACTTAGAATTTATTATAACTATGGTTGTAATGTTGTATGATTTCTACAGCTTTGGATGTTTCCTGTAGGATGTTCTTAATTTTTTACTATTATGGTTGTAATGCTGTATCATGTATCTTAGTATCTGTAATTCTGTATGGATGTTCTATTTTTTACAACATGCTGTATGCTGTAATGTTGTATGTTGTACGGCTGTAATGCTGAAATAATGGAAACATGGAATGTGTTATGTGTAAGACCCCTTTTCCTCATATTCTAGTTCAGTTGCTCTTGCCGATTCAGGTAAGGTAGAATATTTATTTAAACTTGAGCTTGAGCTTGATATCGATCTATGATGAAAAGAAATATTTATTACCTTTAATAGAATGCAATTTATTTGATATGTACATCTCGTGTTGATGTTTTATGGTGAAAAGTGTTTATCATTTGCTTTTGAGGGTTTTCTTATCAACATGAAGGATGGGAGTGTTTTGTTCAATTCTAACTATCTTGTTCTGAAAATTGGTTTTAAGTTTATTTTTCTTTACGATTTCAAAGATGGTTGGAGAAAATTACTTGAAACTGTGATAGTATGGATTCTAATCATAGAGACAAACTCTATGAAAAGTTCTTGTAAGATTTCATAGATCAACCACTCTCTTAAGTATGTCTTTGATAGGTGCCTTACACATGATATTCTTTTTTCATTGATATTGAAGAAGATGGTGACATTATTCTTGAGGCGATAGAATTTTTAACAAAGTCATGCACTTTTCTTGGTTTCATTCTACTAACATCGTTATACTTATCCTAAGCATCCAATATGGTAAAACTTGTTCTCTTTGGTTGATGAAATTGGATTTTTGTTTGTATATTTACTACGGTGAATTCATTAGCCAATCAACATAATTTTATGTCCCAATATCATCATCTTAGTGACATATGCCCATTAGAATCCCCATCATCTACCCCTTACTATATTTGAAACGGAAAATTTTCTTAAAGGCATTCTATAGTTTCTTTTGCATATGAATTTAATCTTTTTATTTATTTAATGGATCATTTTTGGAAGAGACTTGTGGAAAATCCCAAGCGGTGGTGGGACAATATCATCAAAGGTTAACCATTTTGTTTGCACCACTTAAATGAATATTCCTATTATCACTCTAATTGGTTTTTTCCCTCTGTGTCAAGACAAGGTCGATCTTCTTGAATTGTGTTCGCTTAGTTATTTCCACCTTGAGTAATGAGTTACTAATAGATGATTAAACGAAATATTTTGACATCGTGAGTAGTCGACCTTTTGAAAGAGAGTTCATGGGCCTTTTTTTAAAACATTTCTCCAAAAGAATAGATAGCATGTATAATTATTATTCTTGAATTCTCTCTTTTCTATGTTGTTTTCTGAAGTTTTATAAGTAGAAGCTAGAAATTATGATTAATGATATTGATCTACAATCTATGGACTACTTGATGATCTCATTTGATTAGATTTTATGATTATTTGTAGCAGCTAATCAAGATTAAAGAGGCATATATACACATTTTCTCTTTTTTTAGTTCTCTAAATTTGTAAAATTTTGCACTTCACCTCGTTTTTGTTCGTATGACCTTTCGCCAAAATTGTCATTGTTAACTAAGAATCTTAATAATTGAGGATTTTACTAAATAGCTACATAAGCTTGTTTTATCATCAACCTTCTTATTCTTGTTCCTTTTACATGTTATTCTCTTCTTTTGGAACTACCTACTATTTTGGCTAGTTTGTTCTTTGTGCATTATACAATTCTTTGTTTGGTTTTGTTCGACAAGATCTTTGATGCTACACTTGGTCAGATTTTATTATTAATGTGTAAGATCACATATTACACATTAATCTATGATGAAAAATTAAATAGATGTAATGGCTTCGATATTTGTACGTATGTATTTTCCAAACATTTAATTTAATTTTTTGTGATTACATTTTGTCAATTTTCAATGTCATTTATTTAATGATATTTAGCTTAATAGTTTGGATTCTTTGGACGGATGCTACACTTATTTTTATTTTTTGTGATTTTGTTGTTTTTTTGTGATTTCATTTGTCAATTTGGACAATCTACTTATTTTCATTTTTTTTGTAGTCTTATAATATTAATCTTTCATTTGTCATTTTTTTTTTGAATGTCTAATATTCATACAGTCATCAAGCTATTGACGGCATCAATGATTATTTATTTTAGTTTCTGAACCCACTCAAAATATTTATTTTATAATTTTTTGCTAGTTTGTTTACATGAAGTCATTCTTTTGAAGATTCAAGATTGGTTGGACTTTGAGGATATGAAAAGCTGAACTATAAAGCTTGAACATTAAAGCTGAAGCAATTGATTTGATTAGAAATTGATATTTGGAAATTTTAACTTCATTATTTTCTTAGCTTTTATTTTTTTGAAATTGTAAGTTGTATATGATCATGTAAAATTTTAGGTTGAATTTATTTTAGAAAGTTGTAAATCGTAAATTTGTAAATTATATAAGTTATGAATTTGTAAATTTGTATATGCATATATGAATAAATGATATGATCTTGTAAATTTTGTTAAATATAAATTAGTATTTGAAGTTGTGTTCAATTTTGTGTAAAAAAATGATTTTGAATCTCGATTGAAAATCATTTAATTTAAAAAAATAAATTTTAAATATAATTTTGATTTTGAATCTTTGAATGAATCTCTAATTTTAATTTTTTTGTGTAACAAAGTTTTTTTTAGTGTAAAAAATAATTATGATTGTATATAATTATTTTGTATAATTATATATTTTTTTAGTTTTAATTCTTGTCAATAGTATTTCAGTTTTTCACTGTATAAGATTTTAATAATTATTTTTAAATTAAAAATAAAAAAATAAAAATTATTAAAATATAAAATCGAGCCAATTTCGAGCCGAACACGAGCCTAAAACGAACACGAATATTTTTTTTCGAACACTGACGGACTATAAGCAGCTATTTATTTGACGAGTATTGACAAAAAAATAATAATAAATAATACAGAACAACAGTTCATTTCTCGTTATATTTACACCTACTATTCATTGTACCTCTTCTATGTGCGGTTGAGATTCTTTGCTTTTATACTGATCTTTTTAATAGCATATGATATTAATTTATCATTTTTTATTACAATATCTTCATGTCATATTTATATTTATCATATCATATAATTCTTATAAATGTATATATGTTTATATATATATATATATATATATATATATATATCTAACATATATATATATATATATATATATATATATATATATATATATATATATATATATATATATTCTCTCAATCTTTAATATTATATCAAAAATACTATCATAATTCATTTTTTTATAAATAAAATATACTTTTTTTAGATATGAAAGTATTCAATAATTAAATACCTCACTTTAGATATAAGAATTGTGTGGTAAATATTCCATTTTTTTCCCTATTGTAATGAAAATATTGCATAAAAAATTTCTTATAAAGTATTCTTATTTTGTGAAATTTTGTCAACCAAAAAACTTAATGCTTCAAAAGTTTCAACTTAAACGAAAAATAATTGATTGAGGAGCTTTCAGAAGTCATTGTGATTGAAAGGTAAGATAACAAAACAAAGCAAATAAAAAAATAATAAAATAAATAAATAAATAATAAAAATAATAAAAAAACAAACAAAAAATAAAAAAAAAAAATAAAAACAAAGCCAATATTTCTGCTCCGCTAGCAAAAGTACTATTTGCATCTAAGACAACCATCGGCTGTGTTTTAGCAACATCACATTTCTTGGGAAATTACATATTCATGCGTCCTTCCAAGTTATTATTATTATAAAGTTATGCGCCAAGTTATAAATTTACTATAAATGATATTTATTTATTAAATTAGCTTCTAAAGTAGTTATCAATATATATATATATATATATATATATATATATATATATATATATATATATATATATATATATATATATATATATATATATATTCTTCGGATGATAAAATAATGGAATCAAGTTCAACTAAAACACAAGATATTTTATCGCACCTCATTCAGAGTTCTAAACTTATAATTTATCTTTGTTAAAAGTAAAATAAGTATTATTTTGAATAAAAAATACAAGATGCGCAGTATTAAGTTGTCTTAGACACTTCGTCTAAAAGAATGAATAAGTATAGATTTTGGTCACAATCTACAATAAAAAAGGTCAATTTTAATCACATTTTTATACTTATAATTTATGAAAATAATTAGTGCTAAAACGAGATTACAACTCAAATTTTGAAAAGTAATAGTTAATGGAGGATCTTGGGGTAGTTGAGGCCTTCTTAAATTACATATATATATATATATATATATATATATATATATATATATATATATATATATATATATTCTCTTTAGAGTTATACAAGAAGTACCACTTAAATATATAAAGTGATTTTTTTTTCGTACAAAACACTTTAGTTCAATAGTTGAGCTCTACTTTTAATTAATAAATCTTAGATTCAATTCTTATCCATATATTTTATGTGTAAATTTATAATTAAATTGCCTCAAATGTCTAAAAAAGAAATTTATTTTTTTCTTTCCCCACTTACTGAAATCGTGATACATTCAGCCTCTTGTGGCAGTGGAAATTGACGAACACAAAAATATTAGGTGAAAAAGAGAGAGAGAGAGATCTGTGGGTGGAGCACCAAAAGAACAGAAAAGGGATTCATATTGACAATTTACTACGGGGAAGATTTTGTCAAAAGAGTGGTGGCTTTATTGATTTGCTTTGAATGCGAATTAGAGTGATACTCTGTATTTTTGGACAGTGGTGGAGGCTTCGTTTCCACAAAAAAATTTATGCAAATATCACATAATTTAATTCTATATATATATATATATATATATATATATATATATATATATATATATATATATATATATATTTATTTCTCTAATATTTTATTTATGCATAAAAAATATATTTATTTTTAAAAAGTTAAAAATAGTAATATATTTTTTATGTTATGTTAAATGTTATGAATGTAATGTCAAAATTTAGATGTAATATATGCAAATATATAAAATTTATGTGATATCTATGTAAATAACTTTTTTTTCTTAAAATCTGTCATGGATTTTTGAATAATGAATTCATATATAATCCACAAATATTTAAAAAAAATTTTAATTTTTTAATTGGTTAGATTCTATCTATAACTTAAGCATGTATTATATGATTAATTTGTTAGTCATATGGAGGGAGGTGTGCAACTCTTGTATTTTTATTTATCTTCTAGAACGAGTATATTAAATTTTTAATAATAATATAAATTCATCTCATAAGCTACATGGCCTGCTCTCCCAGATCTATTCGGTGAGTCTAAACATGAGAAATGATAAGTGGGCCCTCACAAATTAGGTCCAGAAATAATGAAGGAAGATTTATATCCAAATCACGCAATTCTTAAGTATATATAAATATATATCTCATATCTAGAATTTAATATTTTTTTATACTTTAAAAAAGTACATTTTATTAAAAATAATTTAAGAATATGATAATAAAATTGAGTATTATATATATATATATATATATATATATATATATATATATATATATATATATATATATATAACATAAAATATTATAATCTTGATGTTAAGTATGATCAATTAATAATCTTTCTTAAAATATTTATATTTTCAAAATATACCAATATTGTTTATACATGTCGAACTTCTATATTCATATAAGATCTTATAATTCTTATTTTTTTCAAATACATAAAATACATCATATGATAATCATCATAAGTTTGAGGATTTTTTGCATGTATTTACATAGATTATATAAATATATTCCTCATGTATAAAAAAAAGAATAGATCAGATCCTCCAGAAATTATAATGCTATCAATATTTCGCTATGTAGTAGATTCTTATATTGATTTGTCACATGTGGTCTGGTATAATCGTCGTGTTGTCATTTTCATATTGTGATTATATATTACTATGATTGTTTTACATACAATTATAATCTTAAGATTTATTAAAAATAAATTAATTTTATTACTTAAATATTTTCTTTAGTTTTTAAAAATTCAGATTTTTTTTGTTATTTCTTTTAATATTCTATGTTGACTTTAAAATTATTTGAAACAATATACATAAAAATTATTATGTAATACTTATATAAATCTTCATAATAAAAATTATTTGAGAAATTTACAAGTATAGCACAATTTTTATTGTTTTACATGCAGAACATCTAAAATTTGATATTTATAAAAATAATATTTTTTATACATAAAAGATATATTTCAATTTAAAAAATTAATGATTATGTTATTTTTGAGATAATAATAAAAATTTTATGTGTTATTTAAATAAATATATAAATATATAAATATATACAGATTATGTGCTATCTTCAAAATATTTTCCTCTCTGTTAATTTGTACGCAATGCAAAAAGAATATTAATATCTAGCTTTTTTCCCCCCGTAGAAAGTCTCATATATCTATGCAGAAGTAAGCAGGCAATGTGTACATGGTAAGTATTAAGTTGAAAACAAAAATAAAAAATTTCAAGTTAGTGTAAGGATTTTTTTTTTCAAAAAAAATTAGGGCCATAATATCGTGATAATATTATGATAAACTACTGATTAAGTTTAATCAGATAAAAGATTAAAATTTATTTTAAAATGAGTATACTATATGAGTAATTAATTAAAATTCACATTAATTTATTTTAAAATTTATCTATTAATTTGGAAACTATTCATAATGATTAGAAATTTGATGAACATTTTGACTTTCCTGCTTTCTTTTCCTTTTAACCTAATTAGTTTGTCATGTCAAAATAAAAAAAATGATAATTAAAATGATAAAAAATGATTATTTTTTACATTCATTTGGCTAAAAAATTGTTTTTTTTTCTAATTTGGTTGAAAAGAAATGTGTGGAGTCCAGATGTTGCTCTACATTCAGATTCTAATAAAATAATATCATGTGATATTCATCAAATACATAATTATTATGTATTTACTATTAAATATTTATATATTATTATTTATTGATGTAGTATCAATTACATGATAATATATAATATTTATATGTATAATAAAATATAGCAGTTCACAACTAACAAAAATTACATCATAACCCTGCAAATAATAATTTATCAATTTTGAGGAGAGGCGTGCGAATCATGGTGATGACCCTGCGAAATCTCCCTGCCATCTTTCACTATAATTGATAGGAAAGTATAAAAGAAAACAAAATAGCTTGTTAACATTTCTAGATGAATCTAATTTTTTTAATAAGATTTACATATATATATACACAATTCTTATATATTATATATATATTTAATTTTATTTATATATTATATATATATATATATATATATATATATATATATATATATATATATATATATATATATATATATATATATATATATATATATATAATCAATCAATACAATACTTTCTTCAAATATAAAAAAAATATTAGATAAGTATATATATAATTTTAGTTGTTAGATATGTAAATGCATAAGAATTATATAGTATGTATATAAATCTTTCTTTTTTTATTAGTGTTCAATTGATTGCTTGTCGAAAAAAATTATTTTATAAAAAATGATCAGTTTTTTGATTTATTTGAAAATAAAATTCACAATTTTGAGAAATTTTATATTTACAAAATTAAAAAGCTCTCATTCTCTGCATAGCTTAGTGGTGTTTTATTCAACCTCTAAAATGAAGGTCAAAATTCAGTTTTTAAGAACATATCAAAAATAAATAAAATTAGTTCTAATTAATTAAATTGGAATCAAAGCCCAGAAGATAAAGACACATTTGCATTCATTTTATTTCTTCTAAACCAGGCATATTAAAGCTCTTCACTTTTGCATGGCTTTTTTTTTTTTTTTTTTTTCTTTGGTTTAAGTGATGATCTTCTCTCATATTTATAAATAGAGGGTTGAGTAATATAATATGGGAGAATCCCATCAATCTATTCCTAAAAGCTTTGACTACATCTTTGAAGTTAAGTGCACCATCATTCAATTTGTAAATAAAAAAATGGATGATTTATATACATGTCATATAATTCTTATATTTTTATATATCTAATATTTAAATTTTAATATTTATTGATATAACACATAAATCTTAAATTTAAAAAAAAAAACTATAAAATTGTGACACTAAGCTAATTTTCAAGTGAGAGTAATAAAATTACCTCTAAAGTTGACCGCAATGCAGAATTGGCCATGTAAATGAAATTTTCAGCAAGATCGTCATTAAGTGATGGGGAATTCCATTATGGGCATCTTATTTCAAGTTTATTTATTTATTTAAGATGATTGAATACAATATAATTAGATGTTGAGTTGTTTAGATCGGATTGAAGTCAAATTAAGTCAAATAGTGAACATTTAGAAATTTTTTTCGACTCCTACTGTGTTTTATAATTGAAAACTTAAGTTGTATTTGAAAAATTATTAATCTGATGGTATTTTGAAGAATTTGTGATGAAAATTATGTATTTTTTTTTAATTTGATTTGATAAAATATATTAGTTATCTTAAGCTACAATTTATCTTTTGAAAAACTAAAAAAATTAGAATATCTATTATGATTTCTCCAGTAGCTTCCATAATATATTTTTATATCAATGTAGCTGCCTCAAATAGAACCTTAGTAGGCTGAAATTTTGGTTGACCCAAAGATGATTTTCGTAAAGCTTTATTAGCCTGCCTGAATAGCATACAAATATCTACTGAGAATGAAGGTAGTATAGAGTTAAAACAAAGGCTGAATGAGAAAATAATCCATTTCAAATAAAGTTACTCTTCTTATATTCGTTAGTTATAACTACACTCTAACTTAAGAATTGAAATAGTTCAAATAAGTTATAACACAATAAAATTGAATGTTTAGGATTTGCTTATTTGCTTAACATAATGTCATATGATCGTTATTTTTATAATTAGAAGCCAAAGTTTTCATGGTGGAAATGGCTAGGGTTATAGCTACGAAATTTTATTCAACTCCTTTCTAGCCTTCTTTGTAAAAGAGCATAAAATATCTCATTCTCACATAGAGGTGTTTCCCCTTAAGCAATTTTTTTTACAACTGTGTGTGAGGAGAGAAGATGAAGATCATTAGGAAGGCATCGTATCATTGGCAATGAATGATGGAGCTCGTAAGCATCAAATAATAAAATTTGAGCAATGATCATTTGAACTATTCTCTTTTGTGGTGGCTTCAACAAATAAATTATAAATAAAAGAGAAACAATTTAATTTGAAATGAACTATCAAGCGCATTTCTTTAAATAAAACAAATGAACATATTTTTTTAATGTTGGCAACGATGAAGTATAAATGTGAAATTTTTGTGTATATATATATATATATATATATTTGAAATAATTTGATTAAGCCTTATATGAGTCAAGGCTAATTAATTTAAGATTTTTGAGTTAATTAAAGTCCAAGCAAGTTTTGAGTTTCAACTCAACTTCAATTGTCAGCTTTAATTGAGATATATGAGGAGCTAAAGAAAATATCATATCAAATGTACAATAAAAATGAAGTTCTTGATATATTATAATTGCAATGACCTCACCTACTTAAGTATATAGTTGATGGTTTTTCTTTGTTCATCTATTAGGATAATAGTGATAGAATTCTTCCCTAGTAGCTAGTGATATGAAACTAAATCAAACTAAACGAGATGTTCTTTTTAATTTATAGTTCATAGCAGCCTCTAATTTTTTTTGTCTTCATGAAAGATTTAAAAGCAACAAATTGATACTTTTAATAACTTTTATTTAAGATAAAGTGATGGTCAATTTTGTGAGCTCTTATATAAAAAGAGATTGTAGAAATCCACATACAAGAGTTATGACTCTTACTCATTAGCTTAAATTATTGATGGGTTTAGGGTGAATTCACATGTGAGTTCACCCTTCTAATGATGGACTAATCAACTTGGGAAAAATGTTCTTGAATTCATCATTATAGCATAATGAGGGATAATGAAAAAAAAAAGCTTGCTTATTTTGTTAAATCAAGGCTAATGAATTTTATTAAGGATAAGATAATATATTACTAAAAATTATTAGTTGGTAGCAAAGATTCATCTTCATTAATGAATTTTGTTTTCTTAAAATTATCATTAAGGAATGATGTAAGACAACCAAAAGTATGAAATGATAGCTGATTTTTTTATTTGCAAAATAAAATAAAGTGGCCTTTAGAATTAGCTTTATAATTAGAAGTCAAAAGTTTTCATGGAGGAAATAATTAGTGCTTTAGCTTTGGCATTTTTCTACACCTTCCAACCCTTCGTAATTGTGCTAAACACATGACATATTGAATTGTCATACAAAAGTGTTCTCTTTTAAATTATCTTCATCGACTATGCCTGACAAGAAAAGGAGTCCATGTGGCACAGATTGTTAATAGAATTCAAACAAAGGTTGTTCAAATCAATTTCTTTTGTGATAAACTTTCATATATATATATATATATATATATATATATATATATATATATATATATATATATATATATATATATATATATATATATATATATATATATATATATATCTGTGTGTATATATATGTGTGATGAGAAAAGCCATACTGAACAAAAGCTAATTAATTTAAGATTTTGGGTCAATTAAAGTTCAAGCATGTTTAAAATTCAATTATAATTATCATTCTTATTTGAGATTTACGTGGAGTGCAAAAAAAAAAATTTCCTCTTCAACAGTAAAATAGGAGTTCTTAATATATTATCGTTGCAATAACCTTACTATTTACTTGAGCTTTTAGTTGATGGTAGTTCTAGTTCCCTCTCTTAGTATAGTGATGAATTTCACCCTCATAACTCCTACTATTAAAACAAGTGTTCCTTGTAGTTTTGTAGTTCTAATTGATCTTTCATTTATTTTTGTTAATGAACGATTCAAAAGTGACAAATTTAATAACTTTCAAAAAAAAATTAAAAAGAAAGTGATGGCCACTATTGTAAACTCTTGCAAAAAAAAAAAAAAAAAAAAAAAAAAAAAGAGATTATTGGATTCCGTGAACAAAAGTTATGGCTTACTCATTAGCTTAAATTTTTTTATTATTAATACTTATCTTCTAATATAATAAAATATAATTCTACATATGAGCTCATCTTTCTAATGATGGACCAATCCATCGGATCAAAAAAAAGTTCTGAAATTCATCATTATAGCGTAATGAGGGACAACGAAAAAGAAAAGCTTACTTATCTTCTTAAATCAAAGTTAAGGAATCATATTAAGGATAAGATAATATCTTCCTAAAAATCAGTAGTTGGTAGCAAGGTTTAGTCATCATCAATGAATTGCAATGTCTAAAGGATTATCTTTAAGGAACCCACCGTCTCTAGCTTCGGTTGATGGCGGCCGTGAACTCCAGTGCGTTGATTTCTCTCGAGAGGCGCGCATTAAATGGTGGGGAAGTCAGTGGGGATCGATGTGTGGGTGATGAATGTGGTAGCGCGGATTAAAATGATATCTCACCATAAGATGAAATATTGAATGAATACCCATTCTAAAAATTATCTTTTAAAGAATGATGCAAGACAACCAAAAGCTACGAGGTGACAGCCAATTACTCACTTGCAAAGAAAAATGCAGTAGCCTTTAGAATTAGAGGCCCTTACCTCTAGAGTCTAGACTAGACACCATATTATGTAGGAATGATTATTCATAGTCTACTAAGTATTTACATAGACCTCTCTTGTGGTCTTTGTAATGATTTTGTCCTTCACGTTTGGAGCTTTTTTGGTTAGGAGATATTTAGAGGAATGTAAATGATTTTTTTTATAATCTTATGTTAAGTCATTAGTTTTAATATATTTAGTAGGAAATTAGTTTTACTAATGAAATGTGAACAAGTAATTTTTTTTCAAATATATTAATTTTCTATTCAAATCTAGTAATAAGAAGAAAATTTTATCGGATCTTTAATGATATTCATAAATTTAAACGTTTCTATAATTTAAACTCGATCTTCTAATTATTCAAAATAATTATTTTTATAGAGTATAAATATAACCTCAAAATTATAAAAAATTTCTAACCATGACCAACTTAAGAAGAGAGTGATTTGATATTTTTAAAATGCATGAAAATAAAAAATGCAAAGTAATTAAAGTGCACATATTGTAAAAATTGTATGAGTTGTTTAGTTAAATGTAATTAATTGCATTGATATTTTTTGTATGTTATGATTTATTTTAAATATATTGAAATACAACAGATAATGACAAGCAGCGATTGCTAACATAATGATGGTGGGTGGCTACCCAAGTAAGAAAGGTGAGGTTGCAAGATGTGTGTTTTCTCTGCATTTGACATTCATCGGATTTGATTAAATTTTAAATTCATCCAAAATAATCATTCCAAATTCTCTGCACAAATATTTTTTATTTTTTATACTTCAAATTAAACACCACAAATTTTACTTTACATTCTTATTATTTACAACCAAATAGCTCCTATATCATTGTTTGAAATCTTGAATTATTGATTAATTAAATAAATTTTCTAATTAATCAAAGATAATTTATTTAATGTGCATAGTTGGATAGATTCCACCACAACTCAAAGAATCCCAACATAATCTACCATCTAATAGTGCAAAATGGTGGAATAGATTCCAAAATGATGAAGTGAGTTGAGAATAGAAAAATTAATAATTTTGTATCTTGAATACTTCAACCCCTTTGGAAACATCATAACTCCACTTTCCTCTACATTGGCAACACAATAAAGCAGGGCTATATGTTGTAGTTTCTACATTAGCCACCTCACCTGAGTTAATTCTCAAACTTGATTTCAACTTTAATATCATTTTTCAGTAGTAAATTAAAGCTTCAATTAAAAAGACAGAAGAAGGTTCTTCACACCATTTAGTTTGATTCCAAAAGGTTGAGAAAACAAATATTTGCTTGTGATGTTTTTGTTACTAGATTGGAAGTGATGATGTGCTTCAAGGTTCCTAAAGTGAAACTCTAAGTGGAAATTCAACTAAAAAAATGATGACATGCTCATGCTAGAACTAGGAGCTATGAAAGCCATCTCATTAGGTTTCCTATGTGTTGACATTTGTGTGGTCTCTTTACCCACTTAACAATATTGGGGTCATATCAAAGTCTTGTTGAAAGACATTGTTGGTACCTTTTGTGTTTGTGCATTCTCATCATATTTATTTTTTATTAAGTTACTTTATAATAATATATTTGATGAAATTCTAAAATTTTCTTTCTAGAAAAAATTTGTATGTATATGCATTTATCGTAGTGTTTAGACAATAAACATTTAATTAAAAGGAAAAAAACTTGTGAACCTAACTTAATTAAACTAAGATTAATTTTCAAGATATGGATTTTTAACTTGCTAAGATTAATTTTTTTAGAGTTGACATTATCTATATCATAATATTTTTATTTAAAAATATTTTTTAAAAATAATTTATCTGATATATTATATTATGCTTTCAATAACAATTATAATTATAAATGATTTAATTAAGAATGATATTTGGACTGTTTGAAAATAAAATTGATAAAAAATACAAATAAAAAATGATTTATTGGATATTTATTCAATGACACTGAATTAATGTTTTAGCTGCTTAATACCAAGAGGTACAGTTGAACATAGAAATTAAATTAATTATAAATAAAAATGATTAACTTTATTTAATATTTATTCAATGGAATTTACAACTTAGAACTAGTCATAATAGTTGATCTTTAGTATACAAAAATTTTCCAGAAGAAATAGCTGATTTTATTGGGTAGCCATTTGGGCTTAATTTATATTTTATAATTAATTTTAATGAGAAAATTATGTTATATTTGATGAATTTGGGCTTAATTTATATTTTATTTGATTCATTGATTTTTTTTTTGTATATAATTCCATGATGATATGATATATTTTTTTTATTGAAAAAATCAATATTTATAAATTTTTATAGCATTAATGATTTCTTATTTTGTTAGTTGAAGAAATGTCTAGTTGATTAAAATTTATTGAGAAATTGATTACAACCAAACGTAATCACTTGAGAATTGAAAGTTTGAGATACTTTCAAAGCCTTTATGAAGTTGATACATATTCATATGACTCTAAGAATTTGAAGACTATATCTTACTCCTACCTTCATATAAAAAGAAAGAATATTTTAGATCAAAAAAATATATCTTCTCAAGTTAAAGTACCAAAGCCTCCATTCTCATCAAAATCCTTTAAGTATATTACTTTGTATCATTTGAAATCGTATTTTTTAAAGATTATATAAGTTTGCTATAAATTAGTGATAACCTTAGTCATCAAAGTTTTTGTGGACTTTGGAAGTCATCTTCTTTAGTATTTACTTAGCATTCTTTTAGGCAATGGTATAATTCCTCTTAAAGGAGTAAGGATATGATTTCCCTTAAGAAAGTGAGAGTAAACTTTCCCTAAAAAATTTACAAGAGTTTCTTTACTTGCAATGAGCAAAAGATTAAGCTTCTGATTTCAAATAGTGATAGTGGAATCATAATTTAAGTTTTGAGCTCAGTGTGGATGTACATAAGCCATTAGATGGGTCAAATCATGTAAATATTAATTGTGTCCATCTTTGTATATATATAAAAAATTTACTCATTTGCATATTTATTTAATATTTATGATTTTATATTTTTTATGACCTATGTGATTAAATTATCTTGATGCTAAGGTAGTTGAGTCATCATTATGCAGCAAACCAATTGCACTCTCTTAACCATAACTTTTTTTTGTTACTAATCATATAATTTTTTGGTAAACATTTATGCTATAGTGCTTTAGTGTTTGACAAAAAAATATATTGTAAAATAGCATAATTATTTAATAATGCACTTATAATTCAAATGCATTCATTACCTAATCATTTATTTAATAGAATGTTAGTGTTACATTTTAGGATCAATTTTAATTGATAACATTTTTGTGTAGTTATATATGCAAGTATCAAATAAATTATGCTTTGTGATATGATTCTTAGTCAATACGAATCTTGGTCAAGCAGTGAAAGCTGGTGAGATCAAACACTTAAAATATCATTGGAAACTTTGAGACATCAGTTAAATTCCTAAAAAGCTCTCAAATATGGAGTGTTTATAGTCAAATCGAGCGTCTCGACGAGCTGGTTCCAACAAGCCAAAGATCTTATAATTCTGACTTCATTTGGGCATTTAAATATTTAAAATACATCAAATGATCAAAGGGATCATTGTGAGCCGTCCGATGAAGTGGAGTGGTACGAGTTTTACATATATTTACAGAGATGCCACTCCTTTCTATAAATAGCCTCATTCTTCATATGAGGAGGCCAAGCAAGAGAGGAGAGAGCTCTCAAGATCGTCGCGCCACTCGGCGGTCGACCACCGTCGGTACGCGATTGATCTGTCATCGTCAATCTCTCGGTCTCCATCATGATGACTTTGGTTATTGTTCCCTCATTTCGCCGGTGTTCCTGCATTTCCGCGTGATTGCTCATACGTTCACCATCATCTAGCAAGCTGTTACAACCTGGTTATCACATAGTTGTTGTTCCTTTCTCATATACAATTGTAATCCGGTATGGAAGATCTTACTCGAAACGATACATGTAGAAGCTTGGTGATTTTCCCTCTTTTGAGGTTTTCCACGTTAAAATTAAGTATTATTGTTCACACACTATTGTCTTTGGATTTCACAAGCTAAGGCCAAACTTTTACTCACCATGGTTTTCGCATGCAGTTTGGCCCGTCATGGAAAATTGATTCCCATTATATCATCTTGCATGGTGACCAAGTTCCCAAACAAGATCAAAACCACCATCGAGATGTAGCATTTTAAGGAGGCATAAGCGAAGAATGAAAATTCATCAAAATTTGGTTCTTGATTTTGTGTCAACAACTCTTAATCGAAGATCGTTTAATGTTCTTATCGATTCATCCAGAAACAAGTCAAAGTTGGAGGATATTTGAGAAGAGATATAGTTTTGCAAATTATGATTTTCTAATCATACTCATGGAAAAATAAGACCAATAAGAAGAAACTTTGGTTCAACCACCGGATGTTTTGATTTGACCTTCCATACTTAATGTCAAGCAAAGACTTTGACAAACAACCTAGATAGGTCAAAAGGTCCTTGGTGGACTTTACCTCTTCCATACGGGTTAACGTCATGGTAACACCACGACAAACAATCTCGGATAGGTCAAAATTCGGATTCAATTGATCTCATCCATACAGTTAATGTCATCGTAACACCACGACAAATAACAGGATAGGTCAAAATCTCGTGGATTCAATTGACCTCTTTCATGCAGTTAACGTCTAACTCGACAAATAACTAGATAGGTCAAAACGTCGCGGTGGACACTCTTCCATACATAGTTACGTCGTAAACACTCGAAAACAACCTCGATAGGTTAAAAATCTTCAATGGATTCAATTCCACCTCTTCCATACAGTTAGCGTCAGTAACACTCGACCAACCTCGGATAGGTTAAAAATTCACCATTCAATTGACCTCTTCCATAAGTTACGTCAGGGTACTCAAAACAATCGTATGGGTCAAAAATTCTATTATTGATTCAACTTAATGTCGCCGGGTAACACTCACAACAACTAGGATAAGTCAAAAGGTCTTTGGTACTTCCCCGACCTCTTCCATACAGTTAACGTCCGGGTAACACCCAACAACCGGATAGTCAAAATTCTGATTCAATTACCTCTTATACGGTTTAATCTACACTCGACAAACAACTAGATAAAAGGTCCTTGGTGGACTTCCCTCTTCCATAGGTTAGCGTCATCGAGTAACACTCTACAAACAACCAGATAAGGTCAAAAGGTCCTTGGTGGACTTCCCAATGCCTTCCATATAGGTTAACATCGTGGTAACACTCGACAACAACACCGGATAGGTTAAAATCTTCAATGGATTCAATTGACCTCTTCCATACAGTTAGCGTCATGAGTAACAAAAAAATAACCCGGATAGGTCAAATCCTCGTAATTTCGACCTCTTCACAGTTAACATCATTAACAGACAAACAACCTGAATGGTCAAAATATGAATTAATTCAACCTCTTCCACAGTTAACGTCATACAACGACAACAACCTAGATAAATCAAAAGGTCTTTGGTGGACTTCCCGACCTCTTTCATGTTAACGTCATGGGTAACACTTTGAACAACCTGATAGGTCAAAATCCTCGGGATTCAATTTGACCTCTTCCATATAGGTTAACGTCATTGGGTAACACTCTGACAAACAACCTCGGATGGGTCAAAATCCTCGGCGATTAATTCAACCTCTTCCACACGAGTTAACGTCGCCGTGTTAACATTAGCAAACACTCGACAAACAACTAGATAGTCAAAATCCTCATCGTGGATCGCGCCATGCCGCATCTTCGGTCACCACCATCATCGCCTCATCCCCCTTTGGCGCTATACCATATTACCATTCATTACCCGACAACGACCCGTCTCACCACTTGTAGGCGGTTGCGCTATTCGTCGCGGTCCTTTCGCGAATCGCCGGTCATCGCTCTATATGGTCCGCGTACCATCGCTATCTACTTCTACCATCAGGATTTTTGCCGGTCGCGTCGTCGGTCATACATTCTGGCAATTGTCACCGTCATTATTGTGGTTACTGAGCGGTTAGTCGTAGCCGACATGGCGATCCGCGTGCCATTAAGATCAGGTCTAAACCATCATCGTGGTCATCACCATTATCGGGTCATCCGTAGCGACATGGCGATCCTATTATCGCTGCGCATTTATGACCATCCGCGGCAATTTCGCGTTACGTCGGCTCATCCTGGATTAAGACTAATTGCCGCTGCATTATGTTCGCATTGCCGTGACCAATTCGGTAGCCATAAAGCAGGTGATTTCTATTCGCCAGACCATCGTAGACTATCGCTGCGGTCATCACTTCGGCTGGTCATCCGATTTGAGCGTCGGTATGCCGTCGATCTTTTCGTTTATTCTTGATCACTCCCATCGTAACCACCGCCAGACCATCAGGCAATTTTCTTAATGGTCACCGACGTCGCCGGTCATCCCGATTTGCAGAAATTAAAATATTCTGATCGGTTCGCGTGAAACTGACCCGTGTATTACCAATAGCCGGTATACCATCGCTTTATGCATCGACCATTATCTTCACTACCGGCCGTTAATGCTACTTCATCTTGTTGCGTTCTTCATACCCCGTCGGTACCGTCGGCCGGTCCGCTGCTTACCATCAAGCAATTTTCGGGTCACCCGACAACGTCGCCGTCATCCGCACTACTGGTGCCGTCATTACCGTCGCGGTTATACCGTGAAATGCCGTCGGTATGTACTATGGCCGATCCTGCCATCAGGTGCCCATCCTTACCTAGCCATCGCGGCATGTTCACGACGCTTCGCGTCGGCTATTTGTCTCGTTCGATTCATAACCCGTCGGACCAATACCGTCGCCTCTGTCGCCGACCATCGCGGATCTCGCGATCCATCCGCCATTCATTTGGTTATCCTCGCGACCATCGTCGCAGTCGCGTGCTGCCATCGTAGAATTGTCGTCAACCCGATCTCGGTTATTCGTCTCCTTGATCGCCTCCAACCCGTTCGGTCGGAGTCTTAACACCTCGCGGAAACCGCTGCGAATTCGGGTCTTGATCGCCTCGTCGGTCGTCGAGAGTTAGTTAACACCTCTTTCGAGGAAAACTAGCCTTTATGAACTACGGATCTTGATAGATCCGTCGGTCAAATGAGGTTAGTTAACACTCGAGAAAGCGAGCTTCTGGTGAATTCTCTCGAGCGACCTTCTGAAGAGAGAAGGTTGCTCTCCTTGTAGGAGGTTTTATAGACAAGACAAAAGGTAAAATCAAAAGCGTCCAAAAGCAAAATCAAAAAAAATGCGCGGGTCAAAATGGACAAACTCTCTTGATCGACCAGCGTGCTACTATATATATATATAGTTAATTATTTATTTATTAAAATTATTTATTTATTTATTAATGCATATAAAAACACCTAAATAAAAAAAATTTATTTATTTATTTAATTATTTAATTATTAATGCATATATATACTTATTTAATTAATTAATTAATTAATTATATATATATAATCTCTCTCTCTCTTCTCTCCTCTCTCTCTCCTCTCCCCTCTCTCTCTCTCTCTCTCTCTCTCTCTCTATAGAAAGAAAACAAAAAAAATCAAAACGGACATTTGGAGGCTGGCATCAGTCGGGTGTTGTCTGAGACTATCTATTTTCATAAAAAAATTTTTTTGATGTCTAAATTGCTAATTAAGGTTAAGAATATGCCTATTTTAAAAATTTTTCCTATTTATTACTTGTATTGTGTGTAATTATTACTATACCTTCCACATTATATTTTGTTATATTGTGTTTGATTCGAGCGAATAAATTTTTTTTGGGATATTCTAAGGTGCAAAAGTTGCACACCCAATTAATCTAATTATTGAGAACTCTTTAGCCATAACTATTAAGAACTCTACTTTAGTGATTAATGATTTTAGTCAAGTTAGTAATATATTTTCACTTTATGGGCATGCTAGCCTTCTACTTTTGAGAGAAATCCTCTTATATAAAATTCACAATGGCTTTTAATTTTGGTTCATTAAATAATAAAATGATACTAATTTCTTCTCTCCCCTCACAATCTAAATTATTTTCATTACTCATACCATTAAGAAAATCATTTGGGATGATTTTATTTATGCTAACTAAGTTTCATTCAAATGATTTCACCTTCATTTTTTATGATGATTGCACTTCTTTATCATGTGACACATTATTATTATTATTATTAAGAAAACACAGTAGAAGAAATAGGAGCGTGGTGATACTAATTTAGACTTCAAAGTGATGTCATACTCTATTTCTTAGGATGATAATCGTTAATTAAGTGTATTTATAAAATGATTAGTGATATAATGAACCTCGCAAATATGAAGTTAACATTAGTTTTATAGAATTTTAAACAGTTAGAAATTTGAAGTATTGCCTATCAAATCTTGTTGTTCTCCTTTGGTCTGATCATTTTGCACTTAGGTTTGGTAAGCTTTTGGATTCTGAAAATGGTTTAAAAGTACTCCAAATATTTGTCTTTGGCTTTTGAAAATGGGCTAAAGACTTTGATTGATGAACTAAAACTCAATTTCAAAAACACATTATTCAAAGCGGGTATCAAAATTAAAAATTGCTCTCAAAACAAAGATTGATACATCCTCGAGAAAATTAATCGATCAAGCGAATCTGAGGCATTTTAATGCTTGATCTAATCAGATTTCAAACTTTACAATCGTAGTCATAACAGACATAGCAACATCAAGCATAGTCGTCACTGAATCGACTGAATCAAGTATCAGACATAAAATGGATTCGATCCAAATAGTCACCAAAGCGACATATTTATATTCGGCGGCTCGTCAAGACAAATCCAAGAATCAAGATCACCCAATTACATCATTAAGGCAATCATCAAAATACACGTCGGTCAGGGGATCATGTGAGTAGATGGGAGTTTGGAGTTTTCCGCAATTTACAAGGCCACTCCCAAAATCTATAAATAGAGCTTCATTCTCACCTTAGGGGAAAATCTAATTTGAACCGAGAGCTCGAGAACCGCATTTTGGCAGACTATCACCAATGCTAATGGTGCACGAAGATCGGAGCTCATAGGAGATGCCTTAGGACTAGAAAAGTTAGCTCCTTTCTCGAAGATCAAGAGGTTGCTCCCAAGATCGTTCTGCGCTTTTGGGAAACTTCTCCCTTGGGTTTAGGGGTGAGAAATTAGCTCAAAGATCGTGACTCTCGAAAGTCGATCAGAATCAGCTCGAATCGAGATCGACTCGAAAGAACGATTTTGAGAGCAGTGTGGCTCAAATTTATTTTGAGCCGACTTAACCGACAGGTGGCTCATTCCTTGCTCAGCGGATCGAACGAACGGAGAGCGCGATGTCGTCCGATTAATTCGACGGGCGATCTAAAAACTAAAATCCCTATTCTAATTTACGTCGACTCGACCCCCCGAGGCCCCGACCTCTTCTCACTTCTCGCCTTCGGCCTTCTCGGTTCTCTTCTCCAGTTCTCCTCCGGCTCCCGTTCTGTCAGTGGTGCCAGCTTACATTGCGCGTCGCTGCGTCTGCTTCGGATATCGTCGGCCGTCGATCGATTAGTGTTTGGTTTGCTTGATTTGATCGGTGGTGATTACGTATCCTTGTGTGCTTGGTTTGCTTCCTTGCTCGAAATACTTTCGATTTTCTTTAATTTCGATTACGTAAGTATTTCATGGAATCATTATGTTAGTTATTTCAATTGTTTACATTATTCCATTATTTGAGGTTCTTTATTGGATTTGGGGATGTTTGCCATTTGGTTCTTTAAGCATTCATGCAATCATGCGTATCTATGTTTTTTGGTTGGGGACACGGGGTACTTATTGGGGTTTGTAACGATTTTATGTAAGCATCATAGCATGTTCGGCCCGCTTGGGGTTGTTTTGTTCAGATTACGGCCCGTCACAGGTTTGTAAGCTTGTAACGATTGTTGCCTCACTTACTGTTGGCTCGTGGTACTTGAATGTTGTGGATTGCATCGTATTTGTTTCATTTCTAATTGTATTTGTTTCCTCTTGTGGCGCATCTCGCCTCTGTTGAATGTCGTGCCTCTGTATAGTAGGAACAGCTTCTTTGATTCTTTGTTGCCTCATGACATTGGAGGTTATTTGTTGCTATGAAGGTTGTTTACTTGTTTGTGTTGTGCATTCATGGGACATGTTATGATGTTCACATGCCTTTCCGCTTGACTTGTTTATTCTGTTGATTGTTGCCTTGTTGGTAAATGTTGTCATGTTGATAGATCGATTTCTTGGTTGTAAATATATGGGGATCTTTTATGTATAATCAATCTTTAAGCATTTCTTGGTTGGTTTTAAGTGATTCTATGCATTGCTTTTGTTTCATTTCTTATAGACACAATGGCAAGTCCTCCTCAAAGTAAATCTATTAGTTTTCAAGTGGCAGCCTTTATTGATGATAATGCAACAACTCAAAATGAGAGTGTGGGTGAAATAGCTTGGCGTTAAGATCAAGGGTAAGACAACGATCGAAGTTTGGCAACACGGTGAAATTACTGTAACAAAAATGGGAAAAATGGTGCAGAAGTTTAAATGTAATTATTGTGTCAAATCATATGTGAAACTGGAACCACATCTCAGTTAAGTAGACACTTCAAATCAACTATAGCAAGGTTGATAACAAGGAAAGAAGCAAAAACTATTTGATCCATGCGAGGATTTAGAGGAAGCGGTTCAATATCTAGTTTATGTGTTTAGCACTTTTGATCATTCTAGAATAAGAATATTGTGGCTAAGATGATTATTGTTCATGAATATCCATTTATGATAGTTGAACATATATGGTTCAATATTCGATGAAATCGATGAATCCAAATTATCATAAAATTTCAAGATTTGGCATCAAGAGGAGTGTATGAAAGTTTATGAAGGAAAAGATAAGTTGAAAAAAAGTTTGAAAGTTGTTGAGAGAGTTTGATTACTAGTATTTCTTTGGACTTCAAATCAAACAATTGGTTATATGTGTCTTCATTGCATTACATTAGTTGATTGGAAATTACAATCTAGGATAATTAGTTTCATTGATTTGGATCCTCATAGTGGGCTGTGATTTAATTTCGAAAGTTTGTTGCAATGGGGTCTACGAACAAAGTTAGTACCATAACTTTGGACAATGCATCATCTAATGATGTAGCGAAATCGAAAGCTTTATTCATTAGAAGATCCGGTTTTCTATTGATGGGTGATTTCTTCATGTTGATGTCACTCATATTTTAAACTTAATGGTGCGGGATGGGGAAATCAGTTCAATGAAAGAGTAAGAGAGTCTATTTTATTTATAAAAGATCTCCGGGTACATAAATTTGGAGAGATAGCGACAGTTGGTTTATCCACATCAAAGGCACTTTGCATTGATGTACTTGCTTCGGAACTCCACATACAAGATGTTAGAGTCTTTTTTATTATAAGAATGTGTTTCTGAATATGCTTTGTGATCGAATTATATATGGTTGCCCTCTCAAGAAGATTGGGTTAATTTTGAGAAAGTAAGAGAGGCTGCTTGATTTTTTCGCATTGAAATTTTTTCGGGTTCATCCTATCTACAGAATAGATTGCTTCCCAATCTAGTTAATCAAGAGAATATTGGATCGAGAATGCTCATCTAGTACTTGTTTTTTATTTCAAACATGGCAAGTAGCATGAAGGCTAAATTTGATAAGTCTTGGGAGTGTTCATTGTTATTTTCGATTGCTTGCATTTTAGATCCTAGAATAAAACTTTTCTATCAATTACTACCCCAAATTTATGATGTTCACATTGTGAATGAGAAGAAGAAACGTAAAACAAAACTTTTGAGTTATACTCTTATTACTCTGTTGATATGCAGCCTACGGGCAAAGAAACTACTGAAGCATCCACCTCTCAATCTGAAAGAAACACAATTGAAGGTGGTAATGCTTCACATGATGATTTGGCGGGTTTGTATGACTTCATAGATTCTCGGCCTCTTGGTAAGTCGATCGGAGATATACCTTGATGAAGCATGTGTGAAATGCATTAATTTGACATTTTGGAATGGTGGAAAATGTCTATGAAATATAAAACTCTCTCAAAGATGGCCAAAGATATTTTTACCATCCCGGTAACCACCGTTGCTTACGAATCGACTTTTAGTCTTTGGTGGTGGGTACTAAGCGATTATAGAAGTTCAATTTCACCAAGAACATTAGATGCTTTGGTGTAGTGGAAGCGGATTGCATATAAATCATCAAAAGATCCATTGGTAATATTATCTTACTTTTTTATTTTATAGTACAATTCTCTCTCTCTATTCATATATGAGTTTCATTTTTTTAATCTATTGCAATTTATTGATGTTCTTGTGGAAGAGAACTTGGTTATAAATGTACACGAAAGCTTATCCACGGAATCATATGAAAATCGGGTGATATCATTTGGTTATGCTCTCTTTATTTTGGAGACTTTTCTGACTATTTGATCATTTTATGTGACTATTTAGTTTGTATATATTTTTTGGAGACTATTTTCTTTTTTTTAGCAATGTAGTATGTAGCATCACATTATATTGTTTCTTTGCTTTGCTTTAATATTTTATGATAGTGGCGGATGGCAATATGATGCCCAATGATAAAATTGAGCGAGATTGATTAATGGAGGCTTTGGTGATTAATTTTTTATACTAATAGTGAAATGATTTGGTCGATGATCTAACTTTGAGGCCATTTCATCGTTTGGGGTGACATAATAGTATATTACTTGATAGTTGATATTGTATGTAAGTTTCACCTAGATTTGAAATTTTTTTCTTGACATTATAAACATATTGTTTCATCTTACATTCTTACTATATTTTATCTATGCATGCTAATATAAAAATTTTGGTTTTGCAATTTTATTTTGACTTTACAAACCTATTTGCTTCATCTTGTCATCTTACAGTTACAAACTTACAATCTTACTATATTTTATGTCTTAATGCATTCTACATTCTTACATGATTTGCATTACATTTTGCTTGCTTAGTTAGTCACCCTAAAATAAAGAACTCAACTCAGTTTTTTGAGGGCACAAGTCATAGAGGTTACCATTTATAAGATTTCTTGAGGAGAGACTATTGTAGCCAAGTTTCATTCAAGATTATGTTGAGCTTCCCATGCGGGTATCTATCTTGTGATCATATATTCATATGTGGTTGTCTATTGTCTTATTTTTGGTGGCCTTGATAGTCTTGGCTTGGAGATTTCTACATTCTTACATGGTTGTGTGTTGTCTACTTGTCTTTGCATTTTCCCTTTTGTAGTGTATGTCTGCTGATCTGCTCAGACTGCTCTAGCCTCTTTCACTCTTTGGGAATTTGGAGAGTTTTTGTTTGCCTAGCTCTAACCTGACAACCTTGTTGGTTGTTCCTTTTGGCCTTTGGTTGCTTATTCTTCGTTGCTTATTATGTGTTATTTGTTGTGTAATGTAACATTGGATTTTTTTTTGTGTTGGACTGGTTATTTTGTGTTGGTTGATTGGTTCACTTGGTTGGCTATTTGAATTTGGATCACTTGGATGTAGGGGTGTGTTGGCGGGTGGCTATATTCTTGTGTAACTTTGTGTTGCTCTTGGCTTGATGGCTTCTTCTGCTACCCTCTCTACTCATCCGGTATTCTTTGTTGGGTGTTGGCTGGCGCATATGTTGGCTGGGTGCATTTTGTTATTTTGTTGCCTTGTTGGTGGTGGTGGGAGGGAGGATGATATGAATCTAGTGGGCTTATCATGAAGAATTTTGCTTTTTTAATTTTCAACGATGATGAGAAGAGAATATATTTGTAATTGTGGTCATTTGTTTTGTTTGCTATGCTTGTTCTGTTCTTGGTTATTTGGTTGTTGGACTTGGACTGTTGATTATTTTATTGTTGGTTGATTGGTTTTGGTTGGCTAGTAGGATCACTTGGAGTTGGATGGGTGGATGTGTATGTGTTGGTGGTGGGTTGTGTTATTGTTTAACATTTGTGCTTGTGTTGAAGCGGTTGGGCCTTCAATTTTGGGTTGATTTGAACCGATGTGCTCTTATCAACCTTTGGCTTCTTGACTTTGCTCATCATTCTTTGTTGGGTGTTTACATGGTTGTTGGTCGGTGCTTTTGATTATTTTGTTCTTTGTTGGGTGTTTCCATGGTTGTTGGCTGCGTTTTGTTATTTTGTTGCCTTGTTGCCTTGGTGGTGGTGTGGAGTGGAGGATATATCTAGTGGGCTTATCATGAAGAATTTTGCTTTTTTAATTTTATGATGATGAGAAGAGAATATATTTGTAATTTGGGTAAATTCATTTGTTTTGCTTCATTATTTGTGGCTACCAAGCCTCTCATTGGATGGTGCAACTAGAGCCTTTATTGCTTTTCGACTCCTATATTAATGCATGATATTTTTGATTTGTGAGGTTTTGTCACTTTTGCAAGGGATTTATTTTCTATCTTTAAGGCTCTAATGGATGGCTTTGGCAACTAGAGGTTGGAGCATTCAATTATTGAAGTAAAATATAAAATTACAAATTTTAGCTAATTGCGAATGCTTGAAGATGGATATTACTTTCGATTCGAGTCCCACAAACAAATTTATATCGGTTTGAAAGCAGTTTTTGGCTTAAAATGCAATATTATTTTGTCATTTGTCAATATTGTCAATCTTTTGCTATGACACGAATTGCAATGATGTCGTTACGTTTGGCTGATGACGGATGGAGGCAAACTTAATTGCGTTAGATGAATGGGTAGGGTAGGTGATGTAAATATGCAATTTGCGTTATAGTTATGTGAAACAACGAGTTTTAATTTGTACAAAAGCCTCATGTATTCATGTATGAAAATGCTTTTAAGTATCTAATGGTTTGATGCTATAAAAGCTTCCTATTCGGTTGTATTGTACTTAAAATGAAAAAAGTAATATCGTCTTTCAAGTGCAAGAAAATTTTATTTAAATCAATAATTTAATTATTAGACAATGAAGATGATTATTTTTATAATTAACTTGCTATTATTATTTGTGATTTGTCAAGAAAAAGATTTGTAAAATTTAAAATTAACTTGCTATTAATAAGAAAAGTTTTATTTATTCTTTTGTTTGGCTATTTTAATAATAATGTATATTGTCTAGTGATTGGTGAAATTATCAAACTAATTAAGTTTATTATTATATTGTTATTTTATTTTCTTTTTAGCAAATTATTTGTTAAAATGTTAATGGTTTACCGAATAATATTTGTTTGTTCTTGTCTTCTTGATCAAACTAATTTGAATATAGGTGTATATCAATTTTTTTTTTTATAAATCTAAAAGAATGAAAAATGTAAGTCATCTTAAGTAAAAAATGGTGCGAGCGGCGAGTTTGGATTTTTTATTTTGAGCCAAGCGCGGCTCGTTTATTTTGGCGATTGATTTGATCCGACACGGCGGGCCGATCGATTCGAGGCGAAATCACATTCAGCCGGATCGAGCTCGAGCTCGGTCGATCAGGCTCGAACTCGAAATTTTAAGACTCGAGCTGAAATTTCAATTTTGACGATTCCGACTATGGTTAGAAATCGGCTCAATGCTTGAGTTGGCCGATTATTTAATATTGTTTCCCGCAGACAACTATCATAACGAGCGAGATCTTCTTTGAGCGTAGTGAGTTCTGGTAACGTGGTTTCGCGGGTTTTTTCATAAGTGTTATATCAACTATTGATAATTTTTTGATAACGAAGATCTCGTCTGGAATAAAATTCTCAGCGTGTATGATAAAAAATTTCCCAAATGGGCCTTAATACATGCTTTTCAAAAATACTAAAAAATAAAAATATTTGAAAAGAAAGAATAAGTATTAGGCTTGAAATCATTTAAATGTTATATTATAAATCTCTTGGCCTTAGTCAACCATGTCACCACTTACCTCTTAATTTATTATTATAACTAGCCTTAGGATTATCAAAATGCACTATTGGGTGCCAAAAGTCTTCAAAACATAAATAAAAGCACATGCTTTACCGGCCATAAGAAAACAAAAACCGAAAAAGGTTTCTGTTAATTAATAACTAATATAATCCTAAAATAAGTTAGACACAAAACATCAATGCTTTGCTTATGGCTTCCGAATTTGAAAATCCAGTCCCAGTGTCCCTCCCTTTTCCCCTTTTGTAGGGTTTATGGTGTTTAATTGTTCTTAATAATGGGGAGAGTCACCGAAATGTCTGCGTGGCACTCCATCAAGCATCTGACGTGTCACTTTATCCACCAATATATGATAACATGGGGGGCAAATTTTTAAAATATGAACATTCTTGATGTAAGTTAGAAATCAAAATTTTTTTTTTAAAATAGGCTATTCTTAAAATCTGACGGACAAACTAGATCAATACATCGGCCAAACAGGACTATTGGCGATTTTTTTTTTTTTGATAACAAGAGAGAGAGTTTATTTTTTTTGTTTGGTAGAGAGAGATAAGATATATATATATATATATATATATATATATATATCTATATATATATATATATATATATATATATATATATATATATATATATATATATATATATATATATAAATAAATATATATAATAATTAAATAAAATAAATATAAATTTTTAATAAATATATATATAAATAAAATAAATAATTTTTTTAATAAATATATATATAAATAAATAATAATTTTTAATATATATATATATATAATATATATATATATATATAATATATATAATAATAATATACTATATATAATATAATATATATATATATATTTCACGTGATTAAGATGAATTATTATTTATTTTTTTATATATTATATTTTTTATATTTTTTGTTATTATTATTATTTTAGTTTTTTTTATTTTATATATTTTTTTTATATGTTTTATATTTTATTATTTAAATTTTTTATATTTTTTATTTTTTTTATGTTGTTATTATTATTTATTTTATATTTTTATATTTTATTTTTATATTTTTATATTTTATATTTTTTATATTTTTTATATTTTTATATTATTATTTTTAATACATAAATATAATATTTTTTATATTTTATATTTTTAATGCATATATATTTCATGATTAAAGATGAATTATTATTTATTTTACTTTATTTCTTTTTCTTTTTTTTAATTTATAAATCTTCATAATTTTAATAACTTTTATATATTATTTTCTTAATTTATAATATCAAAGTTATTAAAATTATGAAGATTTATAAATTAAAAAAAGAAAAAAATAAGTCTAAAATAATAATAATAATAACAAAAAATATAAAAAAAATATAAATATATAAAAAAGTAAATAATAATTCATCTTTAGTCACGTGAAATATATATATATTAAAAATTATTATTTATATATATATATATATATTAAAAATTATATATATATACTTAATTATTTGTTTATTAAAAATTTATTTATTTAATTATTTAATTATTAATGCATATATATACTTTTATATATATATATATAGTCTCTCTATTCTCTCTCTGCAATACAATATGCAAATAAAAATAAAATAAAATACTCTCTCTCTCTCTCTGCCTGATATCAAAAATAAAAAACAAAAAAAAATTTTTGGTAGAACTAGTGGGGAAATCATTAAGAAAAATTATCGAACTCTCTTAAGGGCATATATGTAATTTTACACAGGAATTTCGGCACATGCTGAGATGACAAGAAATGCATTTCAACCTGATCTATTTGGACAGTTGCATCTATATAAAAAAATAATATTAAAATTGTTACAGAAAAAATTATCATAATTATACAAATTTTTTATTTTATAAAAATCTAAATGCAACTTCCTGTGACTATCACGACAGTCAAATTAAATTTAATAATATAATTTTTTTATAATTAATTTTTCAAAACATAGTTAAAATATAAATATAACATAATTTTCAAATGACTTAGCAACTCATTACACATTACACTACTCTCTCAACCACAATCTTAGTAGAACTAGTGGGGAAATCATTAAGAAAATAAATTTATTAATCTAAGAACATATAATAATTTTACCTAATGAAAGTCCTTAAACCCGCATTTAATGATGAAACTACAATTTTAAAAATAGATAAGGTAAGAAAATATATTTTAAACTAATGAAATTTTTATATTATGTAAAATTATATTTATGAAGACTTCAAGCATGCATAAATATGTAAATATATAAGAATTATGATATATATATATATATATATATATATATATATATTTTTTAATAGATATTTATAATCCTAAATCTTAAAATTTTAGAGCATAAGTTAATTTCCTGTGAAATTATATTTATATAAATAACAAATACATAATATATATAAATATTATAAAATTAGAATAAATCACGTGTCTCCTCATGCCTCTTCTTACTAACTTTCATGCTCAAGTTATTTCGAGCTATTTAGATCCAAATTCTAACAAAAATAATACGTTGACTTGATGCAACTCAAGTTAGAATTAATCCATCACAAACTGATGAGCCTGCTCGAGTCAACTTATAATTCAAATTTTTTCTGACCGTTCAAATTTAATTTTTTTTTTAAAGTTTTAATCAAATTTTTTTATTGGTTGATGCAGCACTGAATATTTTAAGCCGAGTTTTTCCTCTTTTTTTTATTTTTTATTTTTTATCAAATAGCTAAAAATAGTCAAAATCCATTATTTTTCCCTCAGTGCATTGCCAAATAAGTCAAACTCTTCTTCTGACGTATACATTAATGCATCCAAGTGAAGCAAAGCCAGTGCTAGTGGCTATGCACAGAATTACTTAAAAGATTTTGCACTTCGTCCAAACTTTATATATTGTTGCATGGTCTATTTAAACATTAACCTTTATACAAATTTTATAATATAAATATATTCATTTGGAAAAAAAATATTCCCATTATGTGGATTCCATTCCATTAGAAGATCTCAAGAATCACCAATCATATCATCCTCTTGCCGACGTTACTTCCCTAACCCCTAAATTTCAAAGAAAACTTTTGAATTTATTAAGTGGCTGATACCTAATGCATAGCAAATATGATTTTGAAAATAGATCTAAATTGTCTAGTCTGATCGGTTCAATTATGAACCGACCGGATTTTTAGGTTCAATATCTGAATTTGATTTCAATAAAATTAATCCTAAATTAATTAAATCATTTTAAATATATTTTTAATGACATAATATATAATAATAGAATTAAAGTTTTTAAAGAGATGGAGAAGTAATAATTTATTATCTAAAATACTAGCATATATCCATATAAGTGTTTGGTTAAGTAATTACATGTAATGTAATCCAAATACGTCTTCCTTCGTGTTTAGTTAAAGTAAATGTAATTACCGTGTAAAAATTTCTTTTCCTTTTCAATCTATTTTAAATAGCTAAATATTTCAGCACGTATTTCATTTACCTGAGCTGAGAAAAAGGTTTTTTTTCTTTTTTTTGGGAGCGCGGACTGGGAAAATATTTTTTTTTTATTTTTTTCGAATTCGCTAAATCCGTAATGTTAATTTTAACTTTAATTAAAATAAATATTATTATAGCTTAATTAAGATTTAATAAATATAATTATGTTTATTCAAATTGATGATAAATAATTCACGATAAATCAAAAAAATTAAAATAATTATTAAATTTTTGTTTATTTAGTAAAAAATAATTAATATAAACTATTTATTAAAGAAAAATTATTTAATAAATAAATATTAAATCTTCGATTAATTTATTTAATAAAAATTCTATTAATTAATTAATGTTTAATATAATAATAATTATATATATATATATATATATATATATATATATATATATATATATTAAATATTATGTTAATATAAAATGATAATATTATTTTATTTATTTATAACACTAATAATTAATATCTTAGAAAATTTGTAAATTAATTACTAATAATTAAATATTAGAAATAAATTTTATTTGTATTTGATTTTATTTTAATATCTTAGAAAATTTGTAAATTAATTACTAATAATTAAATATTAGAAATAAATTTTATTTGTATTTGATTTTATTTTAATATCTTAGAAAATTTTAAATTAATTAGTAATAATTAAATAGAAATAAATTTTATTTGTATTTGATTTTATTTATTTTTAGTGAAGAAAAAAATTTTATTTATAATTTATTTATATTTTATTTGATAATATTTATTTTTTAATTGAATACTTTAATTAGTGAATAAATTCTATAATTAATTTTATAATAAAGTATTGAATCTGAAATATTTACTTTACATTCATCCAAGAAACAAAAATAGTTTATGTATTTACTTTACACCAAACATAAAGTATTCAAATTTTTTGTATTATTTTCTTTTATTTATTTTCTGTAATTAAATCATGCAATGCATAATGTCAAAGTATGAATTGACTTTGTCGTGTAAATATTAAGATATATGAGAGAGTAAGGCTTCGTTTGGGTAAGCTTTTACTTTTAAAAAAAAATTGTTTTGAATTAGTTTTAAAATCTTCTTTAAAGGCTATATAAACAGCTTTTATAAAGAGGAAAATGGCGTTTTGTAAAAGTCTGAGAAAATTCAAACGGGTTTTAAAATTTATAAACTATTTTAAAAAAATATACAATTTGAAATAGAGGCCTAATTAAAGACTTATTTTATATTAGAAGTATAATAAGTGTCAATCGAGTTATTAATATATTAGAAATGACTCAAACATCTTATCCTTGTACTCAATTATGGAACTTAAATTCTTTGACTAAATAGTACTGTTATCTGAAAAGAATATATAAAGGGATGAGGTGAAGCATGTGATAAAAGATCCATATTGATTTTCTTTCACTATAAAATTATTGACCTATATATAATCATATTTTTTAAATAAAAAATTATTTATACCATTTTCTAAACCTTTTCATTAAAATTAGCAAAAATATCATTTGAAAACACATTCTCTTTGTTAATATTTCTAAGTATATATAATTGTTGCCTATTTAATAATAGTATTTATGACTAAAGTAACTATTTCTATCATTTATTTTAAAAAATTCTGACTGTTTCATGCATATATATTTCTATAAAACATTAAGAAAAATATGCATTAAATCATAATTTTAACAAAAGAAAATAAATCATATATTTTACTCATTGAAAAAAAAAAAATCTAATAAAAATATTAATATATTAATATGGAAACCAGCTAGCCAAGTATGAATCATGCAATCCGGTGGCCACGTTGAAATAGGAGCCACATATTTAAGATTTTCCGGAAGAATTAGGTGCTTTAATAAGTTGATAAGAAGAGGAGATAATAAAAGAAGGATTTTGGTACAACTAATTTGATACTAAAAATTATACTTTTAATTTTTAGAGAGTTTCATTTAAACCATAGATGTCAAATTTGGCTTTAACCCTCAAAACTTCCTTTAACAAGTGGATTTGGGTCCCCCTTCCACTTTGATTAAACATGTGAAAGTACTAAAAGGCAACAAATATGGTTGCCGACACGTTTCTATTGGATCTTGTTCCTTTCTTTTAAATTTGATTCTATTTGTATGTAAAATTTACTAATTTAGTGGAAATTACTTTTCTTAGGGCATAAATTATGGAGAAAGAATTTGAGAATGAGGTAGTTATATTCTTCTTTTAAGAGTAATAGTCATAGGTTGCATGTTGATGATGATGTTTTGTGAGGAGCATGTTTTCAAATTCGATTATCATACAAATGATTTTATGTTAAATTGTGAATGAATTTGTTTGATTCCATAGATTTAATTGACTTTGTAAAGATATTATTTGAATATGATTTAAGAAGATTTAATATAAGTTTTGTTTTATTTTATAAATTATTTATATATATGATTTAAGAAGAATATAAGTTTTGTTTTATTTTATAAATATTTATATGATATTTAAGTAGTTGATGTATATATAATTCGATAATTATCTAAGAAAATATATTGAATGCTCTCCATTAAATTTATGAGATTTCAAGAATCAAGAACACTTTTTTATTAGAAGATTGAACTCAAATAAATTTATGACACTTTTTATAAGAAGATTGAAGCAATTTATTTATTTGCGAAATAATCTTTACATATAAAAAATGATGCAAAACACAATAATATTTTTATGTTTTATGTATTTAACATCAAAATTTTTATGCTTACTTCTCTACCACTTTGATGTGTAAATTACATTAAAATATATCTGTGAAAAGATATGTTTTACTTTAAATGAGTAAATATAAACAGTATTTATAATTTAATTTAAACATTAAATGTTATATAAGTTAATATAAAGAATAAATATTTATGTAATAGATACATAAATACATAAAAGATTATCTATATATATATATATATATATATATATAATAGTTACTCATGCCAAAAGATGAATATCAAATCATATAGAAAATACTAAATATAGAATAAAAACAATACCAAATAATATTTCTTAAGTAGCAGGCTTGGGCATTAATAAAAAATTTACAAAATAAATTGAGTGAATTGCATCTAAATTCTTAACAGTTGTACCAATTATTGCTTACATTAAATAGCTTTTCCCAGCTAAAGACTCGACCATCAGGCCAAGATAAGCCTGGGAACCACTTTTCTGGCTCAGTTCTCAATTTGGAGAAAAAGCAAACCTGAGAGAGCGAGAGAGAGCATAAATCAAAGAGATATTGATGAAATCAAATCGGTAAGCATCTATGCTTTAATTTCACAGATAAGACGTTAAAGGTCAGATTGGACGCAAAAAAATTTGGCAGGATCAAAATAGAAGAAACGGTATTCGGTTTGCTCCACAACTAGCACTGATCGGAAACTATAGATAATGCCTTCGATCGCACTTATCCTAACTCATCCTCCACCAGCTTTTAGCTTGCATGTCAGAAACAAGGCTAATTTTTTATTTAAATGAATAATTTGACATTTTTTTAAATTTATTATTATTATTATTTCATTTTAATTTCTTCAGTTTGTTGAATGAGAAGACATTGTTTAAAGACCATGAAATTATTTTTCAGCTTGGAAGATGTGAAAAAAAATTTGGTTTAAGTTTGGGGCATCCCATGCCTTGAGTGAAGTGAGTGAATGTGCAACTTTCGTGTAAAGCATCTTAGCTTGGTGGTTGAGAGCTTTGTTTTCGACTAAGAAGTTTAGAGTTAAAACCTTGCATATATGTTATGTGTGTGAGTTTATCATTAAATTATTCAAGTGTGCCTACAAAAGAGTAACATTCCTCCATGTATAGAGAACTGCAATTAGGATCTTGTTTGTTTAGGAAAAAAATACTCGTGATGATGGACATAGAGAGAGAGAGAGAGAGAGAGAGAGAGAGAGGCTAATATGACACTCATCCCTTAGATTTGAGTAAAATTCTATGTTGTTAAGTATAAAAGAAGTTTTTTTTTAATTTTAGTTTTGCCCTCTAATTTTAGGCAAGATTTTTAGTTATCTTTCAATTGAAATTTTAATTTCATCTTTATCCACATACATAATAATAAAAATGAACACAAGAATAAAAATAAAATATCTACAACAACACAAATAAGAAAATAACAAAAGAAGATTTGAACGATTAGATGATGTTCAATAGCATCTACAATCACACCAAGAAATAGATATATGTATATGATAGATACTTGATTTTATCTCACTTCATTTTTTTTTCTCCCATTTTTTTCTCTCTCCCTCCCTCTCTTTCTCTAGAAAAAGAAATACAAAAAAGCAAAAAATGTTATAATATATTTTTAAATATATAAATATTATAGCATTATATAAAGAGAGAAAAAGTTCAAGACATGAGGTGACTTAACATAAGATAATAGAGGCTACTTTGATCCTATAATAGAGACTAAGCAAAGAAGTCATTTAGGACAATATGGGATTGGGCTAATGTGAGCTCTGAAAATTCGCAACCGACCTCTTTGATGAAGATAGTATGATTTAAGTTTCGATGTAATTTTCAGAAGGTAGATGGAATAGTAGATAAGACACTACCTAGAGATTTCACCCTCATTTTGTGAGACTTTAGATCAAGTTTCTATAAGCATAAACACCATAATTATCTCTCCCAATGTTGAGAGATTAAAATTTGTCGTTAGATCCTTGATGAGCGTATAGTAGCATATGGAGTTTAAAATTTAAGATTATGAAATTGATTTTAACTTAAAAGCGGATGGTTGGGGAATGATGATGCCCGTCTATATCCCATTGTTCCATCATCCGCATCGTGGTTCTAGTCTACTTAATCCAGGAGGTAGTGACCCAACGATAGAAGGATCCTTCTCTGACCATAGGTTACATCAGAAATCTTTGTAGACACGTGGTGTTTGTCAGAGGCGACTTATATCTAGCGATAGAGTTTTCCTATCAAGTATACCCATGATTCACAACTCAAAAAAGCCAGAGTATCACTGATCGTGTGTAATATAATGGTGTCATTTGGCAACCCGTCAAGGACTCACGGTGTAACGCATCATATGTGAGCTATGACCATTCAAGGACACGGGTATGTTCTTATTGACATGAGATTGATTGAGAGTGAACATAGTAGAACACTTGATTTGACTTTGGCTCCTTTGTGAGCTAGAGTTTTCCTAATTTTTCACCTTCAACAAACAGTTGCGGGAGATGGATTAAATAGAGTTTACTTTAAATATTTAAGAATTGAATTTCATTTAACCGTTTATTGCTTAATGACATATTAGATTTCACATTTGGTTGATACTTAATTTGAGTTAGTTTAATTTGAAATTAAAATTACATTTTTTTTATGGAAGTATCCCCTTCAGTTGAAATTTTCATTCAACACAACCATCATCGGGGTATATGAGTTGCTTGATCATTTAATTTATTATTTCGGATCCTATCGACTCTATCAGTTTAATAATAGAATTAGATCTACTATCATATGACATAATTAGCTTCTCAGATGTTTCAATAAGCTAAAATTCTTATAATAATTAGATTTATTTTAGGTTTTGTTAACGGACGGTCTAGAGCAAAGTGACCATACGGCATCCCTTACACTAAGTTTAAGCATTCAGCGTAGTGTTGGGCCCATGCAGGTATTTAATAATTCAGATACTTTTATTTTTAAATCATGAGATTAATTTCATATTTTTATTTAATTCTAACTTAACTTTCACAGCTTTTTCAGACATTAAAATTTACAGTATGAATTTTCGTAGCATCTAAGTATTTTTAGCATAGATAATTTTATCTAATTAATGAAATCACTTATTTTGATAATCATAATTAGAATGAAATTCTTTAATTTTTGGATTGAAAGAAGCTCCATAATTCATAAAAAATTTAATTTAGCATCATCTTCTGTTTGCTTGTATAAAAAACTGCAGATTCGGTTGTGTATGATTTATCATTCTAATTCTATTTAATCATATAAAAAAGTATGTTCATCATTTATACTTTATGCGTGATTGTTAGAATCTTATCCTTCAGTGATAATTGACTCATTCATATTAATACGCTTTTTAGCTCATCGCAAATCTAATTTAAATTATATGTATTGCTTTTGATCTACTCAATATATTATGTAGAGAAACTTGAGTAACTATTGAAAGAATTTGTATATGCTCATTAACAAGCTAGTTAATTACATTGTAAATCCTTTTATGAATTTCATTTGAATATTATTAATTTAGAGCTAAGCACTTTGATATGTCATAATTCTCATGTGCTTTAAATCTAACTTCAAATACAAGATCCAAATGATCCTTTTAAATGCCACATTCATGAATGTCCATGAGTTGCCTAATTGAACTTGTGCCTGTAATAAAACTACCAAATTTTATACTCCTCAATTTATAAATGGGTCATTATATTTGTCATCAATTGTTTGTTATTTTATATATAATTAAGGTCCTTACTTCATTTGACAACAAATATGATTTGTTTGCATAAATAAAAATTTCATATCCAATATGGATATCCTTAACTCCAAATCAAGTTTCATATTTATTTAGTAGCTCAACTTCAAATTTATTTAGTAACTGGACTTACGATTGTTCGAACGTTGTTGATCGTCTCGGTCCAATACTTGCGGTATGCCTTGTCAGTCACACCACACCTATTGGGCGCCCTTTGTTGACCTCACTTTTGGAGTGAGCTTTTAGCTTCTCCACCTTAGACATAAGACTCCTCTAGACATTAAGAGTTCCTTAATTTTAAGACACTTCTAGTGATTAGGTGAACACTTAACCTAACCCTATAGACTTAGAAGAGTTAGCCTTATGAATAGGTTGTGTCTTAGAGATTTATGAGGATTTACCTATCCTATAACTTGAACTCAATCCTTGCTTCCTTCTTTCAAATTCAAACTCCAAATTCAAATCCATATTCCAAATTCTAAATCATGAATAAAATCCAAATCAATTGATTAAAATCCATGATTGAATTCAAATCCGAAAAATCTTTCCTAAGCCCTTTGATTTCATGTTATGGACTTAGCCCAAACCAAACCCAAATCACTCCAAACTCAAATAATTTTCTCATAACTCATTTATATCTTCATTTATATTCACAAATATAAATGAAGTATAAATTCAAATAACCAAAACTAAACCCAAAATTATACCAAAATCCAACTTATATCCTTTAAGTCAAATGAACTTAGCCAAATCATTCTCAAATCAATCCAAACCCTTGGATTATCTCTTCAAACAATCACTCCTTCAATCACATGCCCAAATATAAACATAAACTACAATCACCAAAATCAAATCAAACCCAAGTCAAAATTTATGTTTATACACTTGAAATTACCAAATGAATCAAAACTCATTTGACTCCAAATTACTTGCAATTAGATTTGTATTTCCATCATAAGTCTATATGTGAGTTCAACCAAACTTGAATCAAACCTTGATCAAGCTATTTGACCCATTTAGGCTCACTTGATCCAAAGTGACCTAAAGGACCTTTTTGAGTCAAATATTAATCCAACCCAAATTGGATTGAACTAAACCCATCTAAGCCTCACATTGTGAACAACAATCATTCTAGGATGATCAACCACTCAAATTGGGTCAAACCAAGTCAAACCTAACCATTGACCAAGTCAACATTTAGCCCAAAAGAAACCCAAACTAGCCAAAATCCATTATATGTCAAATTAATTGAAACCATTGATCTAAACCAATCCATGATCAATGATTGAACGTGATCAAGCCATAAATTAAGCCAAACCAAACATGATTGGTCACTTGACCTAAGTTGACCCAAATTGATCTAAAAGCTAAAATGGGTCAAATCTTGATCTAAGCCAAATTGATTACAACTAATGAGTCAAATTCATTCCAAATTGATTGTTGAACTTGACCAAAGCTTCAATTGACCAATTATACCTAACCTACTCCAATTGACCATAAAACCAACTTGACCTAAAAGGTCAAATCAAAATCATGGCTAAATGATCACTTTGCCCTTAGGTCAAAGGGTATCCTATGACCAAATTCACTTAGAATTTGGTCATTTCTCTCCCAATGTCACTTGGCATCATTCCATTGGTTCACATGAGCACCAAGGGAGGTGGTGAACATGACCTAATGAGCTTGGGTTGGCCATGACCCAAGGCAAGGCCAAACCGACCTCCCAATGGCAATCACATCCAAGATATACTCCCCTCTTCTCCTCAAACCACAAGCATTCATTTCCCGCGAGCTGGGAGATTCAAAGCTTCAAGCCATTCTGAGCTCCTCCATTTCCCATTCTCGATTTTGCTCAAAGCCAAAATGGAGGTGGGTGAAAATCCAACTCACTCAATTATCCATCAAAATTAACCTTGCACACACCATCTGGACTTGAGCTCAATCAAGTCATTTCCTAAGTCTCCAAGCCACGAAGCATCACTTGATCAAAGCGATCTGGTTGAAGAGGATCTTGGTGTCAGAGCAATCACTTCAAACCAAGATCCAATTCCTTCAACAGACCTTCGTCTCTATTAGTCGAAGCTACCTCCTCCGTTGGAAGTGCTAGTGATAGCCTCCAGAGCGAGGTAATTGCTTAAAACTGTAACCATAGGAAAATTTAGTTGGTCCTTTTTGAAGGAAATTGTCACCCTATCAAATCTTGACCGTTGGATGTACATCCCTCCTCCTTTTGAAGGTGTGGAGGTGAGCTCAAATTGAACGGGGAGAGACGAATGGTGTTCGTCTCTCATCGCTCGTGAAGGAGAAGGATCACACACTGTCCATTCTGTGTGATTGGAATAAACGGCTATGATTAGATCACGCTATATCCACTCTGATTTATTCCTAAACTGCAGGATTAATCTCGGTCGTCCGATCTTAGATTAGCGACCCAGAGAAGAAGATCATCGCGCCGGTGACTTCAAACGGATGTGATAACTTAAATAACATATCGTGCCCGTGAATAGTGCTTACGCCATGTGGTCAAATTAATTAGGCTTAATCAATTCAATTTTAATGCTGAAATTTTCAAAATTCATAACTAATTGTAGAAAATTCTAAAAAATATAAATAAACACTCATTTTAAAGATAATTCAGAGGAGAATAATATAAAATTAAAATCAATTGATTTGATAATAATTTTAACTTGATTTGGGTTTTGGAATATATTAAAATTACTCTCTAATTAATCACAATTAACCCCAAACTTTTGAGATTAATTAGTGGATGACCTTGCCTCCCATGATTTTCTTGGAATTTATTGCTTGATTACTTAGGAAAATTGCTTGTCTCATTCTTAATCACTCTCTTAATTAATTAAATGATTAATTAACATATTAAATAGTGATAAATTCATTAATTAAGCTTGTTAATCATCATGAAATAATGAATAGACTTAGGAATGAGATTAGAGTTATTTTCTAATCTTTTCCCCATCTATTTCATTTGGATATATACTTAATTAATTTATAATTAATTAATGGCTTAATCACTTCATTAATTAGTTCAATTAATCAAACTCAAAACTAAATCATTCCGAACTTAATCATTTAATTCTTAGGTAGATTCTTATGTGTTCAATAACCTAAGAGGATTCCAAAGAAAATTATAATAAAATTACATGTGTAGGAGGGTTATAAAGTACTTAATTAAGCCCTTTTATCTTAATTAACCAATAATTGTGAGCCAATTGCATTAGGCCTCTTTATTTTTTAGGAGCATTACTGATTTAATTTTTATGTGGATTGCATATCATATGTTGGCTCATAATTTCTTGGTTAATTATGTTAAAGTCGTATAGGAAATGGGTAATTAATGGATTTAATTCATACCTTAACCTAATCAAAATATAAAAATCAACCTAATTGTTCTAAATTAAACCAAACTAATTTATACATGGGGGAATGGGTTAGGATTAGCAAACCTTTCTCACATTTTCTAAGTCAAATCAAATTCAAAAAATAAAAATCTCCTTAAAGAATTTTGATTCATTTTAAATTATATTATTTTATAGGATTGTCATTAGGAGTTAATTAGGGTGAATGAAGTTATGTACTTACATCCCTTCACTTATTTCCAATCATGCTAAATATTGCTTGCCACATGAAATCATGCATTCATTTCTTTTAAAAATTAATTAAAGAAAATATTTTCTTTTATGCCAAATTGTATGTGTTGGCTAAAATTAAGAATATGAGTGATTATTATCATTATTAAATGAAAAATTATCTTTTTAAAACTTATAAATAAAGATTATAAATAAAGTGATGCTAGTTATAAATATTTATAAGCTTGTATGTGATGATAGCATAAGATGTGTATTATGAAGTTCTTTTCTCTTCTCTTAATATGGATTCACATAAGATTTGCAAGTATATAGTTCATTTAAAAAGAACATAACACTTGCCTAAATCTACTCCTATGCATTTCTATGTTAAGATTTAGGAAGCACTTATACTATACATGTAAATCTCAAATCAAACATAAATCTCTTACATGATTCTTCATCCATTTGATTCTTTTTTGTACATCTAAGAAAAGTGGTATATCATTTGGACATCCAGTGAGACTTTAAGTAGCCCCAAGTAGGTCTTGTACCTTACGCTCCTAGTATAACCAATGGCGTTGTACTCACTTATAACTTTTATACATATGGATGTGCATTTTAGCTAATGGATAAAAGAGTCTATCTTTTCTACATAACAAAGACATGCATTCATGGAATATCCAAAATTTTAAACCACACTCAGCATTCATTATCAAAGTGTGCTAAGATTTGCATTGCATGTATAGTTATACTTAGGATTATTCATATGTTTAATATACATGGTGGAAAGAAATGAATGGGTGTGTGTTATGTGATAGTAATCCACCCTAACTAATCCTAAGATGTCTTTCCTATTGAATAGGGCTATTTAAAGTAAATCCAAACTTAAGATTAATTAAAAATACATAATAAATCATTCACCAATGGAAATTAATTAATGAATCTATTTTAAAAATGCTTTAAGGTAAGGATGAAAGATATCTATCCTCTCTTTTCTTCTCTTCACAATATTTAGTTATTAAGTGTAGGTTCATTCAAACCAAATCAAATCATCAAATTAAAATTGACAAGTCAACTAAATCACTTAAAATGAAACCACCATCTAAGTTGAATCTCTTACACTTAGAAAATTTCAACCCTAAAAACTAGGATAAATACACAAAGCCTTCACACACATTAGGCTAAGTCACCACTTCTAGCTCTATGTTAGAGCAGTGCATTGTTTGATGTATGATTCTATTTTGTGATATAATATTTTAGACTGGATGTTATAGTGCATGTGGGTAGACTGGATGATAGGGCGATCTTACCCTAATCATGTCTTCTGTAGAGGATTTTGCTTAAGGAGCGCTATAATAAAAATATAAATACTTTTGTTGTGCATGTTGGTGATAAGCAACAAATTAGAACAAGTGGACTTGGTTACCCATATGTGGGGTGCTAAGTCCAACTTATTCATATAACTGCTTGGGTTGTGCGGTATGTTTAACTAACCTTTATTTTGTAGGTTTAGTTAGATTTACTTTTCCCATTTTGATGTAAAATTTATAATTAAGATTTAGAATAAGTATTATGGGGATTAGGATGAACATTGGTCATAAGACTATGTCTTATGTACCATGTAAAGCCTTGGAGCAAGCTACATCCCAAGATAAATCAAAAAGAAAGAAATGGAGCAAATCAAGATGAAGGAATGAAGGATAAGGAGTGAAGAATGGAGGATGAAGAATAAAGACCCCCATCGCACTTATCATTCATAACTATAATTATTCATTTGTAATCTGGATTGTATAAGAGTATAGCTCGGCTACTTATTTTCACTTTTTCGGGTTGTGCGGTGGAACCCTACCACATCAGCCTTTATTCTTCTGCGTTGATTTTATAAATTGATTGATGTTATGTTTATGATTGTGCAATTAGGATGACATGATTTTTTTTCTAGATTCTTAATTGTTTGATGGTTGTTGAATGGCCTGGATGCGATTAGGCTCTTAGAAAAAATAAATTTTCTATCCAATTAATCAACTTAAAATTAAATTAAATAATAATCTCACTTAAAACTAGGACATAAATCAAGATAATAAAAGATTTAGCAACCTCTTAGTTGGATGTTATATATCTCATATCATGCATAAATCATATTGCTTCACTCTTGCTAATGGAGGGCTTCCACCTTTGCCAGAGAAAATGGCTTGACCTTTAAGAGCCATGGTGGAAACACACCTCCTATTTTCTGAATTTAGCTGATAACCAATCTTCTCAAGCATTAGGCATATGAAATCTCATAGCCCGTGTCAAATAAAAATGTCCAAAAATCAAAATAAAACTTAGCAAAATTTTTATTTGATTAAGTTATGAATTCATGGCCTTCATAATCTAGTCTCTTAGGAAGTGAGTTTAAGGACTTAGCTCCTTTCTAAATAAATAACATTATAGCCATCTTGCAAAGCATAAGACTTGCCTATATGTATTTAAGATCGTAGTAGCAGTTAGTTGGTAGTCATCCCTAGGTGATTGTAAGCCCAATAATTAACTGGTTTACTCTCTCTTGTGGAGGTAAACCATATACCCATTTTTCATCTTAGATTTAGGTAGTGCTCTAGCCCTCTCTAAAGCTCCATAGATTTAGGAGCTGTGGTTATTATTTTCCTCTATGGGTTATAAGCATAAGTCCTCACCTCTTAAGCATTTATACAATCTTGTAATGTAGAATTATAAGCCCTATTTCTAAAATTCTCAAATACATAATTCTCCTTAATTTTAAAATATAAAGCCCAACTATAGAATAATTTGGGATGCTCACTAGGTTTCTAGTATCATGAGCATCCCTACTCATCTTCCTTTGGTTTGATAATAACTCCCTCCTCTTTCTCAATCCCACTTGATTTTCAAATAATTAATTGATTGATATCTTTGAAATCTTTGAGACACGATCATTTACCTTAATCGAGAATATTTCTAAGGAATCTCATTCCTTAGGATGTAATTAACTATGAGGGCTTGCCTCCATAGAGAACTTAATGAACCTTGTTTAAAATAAATCCTACTTTACTTTTTCATATAGAGTGGGGGAAAAATCTCTAGTATATTCGAATACCCATTGTCCTTAGGAGTCCTTATTAGGTGATTAGGTCCATTGTAGGATGGTGATTTCTATCTCTTGAGATAGTACATCATTCCTCAAAGTTGTACTCGATCACCCTAATGAGTACATCTACATCGTGGTGTCCTAACCCCATAAATACGCCTAAAATAAAATACCACAAGGACTAATTCTTCTTTCTAAATAAACAACAGCTTAACCATCTTGCAAAGCATATGACTTGCCTCCATATATTTAAAATTGTAGGAGGAGTTAGTTGGCGGCCACTCACAGTTTAAGTTCCGCTGATTTATTCAGTGGTGATTTATTCTCTCTTGTGGGGTAAACATATACCCACTTAGTTTTAGGTTGCTTTGGCCTCAAATGGAGGATCACGAGTTGTTTCTCTCTTTGGCTATAAGCATAAATTCTCACCTCTTAGGCATTTTACAATCTTGTATTGTGGAATTGTAAGCCTTATATTTCTAATAAAATTCAACTCAAACATATAATTCTTCAATTTCAAAATATAAAAGTGATAGTTTGGGATGCTCATTATATTTTCTAGTATCATGAGCATCCCCTACTCATCTCTCTTTAGTTTTGATAATAACTCTCTTCCTTTTGATCAATCTCACTTGACTTTCAAAAAATAATTAATTGATTAATAGTCCTATCTTTGAAATCTTTGGAGATAATGATCATTTACCATAATCGAGAGTTTTTTTAAGGAATCTCATTCCTTAGGATGTAATTAACTATGAGGGCTTTCCTCCATAGGGAACTTAATGAACCCAATTTAAAATAAATCATGTTTTACTTTTTCATATAAAGTAGGGGAAGAATCTACAGTATATTGAGACTGTCATACTTAGAGTCCTTTCGGTGATTAGGTCAATTGTAGGGTGACTTATGTCTCAAGATAGTACATCGTTCTTCAATGTCGCACTCAATAAGCACATCCTCGTTCTGTGGTGTCTCTCACATATATACACACATAACGATCCAAAATAAACACCATAGATTTTTCTAATAACCCCTTGAAGAAATTGGAAAGATTTGCATCTCACTGGAGAGTGATTGATTATTTAATTTGGCTCCATTAGGGGAGGTTGGTTAGTTTTATTTCAGATTTTAAATTTTAAATTTTTAGATAGACCTTATCGGTTTGCGATGGACCGCACTGAGTAGGGGCCATGTCAGCCTTGGCCTACTTCAGATTTACCAATCCAAAGAGGTAGTCTACCAACCACATACTAAGACTATCCAATCAAAGGGGTTGCCTTTCGGTGTGCAACAACTATACTAGGGAGAAAGCGTAGCAGAATTACATCTTCCAAAGTAGGGATCAGTCACTAGGGTGATATGCAGTTGACACCACAAATCGAACCCAACCTTAGGCTGACTACTGAATGAATGCCCCTGGGAGACTTAAAATAACTCAATGATAGTCAAAATTAATTTTATTTTAATTATATTTGATGAATCCAGTCAATTTGCGATGGACCTCATTGAGTAGGGGGCCATGTCGGCTTTGGCTTACTTCAGATTTACAAATCCAAAGTAATTTCTCGGCTGAAGGGGAGAACTATACAACTGAAGAAAAATATGTGGTGTTTATTTTTGGATTCGTTATGTATGTATATGTGAGAAGACACTACGCAGATCTGAGGATGTGCTTATTGAGGTGATCAGGTATGATATTGAGGAACGATGTACTATCTCTAGAGTCATCCTAGGACCAATCACATAATAAGGACTCAAGGCATGATGGGTATTGAATATACCAGATTCTTCCCCACTTTACATGGAAAATAAAGTAGGGTTTATTTTAAACGGAGTTCATTAAGTTCTCTATGGAGACAAGCCCCCATAATTAATTACATCCTAAGGAATGAGATTCCTTAGGAATACTCTTGATTAAGGTAAATGATCGTTATCTCCAAAGATTTTAAAGATAGAATTATCAATCAATTGGTTATTTTTATAAAGTCAAGTGTGATTGATCAAAAGGGAGAGAGTTATTATCAAAACCAAAGAGAGATGAGAATGGGATGCTCATGATACTAAGAAACTTAGTGAGCATCCCAAACTATCTTATGATTGGGCTTTATATTTTTGAAATTGAGGAGAATTATATGTTTGAGTTAAAATTAGAAATCTAGGCTTACAATTCCATAATACAAGATTATAATAATGCTAAGAGGTGAGGATTTATGCTTGTAGTAAAGGAAAAAATAGTAACCTCAGATCCTAAATCTAGAGCAGGGGCTAAAACCTAAAAAGATGAAAGTGTGTATATGGTTTACCTTCATAAGAGAATCCACATTGTTGGACTTACAATGGAGTGGCCTAACTCCTATGATTTTAACATGGAGTCTAGTCATATATTTTGCAAGATGGTTAAGCTATTATTTATTTAGAAAGAATAATAAGTTCTTAAACTCACTCCCTAAGAGACTAGATCATGAAGAGCATGAATAATGGCTAAATCTAATGTAAATTTTATCAAATTTTATTTGATTTTTGAACTTTATTTTGACACAAGCTATGGGATTTTATATGCATAATGCTTGAGAAAATTAGTTATGGGAAAAATCGAAAAGAATGAGGTGTATTTTCACCATGGCTCTCAAACGTCAAGTCATTCTCTCTGGCAAAGGTGGAAGCCCTCCATTGGCAAGAGTGAGATAATATGATTTATGCATGATATGAGACATACAACATCCAGCTAAGGGGTTGCTAAATATTTTATTATCTTGATTTACATCCTAAGCTTTAGGTGAGGTTAAGAATGATTTAGTTTAATTTTTGAGTTGATTAATTGAATAAAAAATTTATTTTTTTCTAAGAGCCTAATCGCATCCCACATTCATAATCATCAAACAATTAAGCTAAGAAAATCATGTCATCCAATTACCAATCATAAACATAATATCAATCAATTTATAAAATTAGCATCAAAGAATAAGAGGCTGATGTGGTCGGGTTCCACCACACAACCCGAAAAGAAATATGCGTAGTCGAGCTTTACCCTTATACATCCCGGATTAAATGAAAGAATAAATTATAATTATGAAGTGACAAGTGTTATGGGGGTCATCATTCTTCATCCACAATTCTTCACTCTTTGTCCTTCATTCCTTCATCTTGATTTGCCCCGTCTCTTTCTTTCTTTTGGTTTGACTTGAGATTGAGTTTGCTCCAAGGCCTCACATGGTATATAAGACATAGTCTTATAACCAATATTCACCTTAGTCCCCATAACATTTATCCTAATAACAATGCAAAAATTACATTAAAAGGAAAGAAAGTAAATATAGTTACACCTGCAAAATAAATGTTAGCTAAAGACACCATACAACTCAAGCAGTTATAAGAATAATTTGGACTTAGTACCCCACATGGTATGACCAAGCCCACTATCCTAGTTTGAGTTATGCTTAGGGTATAAGCAACCTACTAAAATTATTTATATTCTTATTACAGCGCCCCTTAAGCACAACCCCCTACAAAAGACATGATTAGGTTAATATCGCCATATCATCTAGTCTACGCGCATACACTCTAACATCCAGTCTAAAATATTACACCATAAAATAAAATAATGCATCAAACCATGCACCGCCCTAACATAGAGCTAGAAGTGGTGACTTAGCCTAATGTGTGTGCTATTTAAGGTTTGTGTGACATGTCTTAGCTAGGCTTTAAGGTTGAAATTTTCAAGTGTGAGAGATTCAGATGGTGGTTTCATTTTGAGTGATTTAGTTGACTTATTAATTTTAATTGGTGATCATTTGGTGATTTGATTTGGTTTGAATGAACCTACACTTAGCAACTAAGTGTTATAAAGAGAAGAAAGAGAAGAGAGCTCTCTTTTCTTACATTTCTAAGGTAGATTGAATAATGAATTTTCTTTAGTGAATGGTATTATGTGTTTTAATTAACCCTAAGTTTAGATTTATTTTAAATAGCCATATTCAATAAGAAAGACATCTTAGGATTAGTTAGAGTGGATTACTATCACATAACACACACCCATTCATTTTTTTCTACCATGTATATCATGCATATAAATAATCCTAAGCATATATATATATATGCAATGCAAATCTTAGCACACTTTGATGATGAATGCAAAGATATGTGATTTAAAAAAATTTGGATATTCCATTTGTTAATTAGATCATCAATGCATGTCTTTATTATATAGAAAGTGGCATTCTTCATCCATCAACTAAATGCACATCCACATGTATAAAAGTTATAAGTGAGTATGACGTCATTATTTTTACAAAGTGTAGGTATACAAGACCAACTTAGGGCTACTTAAAGCCTCATCCAGGGATGTCGGTGATATACCACTTTTTTTAGATACATGTAGATGTACAAAAAGAACCAAATGGATAAAAAATCATGCAAAAGATTATGTTTAATTTAGTTGTGTAATTTACATGTGTAATATGAAGCCCTTCCTAAGTCTTAATATAGAGATGCATAGGAATAGATTTAGGCAAGTGTTGTGTTCTTTTCAAATGAACTATACTTGCAAATCTATGTGAATCCATGTTAAGAAAAGGAAAGAAAACTTCATAATACACATCTTATGCTATCATCACATAAAAGCTTATAAATATTTATAACTAACATCACTTCATTTATAATATTTGATTTGTAAGTTTTAAAAGATAATTTTTGGTTTAATAGTGATAATAACCACTCATATTCTTAATTTTAGCCAACACATACAATTTGACATAAAAGAAAATATTTTATTTATTTAATTTTTCAAAAGAAATGAATGCATAATTTCATATGGCAAATAATATTTAATATGATTGGAAAGAAATAAATGAATGTAAGCACATGACTTCATCCACTCTAATTAACTCTAAGGACAATCATATAAAATATGATCATTTAAAATGAATCAAAATTCTTCAAGAGATTTTATCTTTGAATTTAATTTGACTTAGGAAATATGAGAAATATTTGCTAATCATAACCCATTCCCCTATGTGTGAATTGGTTTGGTTTAATTTATAAGAATTAGATTGATTTTCTGTTTTGATTAGGTTAATGTATGAATTAAATCCATTAATTATCCCTTACCTATATCACATTAACATAATTATCCAAGTAATTGTGAGCCAACATATAATATGCAACCATATGGAAATTAAATTAGCAATGCACCTAAGAAATAAAGGGGCCTAATGCAATTGGATCATAATTATTAGTTAATTAAGCTAAAGGGTTTGATTAATTACTTTTATAACCCTCCTACACATGTAGTTTGATTATAATTTTCTTTGGAATTATTTTAGGTTATTAAACACCTAAGAATCTACCCAAGAATTAAATGATTAAGTTTTGGAATGGTTTGGTTTTGAATTTAATTAATTAAACTACTTAATGAAGTGATTAAGCCATTAATTAGTTGCAATTTGATTAAGTGTTATCCAAATGAAATGAACTTAGGGGAAAATATTGGAAAAGAGGTCATAATCTCATTCCCTATGTTCATTCATTGTTTCATAATGATTATCAAGTTTAATCAATGAATTTATCACTATTTAACATGCTAATTAATCATTTAATTAATTAAGAGAGTGATTAAGAATGAAACAAGCAATTCCCCTAATTAATCAAATAATAAATTCCAAGAAATTCATGGGAGGTAGAGGTCATCCCATTAATCAATCTCAAAAGTTTAGAATTAATTACTGAAGTAATTAAGGAGTAATTAGCTTAATTATATTTCTTATAAAATCTAAATTAAGTTAGAATCACTCAAAATTAAGTGGATTTTTATTTTATATTATTCTCCTCAATTATCTTTAAAATAAGTATTTATTTGTATTTTTTTGGATTTTTCACAATTAGTTATAAATTTTAGAATTTTTACCATTAAAATTATATTAATTAAGCCTAATTAAACCCCTAATCCTGTTGAGCCACGTGGCGATTGACGTGATGCGTTTTTCACGTGGTACGATGGGATTGGTTATTTAAGTTGTCACATCTACGGTGAGTCACTGCGGAGCGTCTTCTCTCCATCATCTAAGATGGACGATCGGTTAATCCATGGTAATTTTGAAGGAATTGAGGATCAGTGATCATGCATGCACCATCAATCAGAGCGGATGATGATCCTTCTCCCTTGCAAGCGATAAGAGACGAACACTGTTCATCTTTCCTCGTTCAATTCGAGCTCACCCAAGCTTGAATTGGGATCTAAACGATCTCACACCTTTAGAATGAAAAGGGATGCATATTCAATGGTCAAGATTGCATGGGATGATAATTCCCTTTGAAAAAGACCAACTTAAATTCTCTATAGCTATTGTTTCAAGCAATTATCTCACTAGAGGCTATCACCGACATTTCCAACAGAGGAGGTAGCTTCGCCTAGTAGAGACGAAGCCATGTTGAAGGAATCTGGTCTTGATTTGAAGTGGTTTACTCGGTCGACCAAGCGCCTCTTTAATGGTGATCGGGCTTGATCGAAGTGGCACTTTCAATTGCTTGGAGACTTGGGAAATGGTTTGATTGAGCTCGATGAGGTACAAGGATGGTGTGTACATGGTTAATTTGGTTTTGATTGAGAATTGGATGAGTTGAGCTCAGGATTGATCTTCTCTGTTTCAGCTTTGAGTAAAACTGAGAAATGGGAATCAAGGGAGCTTGGGAATGGCTTGGAAGAGCTTGAGGAGGCTTCGATTCAACCTCTTGAGCTCTGAGGAATGGATTGCTTCTAGTTTGAGTGAGAATGAGAGGGAGCATATCTCCCCCTCCTTGGATCAGATGGTGGGTGGCTGATTTATCATTTTGGCTCAATGGGTTGGATTGGCTGATCGGTTTGAGTTGCAAATTATCCCACATGAGTCATTTTGGGCAGTGGAGTGAGGGAGAGTGGCTGCCCATGTGAGTGGTGAGTGGATTTGGTGATCCAAGTGTTCAAATGTGTTGGGGAGGTCAGTTTGTCCTTGCCTTGGGTCATGGCCGACCCAAGCTCATTGGGTCATGTTCACCACCCTCCTTTTGGTGCCCAAGTGGACCAATAGAAGGATGCCAAGTGGCCTTGGAAAATAAATGGCCAAATTCTAAGTGAATTTGGTCATATATACCCTAAGGGCAAAGTGTCATTTAACTATGAGTTTGATTTGGGCAAATTTGAAATGATTTCAAAATGGGTTGGGCCAAATTTCAAGTGATTTGGAGTTCATTTGATTTGATTTGACTCAATTTGACCTATTTAGGTCAAGTTGGGTCAAATTGGGTTAGGTTGACCACTTGGTCAAATTGGGTCAAACCATGGGTTAGGTCAAGTTCAAATGATCATTTGAAGCCTATAGGTATCATTGGTTTGGTTTAATTTAGTTTAGATTTGGTTTTGGTTCATTTAGGTTAATTTGGGTCAAATGAGTCAAGTTGATCAATTTGACCCATTTGACCCAATTAGTTAGTCATGGGTTTGTTGATCATTTGAAATATATTAGCTTTGATTCAATCAATTTTGATTTAGTTTTATTGTAAGTTTATTTGACCTTTTAGGTCAAATTGGGTTCATGGTCAATTGGGTTAGGTTGGGTCCAATTGGTCAATTGAAGATTTGGTCAAGTTCAACAATCAATTTGGAATGAATTTGACCAATTGGTTGCAATCAATTTGACTTAGATCAAGATTTGATATATTTTGGCTTTTAGGTCAACTTAGGCTGGGAGGGCCAATTGGGTTTGGTCTAGCTCAAGTGAGGGCTTGATCATGTTTAACAATTGATTATGGATTGATTTAGATCAATGGTTTCAATCAATTTGGCTTATAATAAATTTTGGCTTATTTAAGTCTCATTTGGGCTAAGTGTTGACTTTGTCAAAAGCTAAGTTTGACTTGGTTTGACCTAATTTGAGTGATTTATCATCCTAAGATGATTGTTGATCATAATGTGAGATTTAGATGGGCTTAGTTTAGTCTAATTTGGGTTAGATTAAAATTTGGCTCAAAAAGGTCTTTTAGGTCACTTTGGGTCAAGTGAGCCTAAATGGGTCAATTGGCTTGATCAAGGCTTGATTCAAGTTTGGTTGAACTCACATATGGATTTATGATGGAAATATAAATCCAATTGCAAGTGGTTTGAAGTCAAATGGATTTTAATTCATTTGGCAATTTTAAGTCAAAAGGATGAACATGAGTTTGACTTGGGTTGGTTTGATTTTAGCTTGGTAATTGTAGTTTATGTTTATATTTGGGCATGTGATTGAAGGAATGATTGTTTGAAGAGAAAATCTAATGGCTTGGATTGATTTAAGAATGATTTGGCTAGGTCCAATAAATTGGCATAAAGGATATAAATTGGGTTTGGATTTGAGTTTTGAATTTATATTAAATTTATTTTGACCATTTGAATTTATATTTCATTTATATTTGTGAATATAAATGAGAATATAAATGATCCATGAGAGAATCATGTGAATTATGAGTGATTTGATTGTGAATTTGGCTAAAGTAGGTCAAAAGTTTGAAAAAGATTTGATTTGGTTTGATTTATATTCATTTGATTTGGATGATTTGGATGCCAATTTCATTTATAGTTGTGACTATAAATGATGGAATAAGTGATTTATAAAGAAATCACTTGGCTTTGGATTGATTTGAAGGGTTTGACTAAGCTTATGGATATGATTCATAAGGCTTAGGAAGGTTTTGGATTTGGAATTGATCATGGGTTTCAATCATTTGATTTGGAATTGATTCATGATTTAAATTTTAGAATTTGGATTTGAATTTGGATTTGAATCTGAAGTTTGGTTTGAAAGAAGGAAGCAAGGATTGAGTTCAAGCTATAGGGTAGGCAAGTCTTCCTAAACCCCTAAGGCATAAGTTATTCCTCTCTAGGGTTAGGTTAAGTGTTCACCTAATCACTAGAAGTGTCTTAAGACTAAGGAACTCTTGTGTCTAGAGGAGTCCTATGTCTAAGATGGAGGAGTTGAGAGCTCACTCCAAAAGTGAGGTCAATAATCACATGCATAAAAGCAAATATATATGCAAATATTCTTCTCCCTTTTTTTTTCTAAGTACAAATTTCAGTCAAAATTTCAGCAGCATTTCGACATAGGGGTGTCACATCTAACAGGTTTGGGGCCTTCTCATCACGCCCTGATGAGCGTGACGGTCAATGTTTTAAAATACCTCGACCAATTTTCATCTCATCATACCCTGATGAGTGTAACGAGGCCTTCAAACCTACACAAAGAAGCAAACACATATATACATCCCATACACATTCATTTCTTTACACATCCACGACCAACCACAATAATAAATAATTTGACTCATGATTTTGGATCATATGGGAGCCTTCGGTTTGAAGGAAATCAGGAGAACGAGTTCAAGGTTGCGATTTACGGATTGTTGATTGAGAGAAATGGGAGAAAACTAAATGATAGAGAGTGTTTGGCTATAGGATTTGAGCAGGATTTAAGCCATTCAACTTAAATCCAACCAAATGTATTTTCGGATGTAATCCCGTAAATGCCGCCTTCGCAAGTTAAATTCGGATTTACCAAATCCTGTTGGAAGACAAGTCTACGGGATACATAGAAGAGGAATCGCGCAAAGGATGGTTTCGACCGAATGGAGACGAATGAAGGGTTTCGATCGGGTGAGTTCACTCGGCTAGGGTGGGATCGAGAGTACTCCATTTGACTGAGATTATTAGGTCACGCAGAGGATGGGAGGTGAAGAAGGAATGAAGGAGAGGGCTTACCGTTCAGGTTTGGAGAAATTGGGAAGAAGAGTGTTGAAGGTTTGGTTCCTCAAATTGGAGGAAATCAGCTTCAGCAGTGGAGTTTTGAATGAGAGGATAGAATGAGAGCGTGAGGATGCTTTCAGTTTTGGTAGAGGAAAATGAGACCAGGGGTTGCGGTTTCTTGCTTGCGAACAAGAGGGAGTTCGGCTTCCTTGCGGTTTTTTAGGAGACAGAATGAACGAGAGCTGGGGAAAAAAAGAGGGAGTTGAGTTGTGCTTACTTGGTTGAGGGAGGCAGAGGGAAATTGATCGAGCCTGTGGCTTTGGAGGATGAAAGGTCAAGCTAACTTAATATAAGCTTAGGTCAAGGTAATCTAGCAATAAAACTATTAGTTATATCATACTAAGGATTTAGAGCTACATAGGCCAGTAAGAGTTATAATAAGCTTCAATGGGTTGATCGGGATCCTACTAAATTTGTATCACATAAGTCAATATATAACATTAAAGACACTAATCATTAGGGTTTGAATAGATATACATTCAAAAAAATTGGTTAATCCTAAGTTAGTATCTATTTAGGTCAATCAAGGATAAACTTGTAAGCTAGACGGGATGTCATTAATCCAATAAAGCCTAGTGATGCTTGAGACAATAGATACATTCTAAAGGAGACAGGGATTTTAAGCATTACACTAGGCTAGTCCATAAGGCTTAATTTAAGGGGATATATATGGAGATTTAAAATCATGGAATCCAGGTCTATGGGGAAAGCTAAATAGGTAACTTCTAAGGGTTCTATCTAGTACACATGGTCTACTAAATTAAAAGAGGGCCAATGTACCAAGGATAGGGCTAGGCTAAGTCAAAAGGGTATCACTTACTAGGACATATACATGTTTGAATCAATCAAGGTAGAAGATAACGAGGTTGGTTTAGGCTTATTTTTTTACTGGAACACTCTTTATTTTAATCTCTTATAATGTAAATATAAAAGACATAATGCATTTACTTTTAAATATAGAGATTACTCTATCATTACATAAAAATATTATAAATATATATGTGATTCTTGTGCATAATAAAGATGGTAAAGCCTCCTAAGTGGTTGTTATTAGCCTCATCCTTTAAGTAGTTGGCAAAAGTGACCTTTAAGTTTTTTACCTCTTCTTACCAGCCTAACATGAAATAAGGCCATCATATATAACTTTATACAATTACAAAGCTCACAACTTTTATTATTGCCAATTTTATTTTTAGTAGATTTTTTAACCTTAGATTGAAATATATTATGAAGGTCTATGTCAAACATCTCATAATAGTCTTATCTCAGGCATCCTTTAATATAACATCCAAAAGCAGTACACTTAAAATAAAAGATTATGTAATTTACTTAAAAGTTTAAAATAAAATTTGAGTGAACTAATTGACAATGTAATTACCAATTTAAATATAAAATAAAAAATTCTCTTATAATGTTAATCCTGATTATAATTTCTACAAAATACCTTTATATTCACATTCTTTCTCACAATTTACTATAAATAATTGATAGTATGATCAAAATTACTATTAAGTGACCTTGAAATCAACTTGGAAGATATAATAAAATTTAGTGGAAATGATATCAATCCACTTAAAAGAGACTCCCTTCAAAAAGAAAAGTTATTAAGGCACTCCAAAGGTGAAGTTCTATGATTTTTTAGATCTCAAGCTATCACTAAACTCAAGTCTAGGTCATATTCTTATATAGAATAAGAATCTATTTATAGCTTTTGAGAGTTGTATTTTGATAAATTTATTCAAAATCTTAAAACACTCTAACAAATGACTGATATTAATTCCTTTTATATTAGACTATTAATTTAGTATTTAAGTATATTGGCCTTGGAATTTACTGTCTTAAGTTTGTTGAGTTCCTTTTATCAATTTTGATTTGATTATAAGCATATAAGATTTAAAAATTATTTTACTCTTTAATTAATGTTCTAAAATATTTAATCATGCTTTGAGTGCTTGTGTTGGTCCTATTTGAACTTGAATCTAACCACTTTTGTTGTCTTTGCATTCACTAGTCAAAAATTTTAGTTTGAATATCTGAAATCAAAGGTTGGATGATCTTGATATATCACACTAAAAATTGTTAAATCAAATACAAATCACAAGACAATGTGTATATACAATTGAATTGAACGACTTAGTGAGATGAGTCTACTGATACCAAAAATAGGTCACTTCAAGTCAAAATGGGCTCAAATCAAACTCATAGAGTATACATGAAGACTTCAAAAAATTAATTTGATTGTCAAATGATCTTCAAATCTGATATGCTTGCAGTCAAATCGAGGAGCTCAACGAGATAAATCCAACAAACTTAAGATCACTGAAATCTAAGGTCGTTTGGATATTCAAATCATAAAAAAAACTATATATAATCAAAGGAATCATATAGAATATTGAGTGTTTTTTGAGATTTTGCTACAATTATTAAATTGTCCCTCTCAAAATCCTATAAATAGAACTTCATTCTTGTCATGAGGGGAGAGGATCTTGAAGACAACTTTGGAGGAGGAAGCTAGAAGTAAACTTGGGAGACTGCAAGGAGAGAGCTTGAAGCCTAAAGTTCATCATCAACACTATTGCCGCCGACCGCTGCCTACTATCGTCACCAACAACGGACACCGTCCAACTACCAAAGCACAACAATTGTAACCTAATTCTGGAATCTCATTATATTAATTTCTCAAATAATGTCTTGTAATCCCATTATTGGTAGGGGTTTGCATTTTTTTGGTTAAAAAAATCCGAACCGATCCAAACTGAATTTTTGAATTTGAATCAATTTTATAAATTTATTTTGGATTTCAGTTTTGGATTTGATAATATTTGGTTTTCAATTTTCGATTTTGTTTTATATCATCTTAATCCGATTAAACCAAAAATAGCTAAAAAAATTAATTTTTATTTCATTTTTTTAGAAAATTCCTCTCAAAAAAGTAATTCAATGATAAATTTGTATATTATTGGTTTCATTTATTAAAGAGTTATTTGATTTTATATGAAATGATTTGATAAAGTGATGTAATTAATGTAATTCTTTGATAAATAATTATTATAACAATTTATGTTTTGATTTTCAATTTTTCTAAACCAAATGAAAATCGGATAAAAAATTCGGTTTGGATTGGTTCGGTTTATGTTATTGATTAAACAGGTCAATTTTTTCGAATTCTGGATTTAAAAACGAATGGTTTAACAAATTTTAAAACTCATACGTCCAAATCGACCAATTGTACACCCCTAGTTATTGGAAATATCAAAATTATATATTTCAAAGCAAATATATAGTAAAACTTTTTGGCTGGGCTAGGATCGGTAATTTTTTCCCCTCTTTTCTGGGATTTTTTAAAATAAAAATTCTAATATTTTTCGTTATATTCCCTAATATCTGTATGTGTGTTGAACTATCATGCAAAGCTAAGGTGTGAAGTCTACTCTACCGCCATGAAATTACTGGCACACAATAGATCTTAAATTCAATTTTTGAAATTTTTAGTTCAAAAAGTACTTCTACACAAAGAAGTTTTTGGGCATATTACTTGATGTAGATTGGAGCATATTGTAAACGCACATAATAAAATAATATGTGTGTGTGTGTCAGATAAATTTTATGATACAAATAATATTATTTTTTAAGCATTATGTTCAATCAACACTTATAAGATATGTGCACAAATAAAAAAGCTCAGCTTAGCTTCATACATGACAATAATATTTATTTACATTCATATTAGCAATTTAATATTATTCTATCTTTTCAAAATTATGATATCTAAAATAAAGTAAAAATAATAATTTATTACTAAATGGATAATAAATAATATGTAGATGCTACATATTATTTACCTTATAATTAATAAATGATATCATAATTTAAAATGAGAGGAAACAAAATAATATGTAGATGCTATACATATATATATATATATATATATATATGACACAGAAATACTACTAGTAAAACGAATCTTGATGTTAAAAGCAAAAACTGAAGTTGACGAGATCAAGCACTTAAAATATTATTGAAAACTTTGGGATATCAGTTAAATCCCTAAATAACTCCAAAGTATGGAGTGTTTATAGTCAAATCGAGCATCTCGACGAGCCGGATCCAACAAGCCCAAGATCTTACAATTCCGACTTCATTTGAGCATTCAAATACTTAAAATACATCAAATGATCAAAGGAATCATTGTGAGTCATCCGATGAAGTAGAGTGGTTCGAATTTTGCATGTATTTACAGAGATGTCACTCCTCCAATCTATAAATAGCCCCTCATTCTTCATATGAGGGGGGGGGGGGCAAGCAAGAGAGAGGGGAGAGCTCTAAAGCTTGAAAATCCTCCAAACACAATCGTGCCACCACTCGACGGTTGTCAACCACCGCCGCCGCTGCTGATCCTCGCCATCATCAATCTCTGTCGGCTCCATCATGATGACCTTTATCGTCAGTGGCTGTTCCTCACTGTTCACCATCATCTTCTTGTAACCACAACTTTGAGCGTGATTATATATCATTTGTTGTGTGATTTTGGGATTCCCATTGTCACTTCTCATATCAATTATATAATCCGTTATCGGAAAAGTGTACTCAAAATAAATATATAGTGGAATCTTTTATCTTGGGCTAGGCCCCATGGTTTTCTCTTTTGAGATTTTCCACATAAAATTCTAGAGTTTTCTTGTTCACTCTTTAAATACACGTATGTGTCTTTGGATTTCACAAAAGGCTAAACTTTCACTCTACCATAGTTTTCTAACGCATAGCAGTTTGTGTGGAAATTGATTCTCATTATTTCATCTTATATGGCGACCAAGTTTCCCAACAAGATCAAAACCACCATTAAGGTGGAGCATTTCAAGCTTTTAAGAAGTGCAAGGGAAGAATGAAGATTCATCAACGTTCGATTCTTCAGTTTTTGTTAGAGACTAGGGGGGGCAACTCTTAATCTCAAAAGATTATCCAAATCAATATTCTGGATATATAATTGATTACCAGTTCGAGAAGCAAATCAGTAATACTAATGAAAAAGGCAAAGGTCAAGAAGCAACTTTGGCTACAACCACAAATGGACGTTTTAATTCGACATTTTCCATACAGGTTAACGTCATCGGGTAACACCCTAACAAACAGCCTCGGATGGATCAAAAATTCTCAGCGGATTCAATTCGACCTCTTCGATCTGATTTATCGTCATCTGTAATACTCGACAAGCAACCCGGATGGGTCAAAATCCTCGGATATTCAATTCAACATTTTC
>JAKCPB010000578.1:0-62653 GCA_021442155.1 Cymbidium sinense
ATTTTATTTATTTTTATTTTACCATTTCTTTCAGTTTCTTTCATTTTATTTTATTTTAAGTTTAGTTTTATTTTTTGGTTTATTTTCTTGTCATGGTTTCTATTTAGTTTTTATTTGATTTTATTTAGTTTATTTTATTTTTATTTTAGGTTCTTTTTATTTTATTTTTTTTTTGTTTTAGTTTTGAATTTAGGTTTTAACCTTTTTTCATTTTATTTTCTCTCTATTTTTAGTTTTATTTTTTTATTTTCATTTTATTTTATTTTGTCATTTATTTATTTTCATTTAGAACCTTTTAGTTTAGCATTTTTTTTCATTTTAGGGTTTTATGGTTTGTAAGTATTTTTTTTAGGTTTATAGCTGTTTGTAGTTGTAGTCTGCTCAGGTTTAGAGCCTGTATTTAGTGGCTTCCATGGCTCAGTATTAGGGTTATTTGGCTCAGTAGGTTTGGCCTAGGGCCTTTAGGTTTTGATCTTATTTTCAAAGAAAATGTGTCCAGCTTACCTATTCATCCATTTATTTTATCTAGGTCTTTATTTATCTAGTTTGCGCATCCATCTTTATATATTCTTTTATTTTATTTAGGTTTATTTTTGAATTTTATTTTATCTTAGGTTTTTTTATCTTAGCTAGGTCAGTTATTTTATAGGTTTAGGTTATTTTCAGGTTTATTTTCATTTTTAGTAGCTCAGGCATATCTTATTTTATACTCATAAAGTTTTATTTGAAGTTTAGCCTAGTTTTATTTATCTTTAGTTTAGCTTCAGTTTATTTTATTTTGTTTTATTTTTTATCTGTCTTTTTTAGTTTATGGTTTGGCCTTTATTTTATTTATTCTGTGTTTTTTTTTTAGATTTTTTATTTAGTTTAATTTTCTTTTATTTTAGGTTTATTTAATTCCATTTTATCGCTTAGTTATTATCTTATTTAGATTTTATTCCAGTTTATTTGATTTTATTATAAGATTTTAATTGACCTTTATTTTAGTTTATTTTATGTTTTTTTGTCTTAGTTTTGTTTTATTTCTTTTTATTTTTTTTATTTTTTTTTTTAAGTTTTAGTTTTTTTATTTTATTTTGTTTTATTTTAGTTTTAGGGCTCAGGTTTTAGTGTTTAGGTTTTTTTATGCTCAGGGCCTGTGGTTTTTCTGTGTCAGGTTTAGATTTGTGGTTTCTTGTCAGGTTTATGAGGGCTTTGTGGGTATAGTAGTGGGTTTGCAGCTCAGGCCTGTGGCTCATTCTGGCGTGGCATCTGTATTCAGTCCTGTATTGGGGCCCAGGCATGGCCTGGGCTGCTCATCAAGGCCCACCCAGCCTACTTGTGTATTCATGGCTTCCATGATCTGGTGGCCTGGGCTCAGTGTCAGTGGCTCACAGCAGGCCCAGGCCTGGGGCCCAGGCCTAGTGGCTCAGGGTGGCCTTTGGTATTCAGCTCAACCCAGTCAGCCCAGAGTCGGTCTTGTGGCTCAGTGGGCCCAGATCTCAGTGGCCAGTTTGTTGGCTCATATTTTTTACATAACCACAAACCCATCATTAGTTTATTTAGTCCATTCTTTATTTATTTTATTTTATTTTTATTTTTATTTATATTTATTTTTATTTATTATTAGTTTATCTTATTTTATTTTAGTTTATTTTTTATTAGTTTAGTTTATGTTTATTCAGTTATTTTTATTTTATTTTTTAGGTTTAGTTTTATTTTTATTTTAAGTTTACGCTTAAGTTTCAATTTTATTTTTCTTTGGTTTTAGGTTTTATTTTAGGTTTGTTTTAGATTTTATTTTTTTAGTTTAGAGTTAGGTTTATTTTTTATTTTATTTTATTTTTAGGGTTTGCATTTAGTTTATTTTAGGTTTTGGTTTAGTTTTAATTTATTTTAGTTTAGGTTTATGCTTATTTTATTTTATTTATTTTAGTTTACATTTTTTTATGATTTATTTTTATTTATTTTTAGGTTTATTTTAGGTTTAGGTTTTTTTTATTTTTAAGTTTATTATATTTTATTTTAAGTTTAGTTTATTTATTTAGGTTTTTTTTTTATTTAATTTTTTTTAGTTTATTTTAGGTCTATTATTTTTTGTTTAGTTTTTTATTTTAATTACATTTTTATTTAGGGTTTAGTTTAGGTTTTTACTATTTTTTGAGTTTAGGTATTAGGTATAGGGTTTAGGGTTTATATTTTGATTTAGGGTTTAGTGTTTAGGGCTGTAGGTTTAGTGGTTAGGGTTTAAGGTTTAGGGTTTATGGTTAGGGTTTTTTATTATTTTTATTATTTTAATTTTTTTTAAAATTAAGTAAAATGGTAGGTTTAAGTTTATTTATTTTATTTTCTATTTTAATTTAGTTTATTTTTTATTTTAATTTTAATTTTTATTTAGTTTAGTTTATTAATTTTAGGTTTATTTATTATAGTTTAGATTTTTATTTTAGTTTATTTTTATGTTTAGGTTTAGGTTTAGGTTTTTTTTTAGTTTAGCTTTATTTCTATTTAATTTTTAAGGTTTAATTTTTTTTTTCTTTTTAGGTTTAGGTTTAGGTTTTTATTTTATTTTCTTTGGTTTATGTTTTAGGTTTTATTTTTTAGTTTAGGTTTAGATTTATTTTTAGTTTATCTTATTTTATTTAGTTTAAGTTCAGGTTTAGGTTTAGTTTATTTTAGGTTTAGGTTTAGGTTTTATTTATTTTAATTTAGTTTATTTTAGTTTAGCTTTAGGTTTATTTTATTTCTATTTTAAGTTTAGGGATTTTTTAGTTTAGTGTTTAGGTTTTATTTTTTAATTTATTTTTTAGGTTTAAGTTTTTATTTAGATTTTATTTTATTATATTTTAGGTTTATTTTATTTTTATTTTAGGTTAAATTTTTATATTATTTAAGTTTTTTATGTTTTAGTTTAGTTAAGGTTTTTATTTATTTTATTTATTTTAGTTTTTATTTTACTTTTTTAGGTATAGGTTTAAGTTTAGGTTTTAGTTTATGTTTTTATTTTATTTTTATTTGTTAATATTTTTTATTGATTTTATTTTTTTGGTTTTGTTTAGTTTAGTTTAGTTTTACTTTTTTAGGGTTTAGACTTAAGGTTTAGGTTTAGGGTTTAGGGTTTAGGTTTAGGGTTTAGTTTAGTTTAGGGTTTGAGTTTAGGTTTAGTGTTTAGTTTAGATTTAGGGTTTAGGTTATAGTTTAAGTTTATAGTTTAGGTTTAGTTTAGGTTTAGGGTTTTAGGTTTGGGTTTTAGGTTTAGGGTTTAGGTTTAGGTTTAGTGTTTAGGTTTAGGATTTAGGTTTAGGTTTTAGGTTTAGGGGTTTTAAGGTTTAGTGTTTAGGGATTAGGGTTTAGGGTTTAGTTTTAGGATTAGGGTTTAGTATAGGTTTAGGTTTAGGTTTAAGGTTCAAGTTTTATTTAGGGTTTAGGGTTTTGTTTTTTTTAAATATAGAACAAATTTGATTTAACATTTCTTCTTTGGATTTCATCAACCAAATTTTCTAAGATAAGTGACATAAATAAAAATGAGCATGCATAGAGCAAATAAAAAACCATAGATAACTACAACCGTCTCTACTGTAAAGACATTGTTCCATAAGCAGCAGATCAGATTGGCCATTCTTCAATTTCTCCAGTTCCCATCAGAATCACCCAGGCCTCTCGAGTAGCGGGATCCACCATCATATCCCCGATCTCTGTGGCTACCACCATGTAACCTCCTCCTCAGCCTCCATAACCACCACTACTCCACCACCTCCATATCCACCCTCCATATCCCCCACCACCGTGATAATCGCCTCCGTCTTCACTTCCATCGCCAGAGCTAGACTGAGCCTAGTTGATGATGATGTTACTTTCATCAAGGTTATGCCAATTCTTAGGGTTTAGGTTTAGGTTTAGGTTCATTAGGTTTAATTTTAAATTTATTTAGTTAATTTTGGTTTAGGTTTAGGATTTGGGGTTTAAGGTCTAGGGTTTAGGGTTTGGGGTTTAGGGTTTATTATTTAGGGTTTTGAGGTTAGTGTTTTAGGGTTTATGCTTTTAGGGTTTTGGGTTTAAGGTTAGGGTTTAGGGTTTTAGGTTTAGGGTTTAGGGTTTAGAGTTTAGGGTAGTAGGTTTAGGGTTTAGGGTTTAGGGTTTAGGATTTAAGGTTTAAGGTTTCTTTTTTTAATTAAGTAAAATGGTAGGTTTAGGTTTATTTAGTATATTTATTTTAGGTTTATCTATTTAAGTTTAGATTTTTTATTTTAGTTTATGTTTTAGGTTTAGGTTTATTTTTAGTTGACTTTTATTTTTATTTTACTTTTTAGGTTTAGGTTTTATTTTTTATTTTTAGGTTTAGGTTTAGGTTTTTATTTTATTTTTTTAGGTTTAGGTTTTTATTTTAAGTTTATTTTTAGGTTTTATGTTTTAGTTTAGGATTAGGATTATTTTTAGTTTATTTTTTATTTAATAGTTTAAGTTTAGGTTTAGTTTAGGTTTAGGTTTAGGTTTTATTTATTTTATTCTAGGTTTAGGTTTATTTTATATTTATTTTAGGTTTAGTTTTCTTTTATGGTTTAGGTTTTATTTTTTATTTATTTTTATGTTTTATTTTTTAGTTTATTTTTTTGTTTAGGTTTTTTTTTAGTTTTTATTTTATTTTAGTTTAGGTTTATTTCATTTTTTATTTTAGGTTTAGTTTTTATTTTAATTAAGTTTTATATTTATTTAGTTTAGTTTAGGTTTTTACTTATTTTTTTTTAGTTTAATTTTTATTTTTTATTTTATTTTTCTTTTAGGTGTAGGTTTAGGTTTTCATTTATGCTTTTATTTTATTTTATTTGGGTTTAGGTTTTTGTATATTTTTATTTTTAGGTTTTATTTAGTTTAGGTTTAGGTTTTTAGCTTTTAGTGTTTAGGGTTTAGAAAGATAAATATTTTATTTGTTCAAGAAACTAAATGGGTTGGGGAAAACCAAGAGATTGATAGTTTAGGTTTGTATTCAAGTAAAGAACTAGAAATGGTGTAAGTGTGATTATAGATAAAAGTTTGAAGGATAATGTTATAAGATTAATAGATGTGGAGATAGAATTATAGCTTTAAAGATTGTTGATCTAAGATTATCAATGTTATAAGTGTATGCTCCTCAAGTAGGTTTGGAGGTAAGCGCAAAAGAAAAATTTTGGAATGAATTAGAGGGATTAATACAAAAGATACCTCTTGAAGAAAAGTATTTATTGGAGGAGATTTAAATGGACATGTTGGTAGAGTGGTAGAAGATTTTAAAAGTATTCATGGTGGTTATGGATTTGGAGTGACTAATGAAGAAGGTAGGACTATATTAGATTTTGCTTTAGCTTATGATTTTGTAGTTGCTAACACTTTATTTAAGAAAAGAGATGAACATATTATTACTTATAAAATGGATCTAGTAAAACACAGATTGATTATTTTCTGATAAGAAAAATAGATCGTTTAGATTGTAAAGATTGTAAGGTCATTCCAAGTGAAAATCTAAGTACCAACATCGATTGTTAGTTTTAGATTTTAAGATGAAAGGTTGTAAGAGAAAAAAATAAACCAAATTATTGTTCTAGAATTAGATGGGGACACTTAAAGAACACAAATAAAATATTTTTAAGAGCAAGCTACAAGAGATTAGAATTTGGGATGTTCATGAGGAAGCTAACATTATGTGGGAAAAAAATAGCAAGTGAAATTAAACAAGTTGCTAAAGTTGTGCTTGGAGAATCAAAAGGAAAAGCTTCTTTTAATAAGAATAGTTGGTGGTGGAGTCAGAGTGTGCAAGAAAAGATAAAAAAATAAGAAGTATTGTTATAAAACTTGGTTTAGATGTAAAAACTTCGAAGAATTGGGAAAGATATAAAGTGGCCTGTAGAGATTCTAAGAAAGCAATATATGATGCAAAAAATTTAGCTTTTAGAGATTTATGCAATAGATTAGATACCAAAGAAGGTTAAAGTGTATGTATAAGTTAGCCAACCAAAGAGATAGGAGAAGTAAAGACATAGTTCAAGTGAGGTGTATTAAGGATGAAAATAATAAAATGCTTTTTTTTAGAAAAGGATATTGAAAATAGGTGGATGCAGTATTTTGATAAACTTTTCAATGAAGGATCTAAAATGATTGATTTTAGCAACCTTAATACCCTAAACAAAAATAGAGAATTTCATTTTATCATCATTATTAGTAAATCTGAAGTTAATGAAGCTTTAAAGAAAATAAAATGTGGAAAAGCAGTAGGATTGGATAATATTCCAATAGAAGTGTGGAAATGTTTAGGAGATCAAGGAATTTTTTAGCTTACAAATCTTTTTAATGTCATTTTAAAAACTAAAAAGATGTCAGATGAGTGGAGAAAGAGTTTGTTGGTTCCTATATTTAAGAATAAAGGTGATGCACAAGAGTGTGCAAATTATAGAGGAATTAAGTTAATGTGCCCATTAAAATTATGGGAGAGAGTAATTGAGCATAGGTTATGATGTGATGCAAAAGTTTCTCACAATCAGTTTGGTTTCATGCGTAGATCTACTATGGATGCTATACATTTGTTAAGGGGTTTGATGGAGAAGCATAGAGAAAGTAAGGAGGATCTACATATGATATTTATTGATTTAGAGAAAGCTTATGATAAAGTTTCAGGAGATGTTCTTTGGAGTTCTAGATCAGAAAGGAGTTAATATTGGTTATATTCAAGTCATTAAGGATATGTATACTAGAGCTATTACTTGTGTCCAAACACAAGGAGGATTGACAAAATATTTTCCTATTTCAGTTGGATTACATTAAGGATCAGCTTTAAGCTCTTATCTTTTTAATTTAGTTATGGATGTTCTTACTAAGCATTTACAAGAAGATGTACCTTGGTGTATACTTTTTGTTGATGACATTATTATTGTTGATAAGAATAGAGAGGGAGTCCAATAGAAACTTGAATTATGGAGGTCAACTCTAGAGTCCAAAGGTTTTCATTTAAGTAGATCAAAAATTGAATATATGGAGTTTAATTTTAGTTGTAGAAGTTCTAGTGGTAGTGTTGTGACATTAGCTGAACAAGTCATTAATAAGAGTGAGTATTTCAAATATTTAGGATCTATTATTCAAAATGATGGTGAAATAGATGGAGATGTTATTAGTAGAATTCAAGTTGGATGGTTGAACTGGAGGAATGCATCTAGCCTATTATGTGGTGGTAAGACTTGCAATGACTTATGGTGCAGAATGTTGGCCAATAAAAGAGAAGCATAAGACTAAGTTAAGTGTTACAAAGATGAGGATGCTTAGGTGGATGAGTGGCTTTACTCTTAGAGATAGAATGCAAAATGAGTATATTCGGGAAAAAGTTGGAGTAGCTCCAGTGGTAGATAAGATTAGGGAGAATCACCTTAGATGGTTTGGCCACATAAAGCGTCGGTGTCAGATGAGGGAGAGTAGATGCATTAGATTTGCCTTATGTTAAGAAAAGAGGTAGACCTAAAAGGACTTGGTTAAGATGTATAAAAATGATCTTAGTATACTTGATTTAAATGAGAATTTGACACATAATAGGACACAATGGAGACGAAGGATTCATGTAGACCCACCTAGTGGGATTAAGCTTATTGTTTGTTGTTGTTGTTGTTGTTGTTGTTGTTGTTGTTGTGTTTAGGGTTTAGAGTTAGTTTAGGGTTTAGGGTTTATGGTTTATGGTTTAGGGTTTAGGTTTTAGGGTTTAGGGTTTTGGGCTTTAGTGTTTAGGGTTTAGGTTTAGGTTTAGGTTTATTAGGTTTTAGGGTTTAAGTTTATTTTTTAATTTATTTAGTTACTTTAGGTTTATGTTTAGTGTTTGGGGTTTAGGGTTTAGGGTCTAGGGTTTGGGTTTACGGTTTAGACTTTAGGGATTTAGGGTTTAGGGTTTAAGATTTAGGGTTTATTCTTTTAGGTTTTAGGGTTTAGGGATTAGGGTTTAAGCTTTAGGGTTTCTTAGGGCTTAGGGTTTAGGGTTTAGGCTTTAGGGTTTAAAGTTTAGTGCTTAAGCTTTAGGGTTTAAGGTTTTTAGGGTTTAGGGTTAGCTCAGGGTTTAAGGTTAGTTTAGGGTTTAGGCTTTAAGCCTTAGGGTTTAAGGTTAGTTTAGAGTATAGAGTTTAGGGTTTAGGGTTTTAGGGTTTAGGGTTTAGGAGTTTAGTCTGATTAGGGTTAGTTTAGGGTTTAGGGTTTAGGGTTTAGGGTTTAAGGTTTTGAGTTTTTTATGGTTTAGGTTATAGGGTTTATGGTTTAGGGTTGTAGGTTTAGTGTTAGTTTTTGGGTTTAGGGTTTAGGGTTTTTTTTAAATTACGTAAACTGGTAGGTTTATGTTTATTTAGTTTATTTTTTATTTATTTTATTTTATTTCATTTTTATTTTTATTTAGATTATTTTATTTAGTTTAGTTTATTTATTTTAGGTTTATTTATTTTAGTTTAGGTTATTTTATTTTAATTTGTTTTCTAGGTAGGTTTATGTTTATTTTCTAGGTTAGTTTTATTTTTATTTTATTTTTTAGGTTTTGGTTTTATTTTTTAATTTCAAGTTTAGGTTTTTATTTTATTTTTTTTTTGGGTTTAGGTTTTAGGCTTTTTTTAGGTTTATTTCTAGGTTTTATTTTTTAGTTTAGGATAGGTTTATTTTAAGTTTATTTAATTTTATTTAGTTTATGGTTTAGTCTTAGGTTTAGATTTTATTTATTTTAGTTTACCTTTTGGTTTATTTTATTTTATTTATTTTAGGTTTAGGTTTGTTTTATTTTATTTATTTTAGTTTAGGCTTTAGGTTTTATTTTTTATTTTTTAGGGTTTTTTTAGATTTACTTTTTAGGTTTAGGTTTTTATTTAGTTTTTATTTTATTTTATTTTAGGTATATTTTTTATTTTACATTTAGTATTTAATTTATTTAGGTTTTTAATTTTAGGATTATTTTATTTTTTTAGTTTTGTTTAGGTTTTTATTTATTTTATTTTATTTTAATTTTAATTTTTTATTTTATTTAATTTTTAAGTTTTGGTTTTGGTTTTGGTTTAGGATTTATTTTATTTTATTATTTTATTTAATTTATGTTTAGGTTTTTTTATTAATTTTATTTTTAGGTTTTATTTAGTTTAGGTTTAGGTTTTTAGGGTTTAGAATTTAGGGTTTAGAGTTTAGGGGGTTTAAGGTTTAGGGTTTAGCGTTTAGGTTTTATGGTTTATGGTTTTAGGGTTTAGGGTTTAGGGATTAGGGATTAGGGTTTAGGGTTTAGGATTTTTAGGGTTCCGGGTTTAAGTTCTTTTTTTTAACAGAGAACAAATTTAGATTCAACATTTTTTCTTTTTGATTTCATCATCCAAGTAACACACCAAGTTATTAAAGACACAAGTGATGACATGGATAAAAAATGAGCACGCATAAAGGAAATAAAAAACCCTAAATAACTAGAACCGTCTCTACTATAAAGACACAGTTCCATAAGAAGCAGATCGGATCGGCCATTCTTCCGTTTCTCCAGTTCCCATCAGAGCCACCCGACCTCTCGAGTAGTGGGATCCACCATCATATCCCCTATCTCTCCGCCACCACCATGGTTCTCTCTCCTCCTCCGCCTACCACCATTGCTCTGACCCCCACCTCCATATCCACCGGCACCTCCAGTTTCCCCACCACCCTGCGATAACCACCCTCGCCTTCCTCCACCAGATCTAGGAGCTTGGTTGGTGTTGTTCCTACTATCAAGGATCCGCCACTCTTAGGGTTGAGGTTTTTTTTTAGGGAAAGTTAGAATTTTATTACCATAAAATAAAGGATACAATGTCCTTAAAGGGGTAAAGCTCAAATTTCTGCTCATAGAGCTACAAGAAACTAAAGAGCTAAACCCCATCTAAGTACAATGGAAAAAGAAAATAAAGAGAAAAAGTAGTAATAAAAGTAAATGACAAAAGACACAAAAGGACTAATAAAACTTAAGAAAATAGTAAAAGGACTAGTCGACAAGCTCATGATCCCTTTGAGAAGGTAAGATAAGCAAGCTCCACATCAACGATTACTTGAGTTTGAGTAAAGATCATTCCATCTGAAGTTCCAACGCAAAAGAAATCACAAACACTATAAAGGCAATGGTCATAGCTCAAGGAAGAATGATAAAGTAAATAATTTAGAAAGAGTTGAGAAAATGAAGGCTTGGGTTCAATTACGATCATTTCAAGGGGCAACAATACATAGGAGCATCAAAACTTCATGAGAAGGGTTACAATCATATGCATGCTATCAACCAGAGAGAAGATATGGGGAGGCCATCATAGACAGCATACCTAATATAAGCAACCATCCAAGAAAAAAAAATCCATAGTGATCCAATTCCTACCCCAAAAAATAGAGAAAAATAGCCAGCTAGTAGCCGGCTAGCAGCTAACCCACCAACCAAAACCCACAACAGACCAAACACATAAACCCGACATCCCGAAGTTCTGTGGGGTGGTTGAGAATAACCCACAACTATCTCTAGAGCACTAGCAATCTAAATCCAAGGGCAAAACCTCCACCCAAATTAGAAAATAGTAGAGGATAAGCAGCACTAGAGAAAGGAAAGCCATATCATAGAGAGACCAAGAGGTCATCCAGAAATTACAATCAAAACCACCACCAAGGAAACCAAAAGGAAAGAAAATCCACCATTAGACACAAATATGTAAAAATAAGGAGATCAACTAAACCAAAGGGAGTCAATACCAATAACCAACATAAAGCCCAAACACCAAACCAACAAGCATCCAAGCAAGACATGAGCCACAAAACCCCTCAAGCAGCCAAACACCAACAACAAGTCCTAAAACAATACCAAAAAAACCACAGGAGCTCATATTGTCCACCAACAAAATAGCCAATAAAACCACCTAGGCTAGCTGCAACAGGACGAGTAGTAGGAGAAGTCAATGTAGTAGGAAAATTGACACCCAAACTGGGAAGCAAAATTAAACGAAAAACAACTACACCCAAGAGAGGATAATTAACCCAGGATTAGACCAAAAACCCAACCAAAAGCACCTAAATGAACCATCAAACACAGCTAACAGATCCACATAGCCAACCAATAACCAAAATAAAATAGACCAACCCAACAAAACCAACCAAAATAGAGCCAATATAGAGCCTAAAAAGAGGAAAAGAACAACAATGAGACAAAGCCACAACCCACTTGGAGATCTCCAAAATAACCAAAAAATAAAAAAGGTAGTCACCAGCCAAACTAGAAAAGGCCAAGGAGGACCACCCAACCACAAGCAGCAAAACTATAAGGAAAGAAACAAAGCCAGAGACAAACAAAACCCCTTCCAAATCCCAAAGAGCAAACAATCATTAGAAAGGAGAAAATGGGGAGAAAACAACCATAGAACAGCTAACTCTTATTCATAAAGCAGATGGAACCAACCAGCATAAACCTCAAAGACAAACTAGGAAAAGAGAACACCAACCACTAAAAAACCTAAAACTAAGCCAAACTAGAAAAGGCCAACGACAGCCGTGAAAAAATAACCACCAAAAATAGCCAGGCAGATGAAAGAACTAAATAGCAGTAACTAGTAGAACCAACCATAACATCTGTAAATCTAATTCAAAAAAATCCACAACCAACCAAAACCGAAGGCAAACTCAACATTCATTAGTTAAAGAGGTTGGCTAAAATCTAGAACAACCACAACCCAACTGGAGACACAAAGCATGAGCCATAGAAAGAAAACCACTAGGCTCAGAGGATAGGGAAACCAATTAAAACTAACACCACTACAACCCAAAAAAAGGACAGGAAAGTATAGATTGGCGTAAGCAGGAAGGGTGCTTAAGTATAGAAATAAACTCAGCAAAAACCACTTCCTAGTGAGGGGAGCACAAAAAAAATAAAAAAATAGATTGATTAAAACCACCATAGAAAAAGATCAACAAAAGAGCAGAAGTTTAAAATCTAATTTAAGGTATCTAGATTGACCAGACAACGCAGATGCTTAGGTAAGCTATGGTTATCAAATAAAGTGAGCTCATTTAATTCCCCTCCCAAATTAGCTAGGACATCAACACAAGCATTAACTTCATGAAGAATGTGAGAAATTTTGTAGAAAACTTGAGAAAGAAGCTTTTTAGTGTGATTAAGAAGATAACATAAGTCAGCATTTCCCATATTATTATTGAGCATATCAAGTAAAAGAGGAGCATCAACTTTAATCTAAATATTAAAAAGGCCTTTGCTTAAAGAAATATCAATAGCTTTATTAATAGCCATGAGTTCAGCATAAATAATAGAACAAGCTTTGAGGGGGTAGGCAAAAGCACAAATGATAGTGCCTTTAGAATCCCAAAGAATTCCACCACAGCCACATTTATTTGGAGAAACAAAACCATCAGTATTAGTCTTAATATAATTTTCTTTAGGATTTATCCAATGTATAATCCTAATACTCTTGTAAGAAGGATCATCATGCAAAGTGATACCCAATTTTTTAGCCACAAATTTATAACCTCTAAAGTGAAAATTGCTAATTAAATTTGCATTAAACAAAACATGAATTTTTCTTTAGTTCTAGCAAGGATCCTTTTTTAGTCCATAGGGATACCACGATATTTAGCATCATTTCTATCCATCCAAATGAACCAAATAAAGGTAATAACAATTAAAACTTTGATATGACCTTTCACAGTTTTATGAAAACAAACTTCAAGAAGTTGATATAATGAAAGAGAGCTGTGAAAATAGTTAGTGTTAAATAAATTATCATACCATATCCAAAGTTTAGAAGCAATAACACCATTGATACAAACATGATTAAGATTTTTAATATGAAAGCAACAATAATACATAAAAAATAAGTAAAACCCTTTAAGCTAGAGCAAAAAATCAACCGAGATGAATTTATTCAAAATCCTCCAAGCTAAAACTGAATAAGAAATGGGAATGATATTGTTCCAAAGTTTAATGAAAAAATTAGAGGTGTTCTATTTATTTCTAATAAAATTCCAAACCTCTTTAAGAATGAAATCACCATTATAAGTGAGCTTGAAAAGATTTGACCCGATTTATTAGAAAAGATAGCGATGTTGCAAAACTTATCAAAAATAGAAATAGGAATGTAGTTCTCAAGTTTATTTTCATTCCAATTATTATTAAGCTGGGTTGTAGGTTTAGTGTTGTAGGTTTAGGGTTTAGGGTTTAGAGTTTAGAATTTAGGGTTTAAAGTTTTTTAAAAAAATTATGTAAATCGATAGGTTCAAGTTTATTTAGTATATTTAGTATATTTTTTATTTATTTAGGTTTAGGGTTTAGTGTTTAGGGTTTACGGTTTAGGTTTTAGGGTTTAGGGTTTAGAGTTTAGGGTTTTAGGGTTTAGGGTTTAGGGTTTAAGGTTTATGGTTTTTAGAGTTTAGGGGTTACAGTTTAGGGTTTAGGTTTTAGGTTTAGGGTTCAAGATTTAGTTTAGGGTTTAGGGTTTTTTGGTTTTTTTTAATATAGAATAAATTTAGATTCAACATTTCTTCTTTTTTATTTCATCAACCAAGTAAGACACCAAATTTTCTAAGACTCAAGTGGCTACATAAGTCAAAAATGAGCACACATAGAGTAAATCAAAAACCCTATATAACTAGAAACATCTCTACTCTAAAGACATAGTTCCATAAGTAGTAAATCGGATCAACCATTCTCCAATTTTTTTAGTTCCAATCAAAACCACCCCGACCTCTTGATTAGTGAGATCCACCATTATATCCCCAATCTCTCACTCCACCAGCATGATGACTATAACCTCACGTGCTCCACACCTCCATAAGCCATTACTCACCCCCCACCTCCATATCCACTAACCTCTAGATCCCCCCACCACTGATGTCGTCTCACCTTCCTCCTTGCCGGATCTAGGCTGAGCACGGTTAAGTGATGTTCACGCATCAGGATCGCCCATTCTTAAGGTTTAGGTTTAGGTTTAGGTTTATTAGGTTTTAGGGTTTAGGTTTATTTTTTAATTTATTTAGTTACTTTAGGTTTATATTTTGGGTTTCAGGTATAGGGTTTAGGGTTTATGGTTAGGGTTTAGTGTTTAGGGTTTAGGGTTTAGGGTTTTCGAGTTTATGCTTTTAGGGTTTAAGGTTTAGGGTTTAGGGTTTAGGGTTAGGGTTTAGGGTTTTTTAGAGTTTAGGGTTTAGGGTTATAGGTTTAGGGTTTATGGTTTAGAGCTTATGGTTTTTTCCTTAAAAATTAAGTAAACTGGTAGGTGTAAGTTTATTTAGTTTATTTTTTATCTATTTTAGTTTATTTTATTTTTATCTTTATTTTGGATTATTTTTTATTTTTATGTAATTTAGTTTATTTATTTTAGTTTAGGTTTTTTATTTTAGAATAATTTTTAGGTTTAGTTCCGGTTTATTCTTTAGTTAACTTTTATTTTTTACTTTATTTTTTAGGTTTAGGTTTTATATATATTTATATTTTTAGGTTTAGGTTTTTATTCTATTATTTTAGGTGTAGGTTTTAGATTTTTATTTTAGTTTTATTTTTATTTTTATTTTTAGTTCATTTTTAGTTTATTTTATTTTATTTAGTTTAGGTTTAGGTTAGTTTTATTTATTTTGGTTTAGTTCATTTTAGCTTAGGTTTAGGTTTATTTTATTATTTTTTTCCTTTTAGGTTTAAGTTTTTTTTATTTAGGGGTTAGGTTTTATTTTTTATTTATTTTTAGGTTTTATTTTAAAGTTTAGTTTTTAGGTTTAGATTTTTATTTAGTTTTTATTTTAAGTTTATTTTTTATTTTTATTATATGTTTAGTTTTATTTTATTTAGGTTTTTTTACTCTTAGGTTTATTTTATTTTTTGTTTAGTTTAGGTTTTTATTAATTTTATTTTAGTTTTTTTTATTTGTTTATCTTATTTTATTTTGAAGTTTAGGTTTAGGTTTTTATTTTATTTTATTTTCTATTTTTATTTAGATTTATTTATTTATTTTATTTTTAAGTTTAGTTTAGTTTAGATTTAGGGTTTTATGTTTTTAGGGTTTATAGTTTAGGGTTTAGGGTTTTTAGGGGTTTAGAGTTTTAGGTTTAGGGTTTAAGTTAGGGTTTAGGGTTTAGGGTTTAGGTTAGGTTTAAGCTAGTTTAGGAGTTTAGGTTAGGGTTTAGGGTTTAAGACTAGGGTTTAGGTTTAAGTTTAGGTTTAGTTTAGGTTTAAAGGTTTAGTGTTTAGTTTGTTTAGATTTAAGGTTTTAGAGTTTGTTTTAGGGTTTAGGGGTTGGTTTAGGGTTTAGGGTTTAGGGTTTTTTTTTTTAAAAAAAAAAAGTAAAGTTTAGGTTTATTTTATTTTTTTATTTATTTTATTTTATTTTACTTTTTTTATTTATTTATTATTTTTATTTAGTTTAGATTATTTATTTTAGGTTTTGTTTATTTTTGTTTAGGTTTTTTATTTTAGTTTATTCTTTAGGGTTATGTATTTGTTTTTTTGTTTTATTTTATTTTAGGTTTAGGTTTTATTTTTATTTTATGTTTAGGTTTAGGTTTTATTTTATTTTTTTTTAGGTTTAGGTTTTAGGTTTATTTTAGGTTTTATTTTAGTTTAGGTTTAGGTTTATTCTTTATTTATTTTATTTTATTTATTTTAGGGTTTAGGTTTAGTTTATTTAGGTTTAGGTTTTTTTTTTTATTTTAGTTTAAGTTTATGATTATTTTATTTTGTTTATTTAGGTTTAGGTTTTTTTTAGCTTAGGGTTTAGGTTTTATTTTTTATTATTAGATTTATTTTTAGGTTTATTTTAGGTTAGGTTTTATTTAGTTTTATTTTATTTTATTTTATGTTTATTTTATTTTATGTTTATTTTAGGTTTAGTTTTTATTTTATTTAGGTTTTTTATTTTAAGGTTTATTTTTTTTTAGTATAGTTTATGTTTTTATTTTTTTTTATTTTTGTTTTGTTTTTATTTTTTATTTTATTTTATTTTTAGGTTTAGGTTTAGTTTTAGGTTTATGTTTAGGTTTTGGTTTTAGTTTAGGTTTTTATTTGTTTTATTTTTATTTTATTTATGTTTAGGATTTATTTATTTATTTTATTTTTAAGTTTTATTTAGTTTAGGTTTAGGTTTGGGTTTTTAGGTTTTTAGGGCTTAGGGTTTAGGGTTATAGGTTCTAGGGTTTAGGGTTTAGGGCTTTTAGGGTTTAGGATTTATGGTTTAGGGTTTGGGGTTTCAGTTTTATTTTATGGTTTAGGGTTTTTGGTATTTTTAAGAGAGAATAAATTCATTCAATATTTCTTCTTTTGATTTCTCAACCAAGTATCAAACCAGGAAGTTAATCAAATGACCTCTTTGGGGTTAGCTAAAGCTTCGTGTTCCCGAGATGTCCAGACTGTATACCCATTACCATTCAATCTTATACAAATCAACACATGAATGGAGGAAAGAGAACTCAACATTCATACACTTAAGTTATAAGCACATGCATTTCTTATGTATTTATAACTAGCATTATAACACATAGTATTATTAATTTATAAGCTTTTTAAAAATGCATTTGGATTTAATAGTGACAATAGCCACGCATAGATTAAATTAAATCAACACATACTTACATAGAAATCCATTTTTTTACTTCATTTTGAAAAGATGGATGCATGAATTCAAATGACATATCATATTTGACATAATTGGAAAAAGGACTATCAAATATAAGAATGTGATTCATTCAACCAAACTAGTTCTTAAGGATAATCAAATCAAATAATAAGATTATTTTAAGAAAAGAAGCTTCTTTATTAATTAATTTTTTTGATTTGATTTAAAGAGGAGATCACTTGTTGTTTCAAACCCATTCCACATTAGTGATTTTAATTTAAGGAAATGTAATTAAGTTGAGTTTATGCATTAATTAAGTTAAACCCTTAATTAAAAGAATTAATTACCCTTACTTATGTCACCTTAAAGTAATTAACTAAATAATTATGAGCCAACATGATATGCGTGGAAGATAAAGCTTGCAATGATCCTAGGAAATAAAAGGTGCCTAATGCAATTGGCTCATGATTAATAGTTAATTAGATTAAAGGACTTAATTAATTACTCTTATGGTTTTCCACACATGTAGACTAACCATAATTTCATTAAACTCCTTTAGGTTATTAAACACCTAAAGATCTACCCCATGATTTAATTAATTAAGGTATGATGTGATTATGATTTCAATTTGATTTAGTGATTTAATTAATTAGTTAAATCTTAATTAATTTCATTATAAAAATGGGTGAAATGAACTTAAGGAAAGGGGTCCCAACCCTATTCCTTAGTTCACTTACTATTGAACAATGATTAATAAACTTAATTAACAAATTTATTACTATTCATGGGATTAATTAATCATTATTTAACTTAAATGAGTAGTTAAGGTTTAATTAGTAAATTTGCCTAATTAATTGAGCAATAAATCTAAAGAAAATCATGGGAGGCAGAGCTCATCCCATTAAATTAACTCACAAAATTTGGGATTAATTGCTCAAGTAATTAAAGAGTAATTATGCTAATAAATTTTGTAATTAAACTTTAATTACTATTCAAAATTAGTTATGATCATTGTTAATTAATTCTCCTCTGAAATACATTTAAAATATGTATTTATTTGCATTTTTTATTTCTCTATGATTTTTTATGCTTTTTAGACGTTTCATCCATTAAAAATGTTAAATTAAGCCTAATTAAAGCCTAATCCTATTGGCGCCACATGGCACATTAACGTGGCGTGCTTTCCACATGGTGCCATAGGATTGGCTACTTAAAACTTATCCGACTCAGCACTTATGTGGTGGCGATGGACGCACTTTGTCGTCTGCCATCCGATCTAAGATCGGATGACTATGATTAATCCCACATCTTAATAAGATTAAATCATATCGATCTAGCAAATTTAATCATAATTGTCCATTTCGATCACGTGGAATGGACAGTGCATGATCTAACATTATGCGAGTGAGGGAGAATGTAGTCCATTCGCCATTGCTAACATGATTCAAGCTTACCCGAGCATGGATCAACTCCAAAAGGATCACACTCCTTCACAACATTGATCGGAGGGGATCCAATGATCAAGATCACATGAGATGCAAGTTTTCTTCAAAAACACCCATTTTTTCCTAAGGATCAATTTTGGAAGCATACCTCATTGGAGCTCAAGATTGATGGCTTGAACAATTGAGGAAGCTTAATAGTGGATAAAAGCCTTGTTGAGCAATTGGATCAATTCCTTGATGTTCACTCGAAAGGCCACAAATTGACAATTTGGAGCTCAGCTTTGATCGAAGTCCCACCTCCGGTGCTTGCAAAGCTTGGGAGATGATTCGTTCTTGCTCGATAAGGCCTAGGGAAGGTGCGTGCAAAGTTAATTTGAGTTTGATGGAGAAATGTGGAAGTTATGTTGAAAATGGGAGTGTTCTATTTCGGGATGGGTAGGAATGGCATTTTTTGATCGAGGAATGAGCTTGGGAGCTTAGGGAATGGCTGTAGCTCATCTTGGGTAGTTTGGGCTAAGGAATGATTTTTTGTGTGTGTTTGAGGAATGAGGGGTGTATACCCCTTCATCTGATGGATGGTGGGATCGAGTTTGACTTCATGTGGCCATCCATCATCTCGAGTCATGGGTGCGAGGAGGAGGCAAATTGGCTCAGCTTGGTTGGTTGAAGGTGTGGAGGTGGCTGCCAAGGAGGAACCCTGTGTGGCCAATGGGTTTCAAATGCTCCAATTGGGAGGGTGAGGTGATTTCACCTACCATGGGTCATGGAGCCCAACCACCCCAGGTTAGGTTGGCAATGACTTTAGGTGCCTAGGTGGACCATTGGGAGAGTAAAGTGGCTAAGGAATGGAAATGACCACTTATATGGTTGATTTGTCTCATGTGATGCCCTTGACCCAAGGGTAGAATGATCATTTGGCATTGGATTTGATTTGGGCAGATTTGAAATGAGCCAAAAGTGGGTTAGCCTAAATTACAAGTTAATTGGATTTGATTTGGTTAGGTTTGGCTTAGTTTGACTCATTTAGGTCAAATTGGGTTAGGTTCAGTCAAGTTGACCAATTGGTCAAATTGGGTCAAATCAAGGGTTGGGTCAAGTTCATATGATCATTTTAGATGTTTTGGTTTAATTAGTTTAGTTTAGCTTATATTTCATTTTGGCTCATGTGAATTCATTTGGGTCAAATGGGTTATGTTGACCAATTTGACCAAATTGGAAAAATTTGCTTGGGTTGGGTGTTGGTTTGGGTTTAGTTAACCAATTGAAGATGATTGTAGGCTTTGGTTTCAATTAATTTGGATTTCATTTCAATTTAGGCCAACATAAACCTTTAGGTCAATTTGGGCTAAGTAGGTCAATTGGATTCAATTAGGTCCAATCAAGGCTTTGGTCAAGTTCAACAATCAATTTGGAATGAACTTGAGCCATTAGTTACAATCAATTTGGTTTATATTTTGACTTGACCCAATTTGGTCTTTTAGGTCAATTTGGTCAACTTGGATCAAGAGGACCAATTGAGTTTGGTTTGACTCAATTGAAGGTCAAGTCATATTCAAATATTGATTTTGATTTGGTATGAATCATTAGTTTCAAGGGATTTAGCTTAGGTTGCAATTTGGCTAGTTTGGGTTCATATGGGTTAAGGGGTTGACTTGGTCAAATGATCAAGTTGACTTGGTTTGACCCAATTTGTGATAATTGATCAACCTAGGGTGATCAACAATCATGATGGGAGGTTTTGATGGGCTTGGTTCAATCCAATTTAGGTAGGATTAGAACTTAGCCCAAATAGGTCAAACTGGACACTTTGGGTCAAGTGGACCAATTGAGTTTTGTTGGCTTGATTTTGGGTTGAGTATGATTTAGTTGAGTTTATATATGGATTTGGATTGATATATAATTCAATTGCAATTACTTGGTTCAAATGGGTTTTAGTTCATTTGAACATTTCAAGTCAAAAGGGTTAAGTTTGGGTTTGACTTGGGTTGATTTTGGTTTTACTTAATGATTGTAGATTTCATATTTTTTAAATTTGATTGAACGTATGATTGATTCATAAGAAAATCAATTGAATCTAGGTTTTGGAATGAAGGAATTTGGCTAAGTCCATGGAGTTGGGTCACGTGGCTTAGGTTTGGATTTTGATTTGGTTCGATTTAGTTTTGATGATTTAAATGTATATTTCATTTAAATTTGTGAAGATGATTGAAAATATGATTGATTTGTGAAAATCAATTGAGTTTGACTTGATTTGGATTAAGATTTGGCTAAGTCCATGGGATAGGTCATATGGCTTAGGAAGGGTTTTGATTTAATTTGATTTAGTTTGATTTAGTTTTGATCATTTGAATGTAGATTTTATTCACATTTAGGAAGATGATTGATATATGAATTTATTATGATAAAATCAATTGATTTTGGATAGATTTGGATTAAGATTTGGCTATGTCCATGGGATAAGTCATATGGCTTAGGAAGGGTTTCAAGTTTGGATTTGATTATGGGCTTCAATCATTTGGTTTTGGAATTTGGATTTGGATTTGGATTTGAATTTGATGTTTAAATTTAACTTAATGTTTCGTTTGAGAAGGTGAACATGGATTGGATTTGGGTTGTAGGGTAGGTGGATTATTCTAATCCTAACCTAATCCTATGGTTAACCTTCTAAGTCTTTAGGCTTACATTAAGTGTTTACCTAATTGTTAGAAGTGTCTTATGACTAGGGAAGTCTTAGTGTCTAGAAGTCTTCAAAGTCTAAGATGGGAAGATTGAATCACTCCAAAGTGAGGTCAATGGGCCTTAGGCTCTATAGTTTTCCCTTGGAGAAAGATGATTGGTTGCCAAGTTTCACATTATAGAATCGATACATCTTTCAATGCTTTGCTTGGGAGACCATGGATACATGAGAATATCATAATTCCATCCTCTCTACATCGTGTATAAAGTTTGTGAGAGGCAGGATCATCAACTATGTCAAAGGAGATCTCAAGCCATTTACAGTTCACAAGGTCAGCATATATGAGGATGTGGCTTACTACCTCCCTCAAAATCAACAAGTCTATTCTCGTGAAATTGTTTAAAGTTAAAAATAAAAAAATAAAAGAAAAGAAAAGAAAGAAAAAAAAGAAAAGGAAAAGAAAAGAAAAGTGAAAATGAAAATGAAAATAAAAGAGAGCGAAAATAAACTTGGAGGGGGAAGTGGAGGCTGACATTAGATTCCACCCATTCATTACTCCATTCATGTATGGGTAGGATGACCGACCTCCACGGACAGAGGAACAAGCTAGTTTAAAGGCGTCAAAGGGTGAAAACCTCATTATTGGCCACCCAATAGAAGATATGTCCCAGCAACAAATGAGTACACCAGCTATCCATATAGACTTAAAATCTAGTTCATAAGATGAGTCTTATATGGTTAGCACACTAACAAGCTCTTCTCAGTAGATTCCCTTTGAGGTGACACTTGAGCGAGATAGTGATGAAGGCAAAAGCAAAGCATAAGTGTATCCAAGTCTATTTGTGGAATTGTTAGGCATCAGTTGGGAACCTTGGGTCAAACCCCACTTTCCTCTCAAAAAGCTAAGGGTTCGGTAGTTAAGAAAGCTCCTAAATCATCCACAGGTGTGAAGACTCAGAGGTTCTTTCTGGGAGCATCATCTTCAGGTCATGAAGTTGATGTAGAACTTGAGGATGATTGATATAAATATTTAATAGAATTACCTTTTGATTGGTACTTTCCTTGTGTTTATAATTTAGCAATGAAAGGGTTAATCCCATATGCCTAGTCAAAGCACAAGTCAGACTACTTTAGAAGAATATGGAAGAACAAATGCAAAAGCTCTCAATCAAGACTAGGACTAGGATTTGGTACTGTGGGTCCAGTCAATAATGATGATTATTGCTTAGTCATCACCAATCATTAGGAATTTGATAGGTTCTTTTCAAATCACAATAACTCAAATGAGGAGCTATGCTTAAAAGCTTTAGATGATCTAGATGATTTTGAAGTCAAAGATGCACCGCCAGAGTTTGAAGAAGAGATCAAGTCAACTATCGACGAGTTTAAGGAAATCAACTTAGGAACTGAAGAAGATCCACATATATCAGTTCTTTGTTGAATGAAATTGAAACCAATGACTTAGTTAGGCTATTGATTGAGTTTAAGGACTAGAGATTTGTATGGCTCTATAGTATCCATAAACTAGCAATAGCTACTAACCCTATCAAGAAAGCTCCTAGACACATGCGATTAGACATAGAATAATAGGTCATTTTTAAAGTCAAGAAACTAATCAATGATGGCTTCATCTAAGAGGAAAAATACCCTACCTAGTTAGCCAATGTCATTCCAATTAAGAAAATAATTGCCAAATTCACATATGCATTAATTTTAGGGATTTAATAAGGCATGTCCAAAAGATGAATTTCCACTACTAATCCCGAGCTAATGGTGGACATTGCCTCATCTCATGCGGTCTTCTATTTCATGGATGGCTCATCGGACATAACCAAATAAAGATGGTCCCGAAGATTAAAGAAATACTACTTTTAGAAGCTCGATGGAATCTTTTATATAAGGTCATGCCTTTGCCTTAAAATCTTGGTGCTACATAGTGAGCTATGACTTGAATCTTCAATGAACATTCATCATCAAGTCAAGTGCTATGTCAATGATCTTGTGGTCAAAAGTAGAGAAAGGAAGAACATCTCTTTGACTTTAGAGTAGTTTTGAATAGTTAAGATAATTTAACCTCAAAATGAACCCCACAGTGTGCATTGAGTAGCAGGATAATTCTTTGGGTTTTAATGTCCGACACCAAGGGAAATCTTCAAGAGAAGAAGGCGATATTAGAAATACCACCCCTAAAAGATTAACTCAACTCAAATCATTGCAAGGGAGGTTGGGATATCTAAGATGCTTTATATCTAACCTATCAAAAAGATGTCAGCCATTCTTAGCACTTGTCAAAAAGGATGCCAAGTTCAAGTGAGATGATGAGTGTGAGCATGCCTTCGAAGACATCAAGCATTACTTGATGACACTGCAGGTTCTAATAGCCCCTATCCCGGGCAAGCTGATCATAATTTACACTATTAAATTAAATGACTCCTTTGGTTCTTTGTTGGCCCAAGTCAATGATGAAGGGAAGGAAAATGCACTATACTACCTCTGGGAATCCCTACTGAGGCTAATTATCCACCCATTGAGAAGCATTGCCTAGTTTTAATCTTTACATCCCAAAAGCTACAACACTACATGCTTCCTTATAAGGTGAACTTAATCTCTAGGGTTAATCCACTATAGTATCTCATAACACAGGTGACGCTATTCGGATGGTTGGCACGACGGTTCATGATCGTCTCGCAGTTTGACTTTGCCTTCATACCCCTCCATGTGGTGAAAGGATAAGCGCTAGAAGATTTCTTAACAACACACCCACTTCCTATTGAATTTCTACTTAATGATGATCTCCCCAATGAACAAATCATGAACTTAGAGGATACTAGCATTCACTACTGGGAGATGTACTTCGATGGTGCGGCTTCCTCTCAAAGAGGAGAATAACCACAATTTACTATTTAATGAAAGGCAAGGGTAGAAATAGTTCTATTAACTCCTGACTGTTATGTGATAAGATTATCATATCATCTTTCAAATCTTTGCACCAACAACAAAGCCAAATATGAGGCTCAGATTGTTGGTCTGGAGTTAGCCATTACTCTAAGCATTTAGAACATCAACATCTTCGGGGACTCTCAGTTATCAACAAAATGGGTCCTATAAGGTCATAATGCCCAAGCTCCATCACTACCATAAGTACACCATGGAGTTGTTAGGCCAAATCCTAGATTACCATTTAGAAGATTCCTCAAGGAGAGAATGTTGTAGCATAAGATTTAGCTAAGCTTAGAGTTGGCATGTGAGGATGAGTCCATATTAATGAAGGTCCAAAATAGACAAGTCTTATTTCTTATTGATATTGAACTCATCAAAAAGTACTCCCTTGAAGGGGAGGTTGCCATTACCAAGAAAAATGAGGAGTTAGATTGGAGGCAACCATTCATGGATTACCTAAATAAAGGAAAACTACCTCAAGAGAAGTCTCATGCCCATCAGATGAAGCAGAGAGCACTTTCCTACGCTCTTATGGATGGCATCTTGTATAAATGATCTTTCAATCATATGTGGTTATGTTGTTGACAAGCCCGATGTATAAGATCGTGAGAATACTAAGGATTATCTGGAACCAACTAATTCATCTAAAGATGAAAGCCAAGATCAAGAGAGTATGTATATTTTTTAGGTTTAGGTTTTTATTTTGTTTTTATTTTATTTTATTTTAGGTTTAGTTCATTTTTATTTTAGGTTTAGTTTTTATATTATTTAGGTTTTTTATTTTTTAGTTTAGTTTAAATTTTTATTTATTTTAGTTTAGTTTAGTTTTTTTCTTTTTGGGTTTAGGTTTAGGTTTAGGTTGTAGTTTATATTTTTATTTTATTTAGGTTTAGGTTTTATTATTTATTTATTTTTTAGGTTTTAAGTTATTATTTTAGGATTTTTTTTTTAGGTTTTTATTTTTTAGTTTAGGTTTAGGTTCAGGTTTAGTTTATTTTATTATATTTAGTTTGGGGTTTAGGTTTAGTTCATTTTAGGCTTAGGTATAGATTTTATTTTATTTAATTTAGTTTATTATAGTTTAGGTTTAGGTTTATTTTTTTTGTTTATTTTATTTTTATTTTAGGTTTAGTTTTTTTAGCTTAGGGTTTAGGTTTTACTTTTTTATTTAATTTTAGTTTTTTTTTTTATGTTTAGGTTTTTATTTAGTTTTTATTTTATTTTATTTTAGGCTTACTTTAAGTTTATTTTATTTTTGTTTTACGTTTAGTTTTTATTTTATTTAGGGTTTTTATTATTAGGTTTATTTTATTTATTTTTAGTTTAGTTTAGGTTTTTATATATTTTATTTTAATTTATTTTTATTAGTTTATTTTATTTTAATTTTTGGTTTAGTTTTAGGTTTTATTTATTTATTATATTTTTAGGTTTTATTTAGCTTAGGTTTAGGTTTTTAGTTTTTAGGGTTTAGGGTTTATGGTTTAGGGTTTACGATTTTAGGGTTTAGGGCTTTAGAGTTTAGTGTTTAGGATTACGGTTTGGGTTTAGGGTCTAGTGTTTCGGCCTTAGGGTTTAAGGGTTCTAGGGTTTAGGGTTTAGGGTCAGTTTAGGGTTTAAGGTTAGTTTAAGGTTTAGGATTTAAAGTTTAGGGTTTTGGCTTCAAGGTTTAGGGTTTTTAGGGTTTTTAGTTTTGGGTTTAGGGTTAGTTTAGGGTTTAGAGTTTAGGATTTTAGGGTTTAAGGTTTAGGGTTTGGGTTTATGGTTTAGGGTTTAGGGTTTAGGGTTTAGGGTTATAGGTTTATGGTTTAGGGTTTAGGTTTTAGGGTTTAGGGTTGAGGGTTTAGGGCTTTTGGGTTTAAGGTTTAGGGTTTTTAGGGTTTAAGGTTTATGGCTTAGGTTTTAGGTTTAGGGTTTTTATTATTATTATATTTTTAATAGAGAAAAAATTTAGATTCAACATTTCTTCTTGATTTCATCAAGTAGCACCAAGTTTTAAGACACCTGGATAGAGCAAATCAAAAACCCTAGATAACTAGAACCGTCTCTACTATAGAGGCACAGTTCCATAAGCAGTAGATAGGATTGGCCGTTCTTCAGTTTTTCCAGTTCCCATCAAAACCACCCCGGCCTCTCGAGTTATGGGATCCACCATCATAGCCCTGATCTCTCCCTCCGCCACAACCATGATTGTAACCTCCATCGCTCCTGCCACCATAACATCCAATGCTCTGACCACAACCTCCATATCCACCAGCACCTCAGGATCCCCCACCACCACTGCGATAGCCACCATCTCCACCTTCGCCTCCACCGTCTTATTTAGATTGAGCCTGGTTGACGGTGATGTTTCTGCCATCAAGGTTCTACCTATTCTTAGGGTTTAGGTTTAGGTTTAGGTTTAGGTTTATTAGGTTTTAGGGTTTAGGGTTTAAGGTTTAAGGTTAAGGGTTTAGGGTTTAGGGTTTAAGGTTTAGGGTTAAGGGTTTTAGGGTTTAGCATTTAGGGTTTAGAGTTGTGAGTTTAGGGTTTAGGGTTAGTTTTAGGGTTTAGGGTTTATGTTTTAGGGTTTAGGATTTAGTGTTTAGGGTTTAGGGTGTAGGGTTTAGGGTTTATTTAGTTTATTTTATATTTTATTTAGGTATATTTTTATTTTATTTAGTTTATTTATTTATTTTATGTTTATTTATTTTAGTTTAGGATTTTATTTTAGTTTATTTTTTTAGGTTGAGGTTTTATTATTTTTTTAGGTTTTATTTTATTATTTTAGGTTTAGGTTTTAGGTTTTATTTCGGTTTTTTTTAGGTTTTATTTTTTAGTTTAAGCTTAGGTTTATTTTAAGTTTATTTTATTTTATTTAATTTAGGTTTAGGTTTAGGTTTAGTTTAGTTTAGTTTAGGATTAGGTTTAGGTTTTATTTATTTTAGTTTAGTTTATTTTAGTTTAGGTTTATGTTTATTTTATTTTTATTTTTGGTTTAGGTTTTTTTTTGGTTCAAGGTTTAGGTTTTATTTTTCTATTTATTTTTAAGTTTTATTTTTAGGTTTATTATTTAGGTTTAGGTTTTTATTTAGTCTTTATTTTATTTTACCTTATTTTTATTTGATTTTTAATTTACGTTAAGGTTTTATTTTATTTAGGTTTTTTATTTTTAGGTTTGTTAATTTTTTAGTTTAGTTTAGGTTTTTATTTATTTTATTTTAGTTTAGTTTTAGTTTTTATTTTTTATTTTTTTAAGTTTAGGTTTAAATCTAGGTTTTAGTTTATGTTTTTATTTTATTTTAGTTTTTTATTTTATTATAGTTTGGTTTATTTATTTATTCATTTTTTTATATTTATTTAGTTTATGTTTAGGTTCTTAGCTTTTTAGGGTTTATGGTTTAAGGTTAGTTTAAGGTATTTTTTTGGGTTTAAGGTTTAGGGTTTAGGGTTTAAGGTTTAGGATTTAGGTTTTAGGGTTTATGTTTTAGGTTTAGGGTTTAAGTTTTAGTTTAGTGTTTAGGATTTTGGTTTTTTTTTTGAGAATAATTTACGATTCAACATTTCTTCTTTTTGATTTCTTCAACCAATTAACACTTTATGTTTTCAAAGATGAAAGCGACGATAGAGATAAAAAGTGAGCACACTTAGAGCAAATCAAGCACCTTAGATAATTTGAATCGTCTCTACTATAAAGACAGGTTATAAGCAGCTGATCGGTCTTGTTCTTTTTTCGAGTTTCCATCAGGCCTCTCGGTAGCGAATCACCATCATATCCCCGATCTCTCCTCCACCCTTTTCGACCACCCTCCATCTCCAGCCCCTCTAGATCCCCACCACCATAGTGATACTCGTCCTTCACCTCCGCTACCAAATCTAGACTGAGCATGGCTGATGGTGATATACCTGCCATCAAGGTTCTTCCCAATCTTAGGGTTTAGGTTAAAGTTTATTATGTGTTGGGGTTTAGGTTTATTTTTTAATTTATTTAGTTACTTTGGGTTTAAGTTTAAGGTTTGATGTTTGGGGTTTATGTTTAGTGTTAAGGTTCAGGGTTTATTCTTCAGGGTTTAGGGTATATGGTTTTAGGGTTTATGCTTTTAAGGTTTAGGGTTTATGGTTTGCGATTAAGGTTAGGGTTTAGGGTTTAGGGTTTTAGGGTTTAGGGTTTATGGTTGTAGGTTTAGGGTTTAAGGTTTAGGATTTCGGATTTTGGATTTTTTTTTGGAGAAAAATTAAGTAAATTGGTAAGTTTAGGTTCATTTAGTTTATTTTTTATTTATTTTAGTTTATTGTATGTTTTATTTATATTTAGGTTTATTTTTTATTTTTATTTAGTTTAGTTTATTTATTTTATGTTTATTTATTTTAGTTTGGGTTTTTTATTTTAGTTTATTTTAGTTTAGGTTTAGGTTTAAGTTTAGGTTTTATTTAATTTTTTTAGGTTTAGGTTTAGATTTTTATTTTAGGTTTATTTTAGTCTTTATTTTTTTTAGTTTAGGTTTAGGTTTATTTTTTGTTTAGTTTATTTTATTTAGTGTTTTAGTTTATTTTATGTTTAGGTTTAGGTTTTATTTAGTTTAGTTTATTTTAGTTTAGGTTTAGGTTTATTTTATTTTGCTTATTTTATTTTTATTTTAGGTTTAGGTTTTTTTTTAGTTTAGGGTTTAGGTTTTATTTTTTATTGATTTTTTGGATTGTTTTTTATGTTTAGGTTTTTATTTAGTTTTTATTTTTTTAGGTTTATTTTATTCTTATTTTACTTTTAGTTTTTATTTTATTTAGGTTTTTTATTCTTAGGTTTATATTATTTAGTTTAGGTTTTTATTTATTTTATTTTAGTTTATTTTTTTATCTATTTATTTTATTTTTAGGTTTAGGTTTTTATATTATATATATATATATATATATATATATATATATATATATATATATATATATATATATATTTATATATATATATATATATATATATATATATATATATATATTTTAGGTTTAGGTTTAGGTTTTTTTTAGGTTTTTTTTTAGGGTTTAGGGTTTTTTAGGGTTTAGGGTTTAGGGTTAGGCTTTAGGGTTTAAGGTTTAGGGTTTTTTTTTTTTTTTTTTTTTGGGAAACCCGATGTGGTATTTTATTGCCACAAAGGGTTACAGGTCCTTAAAGGGGATAAACTCCCAAATTTTCAAAGAGCTTTAGAGTAAGTCCCCATCTAAGTACATCCAAGAGCAAAGAAAATATTAAAGCAATCAAAAGATACAAGATGATTAACATAATAGGATAAAGGAAGGTTAAGGCCAACTATGGTTGTAAGAGTGCTTATTATGGAGCAAACGCAAGATAAAAGGAGAAACACGCAAACTTATAATGAGAGAGAGATTAGAGCAGTTAAGGTAATATAGACAAAAAGGTAGAAGGAAATATAATATGAGTATGATAATAAGGAAATGTGATAGAGAAGGCTTAGGCTCAATCACCAAGTTAGATGAAAGTATGAGCATCCAAACTTAGAAGGGTTACATCACATGAGCTACTAGAACCAAAAGGAGTGAGAACATATCATAGCCAACAAACCATAAGGAAGCACCAGGTTGATAATCATGTGAGCTTTATTACGCAAACCTAAACAAAATCATATTTATGCATATGAAATAGGTATAGAAATCATGGAAAATAGCGGGAAGAAGTAGCCTGCTGAAATCCAGTGAAGCAAGTCAATGAGTCTTTAAATGACACCATCCCAATTATAAGGTATATAAATGAATCGGTCAGGTAAGGGTAGATGTAAAGTCCATGAGCCCAATCAATATAGTGAATGTAGGTGGTGCAATCATTAGATCCAAATCAATAGTTAGAAACAATAATAAGGGAAGGCGGAAAACCTAAGAAAATAGCCAATAAGCATGGCAAAAGTTAGAACTAAACCATAAAGGAAAAGACAGATAGTTCATAATACCACCCCATAGAGATTATATTCAAGGAGTAAGCACTACAGGTCCCAGTTAGAAAAGCGGGAGTCCAAATAATTTCCATATAGAATCAAAAAACAAAGTAGATAACCAAGTAAAGGAGGGTTAGGGTAAAGGACATGAAAGGTGCATAAAGATTGCATTAGACATCCCAAGACAAAAAAACAGAATTGTCCCATAGAATAGAAAACAAGGGTAATGTAGATAATTATCGAGATAATGAGCAATACCCCATATAGAAATAGCAAGGCCACTCAGAGAAACAACCCCAACAACAAAATAGCTAGAGCAATAGAAATACAAATTAGGATCCACATTAGAATCCAGAAAAATAAGATAGCAAATAACTAAGACAAAAAATAGCCAAGGATAGTAATGACCAAAGATAGCAAGTGATAACATAGTACCATAATTTAGGAAAGCCACACAACACCAATGACCAAAACAAAGCAGACATAATATGGACAAGCATACGAAACCCTTAATCATATCCAGAGATAATCGAACAGAAAACTACCGGTGTTGAGCAGCAGCAATCAGAGCCAATCAGAGCCAATCCCAACGGAGAGGTTATTACCAAATTAGAACCCACCGAAAAGGATCAAAAATTTTATTCAAATGAAAAACATCATTAGAATCGTTAAAACAATATAATAAACAAGGCAAAACCGGCCAGAGAGAAATAGGGAAAACCATCCAAGCCTCTCAATCAGAGTAGACAATGCCATAGTTAATAGCCAAGAAAGTATAACATAGGAATAAGTATCTTGAGTGAGAATCAGGGCAAACACCAAACCTTAGATCAAGACAATAAAAACCATCTAGCTTGCCATAAAACCACCCATCCAGATAATCAATTGATACAAGTTTAGGTTCAAAATAAAACCAACCAAGCAATCATCAACATCTTGCTAAACAAAACAAACTAAAACCCCAGAAATAGCCTTTAGAGTATTAATCCAGTACCAACAAAATTACCAATAAGGCAAAGAATCCACCCCAACAATGGGGTTTAAGGTTTAGGGTTTAATGTTTAGGCTCTAGGGATTAGGGTTCAGGGTTAGCTTAGGGTTTAGGGTTTAGGGTTATTAGTTTTTATGATTTTAGCTTTATGGTTAGATTAGGTTTTAGGGTTAGCTTATGGTTTAGGGTTAGTTTTGGGTTTAGGGTTTAGGCTTTACAGTTTAGGGTTTTTAAGGTTTAGGGTTTAGGTTTTAGAGTTTATAGTTAGGGTTTAGGCTTTAAGGTTCTTTAGGGTTTAGGGTTTAGGGTTTTAGGTTTATTGTTTAGGGTTTATGGTTAGTTTTAGGGTTTAAGGTTTAAGGTTTTTTTGTTAAAAAAAGATTAAGTAAACCGATATGTTTATGTTTATTTAGTTCATGTAGTTATTTTTATTTATTTTAGTTTATTTTATTTTATATTTTTATTTAGGTTTATTTTTTATTTTTATTTAGTTTAGTTGATTTATTTTAGGTTTATTTTATTAATTTATTTTTTAGGTTTAGGTTATTGTTTATTTTTTTGTTTAGTTTTATTTTTATTTTATTTTTTATGTTTTAGTTTTCTTTTTGGTTTTTAGGTTTAGGTTAAGGTTTTTTTTTTTGGTTTAAGGTTTAGCTTTTTTTTTTAGTTTAGGTTTAGGTTTCATTTTAGTTTATTTTATTTTATTTAGTTTGGGGTTTAGGTTTAATTTATTTTAGGTTTAGGTTTATGGTTTATTTATTTCAGTTTAATTTATTTTAGTTAAGCTTTATGTTTATTTAATTTTTTTTGTATTAGGTTTAGTTATTTTTTATGTTTAGGGTTTATGTTTTATTTTTACTTATTTTTAGGTTTATTTTTTAGGTATAGGTTTTTATTTAGTTTTTATTTTATTTTAATTTTAGTTTAATTTTATTTTTATTTTATGTTTAGTTTTTATTTTATTTAGGTTTATTTTATTTTTTTAATTTAGCTTAGGTTTTTATTTATTTTATTTTAGTTTAGTTTTTATTTTTTATTTGAATTTAATTTTAGGTTTAGGTTTTAGTTTAGGTTTTTATTTAATTTTATTGTGGTTATGTTTTATTTATTTATTTTATTTTTAAGTTTTATTTAGTTTATGTTTATGTTTTAGGATTTAGGGTTTAGGGTTTTTAAGGTTTAGGGTTTAGGTTTTAGGTTTAGTTTATTTATGTTTTAATTTAGGGTTTAGGGTTTTTTGATTTTTTGTTAATAGAGAACAAATTCAAATTAAACATTTTTTTTCTTTTTTGATTTCATCAACCAAGTAAGAAGTGAGGTAATCAATTGACTTCTTTTGGGCTTTCTAAAGCATCGTGTTTTGAATGTCCATACTACATTCCATTAGCATTCAAACTTATATAAATTAACATATGAATAGAGGAAAGGAACACAACATTCATACATATAAGTCATGCATTTCTTATGTATTTATAACTAGAATCATAACACATATTATTTTTCATTTATAAGCTTTTAAAAAATACATAATAATAGCCACTTATATATTAAATTAAATCAACACATGCAAGCTTACATAAAAAAATCCACTTTATTTTACTTGATTTTGAAAAGTTGGATGCATTAATTCAAATGACACAAAAAATTTATCATGATTGGAAAGAGGACAATCAAATATAAGCATTTGATTCATTCAACCAAACTAGTTCTTAAGGACAATCAAATCAAATAAGATTACTTAAAGCTAACCAAAGCTTCTTTAATAATTAAGTTTTTGGATTTGATTTTATTTAAAGAGGAGAAGAGAAATCATCACTTGTTGTTTTAAACCCATTCCACATTTTGATTTAATTTAATTTTGAAATGTAATTAAGTTAATTTTGTGGGTAAATTAAGTTGAACCCTTAATTAGATGAATTAATTACCCTTACTTATGTCAACTTAAAGTAATTAACTAAATAATTATGAACCAACATGATATGCATGGAAAATAAACTTGCAATGATCCTTAGAAATAAATGGGGTGCAATTGGCTCATGATTAATAGTTAATTTGATTAAGGGACTTAATAAATTACTCTTATGGTTTTCCCACACAAGAATTTCATTAAACTCTTTTAGGTTATTAAACACCTAAAGATCTACCCCCATGATTTAATTTATTAAGGTATGAAGTAATTATGATTTCAATTTGATTAAGTGATTTAATTAATTAGTTAAATATTAATTAATTTCATTTTAAAAAATACTAAAATGAACTTAGTGAAAGGGGTCCCAACTCTATTCCTTACTTCATTTACTATTTAACAATGATTAATACACTTAATTAACTAATTTGTTTCTGTTCATGGGATAAATTGATCATTAATTATCTTAAAAGAGTAGTTAAGGTTTAATTAGTAAATTTTCCTAATTAATTGAGCAATAAATTTCAAGAAAATGATGATAGGCAGTGATCATCCCATTAAATTAACCCATAAAATTTGGGATTAATTGCTTAAGTAATTAATGAGTAATTAAGCAAATTAATTTTATAATTAAACCTTAATTACTATTCAAAATTAGTTATGATCATTTTTAAATAATTATCCTCTAAAATACCTTTAAAATGAGCATTTATTTGTATTTTTTTTATTTCTCTATGATTTTTATGATTTTTAGAAGTTTGATTAAAATGATTAATTAAGCCTAATTAAAGCTTAATCTTTGGTGCCACATGGTAGGTGCACATTTGGTGTATGTTACTTTCCATCATGAGCCATTGGCTACTTAAAACTTATCCACTCGGTGGTGGTGGGCTTTCTCATCCATCGTGCTTTCTTGTCGTCATTATTTAAGGTCGGATGACAACGCGTTTAATCACATAGGTTAATAGGATTAAATCATCAATCTATTTGATCTAATCATTACCGTCTATTCTGATAACATGAAATAGATGGTGCGTGATCAAATGTCATGCAGGTGAGGGAGAACAGAGTCTTTCAACCATTGCTCACTTGATAGCTTTACTCGAATCAACTCTAAAGGATTCCACACCTTCGACATCAATTAGAGGGGATCCAATGGTCAAGATCACGAGATGCATGTTTTGTTCAAAATGCTCCAACCCATTTTGCCTAAGGATCGATTTTGGAAGCATACCTTAAACTCAATAGGTAGCTCGAGCGATTAAGAAAGCTTCATCTAGTGACGAAATCATGTTGTTATTGGATCAATTCTTTGATGTTTGCTTAGTAGTCCATGAACTAATGATTTGGACCTTGGCTTTGATCGAAGTCACACCTCGGTTTTACTGGGAGATGATTTGTTCTTGGTTAGGCCTAGGGAAGGTGTGTGCAATGTTAATTTGAGTTTGATGGAGAAATGGGGAAGTTAGGTCAGAAATGGGGGTGCTTTATTTTGGGATGGATGGGAATGTCATTTTTTGATCGAGGAACGAGCTTGGGAGCTTAAGGAATGGCTCTAGCGGCTCATCTTGCAGGCTAGGAATGATTTTTTTGCTGAGTGGAAATGAGAGGGTTTATACCTGATCTAACTTCATGCAAGTGAGGGAGAATGGAGCCTATCCACCATTGCTCACTTGATCTAAGCTTACCTGAGCTCGGATCAACTCCAAAAGGATTCCACACCTTCATGACATCAATCAGAGGGGATCCAATGGTCAAGATCACATGAGATGCAAGTTTTCTTCAAAATGCTCCAACTCATTTTGACTAAGGATCAATTTTAGAAGTATACCTCATTGGAGCTCAAGACTTCAAATGATTAAGCTTTATCTAGTGGAGATGAAGCCTTTAGCGAATTAGATCAGTTCTTTGATGTTCTCTGGATGGCCATGAACCAATGATTTGGAGCTTAACTTTGATCAAGTCACACCTTTGGTGCTCGTGAAGCTTGGGAGATGATTCATTTTTGCTCGACGAGGCCTAGGAAGGTCTGCAAAGTTAAAGGGAGTGCCCTATTTTGGGACGACGAGAATGGCATTTTTTTATTGAGGAACAAGCTTGGGAGCTTAAAGAATGGCTCTAGCAGCTAGTCTTGGGTAGCTAGAGCTCTGAGGAATGATTTTTGTGCTTGAGTGGGAAATGAGAGGTGTATACCCCATTCTTCTTGATCAAATGGTGTGATCGAGTTTGGCTTCTAGTGGCTGTCCGACAATCTCATGGAGTGGTGGGTGGTAGGGAGGAGGTGAGTTGGCTCGGCTTTGTTGGTTGAAGGTGTGGAGGTGGCTACCAAGGAGGAATCATGGGTGTCCTATGGGTTTCAAATGCTCCAATGGGGAGGGTGAAGTGATTTCACCTCCCATGGGTCATGGTCGACCCAACCACCCCTTGGGATAGGTTGGGCAATGTCCTAGGTTCCTAGGTGGACCATTGGGAGAGTACCAAGTGGAGAAAGAATGGAAATGACCACTTACATGGGTGATTTGTCTCATGTGATGTGGTAGAATGATCATTTAGCATTGAATTTGATTTTGACAGATTTGGAATGAGCCAAAAGTGGGTTAGCCCAAATTTCAAGTCAAATTGAGTTGATTTGGTTAGGTTTGGCTCAATTTGACTCATTTACGCCTCAACTGGTTGCATCAAGTTGACCAATTGGTCAAATTAGGTCAAACCAAGAGCTAGGCCAAGTTCATATGATTATTTGGGATGTTTTGGTTCAATTGGTTTCATTTAGTTTGTCTTAGATTTGATTTTGGCTCATTTGAATTCATTTGGGTCAAATGGGTTAAGTTGACTAAATTGACAAAATTAGCCAAATTAGCATGGTTTAGGTGTTGGTTTAGGTTTAGTTGACTATTAGTTTTTTATTAGTTATTTAGTTAGTTTATTAGTTTTAGTTTATTAGTTATTTGTTTTAGTTTAGTTAGTTTATGTATTATTAGTTTTGGGTTAGTTTAGTTTTATTAGTTAATTATTTATTAAGTTAGTTATGTTTAGGCTTTAGGTTTATTAGTTAGTTATTTATTTTTTGTTTTTTTATTTTTTTATTTTTTATTTTAAATTAAGTAAACTCGTAGGTTTAGGTTTATTTAGTTTATTTATTATATTTTTTAATTTAGTATATTTTATGTTTTATTTTTATTTAGGTTTATTTATTTATTTAATTTAGTTTATTTATTTTATTTTTATTTATTTTAGTTTAGGTTTTTTATTTTAGTTTATTTTTTACGTTTAGGTTTAGGTTTAGGTTTATTATTTAGTTTAGTTTTATTTTTATTTTATTTTTTTAGGTTTAGGTTTTATTTTTTATTTTTAGGTTTAGGTTTAGCTTTTATTTTATTTTATTTTTTGCTTTAGGTTTTACGTATTTATTTTAGGTTTATTTTAGGTTTTATTTTTTAGTTTAGGTTTATTTTTAGTTTATTTTAGTTTATTTAGTTTAGGTTTAGGTTTAGATGTAGTTTATTTATTTAGATTTAGGTTTTTTATTTATTTTATTTTAGGTTTATGTTTATGTTTATTTTTATTTTTGGTTTAGGTTTTTTTTATAATTTAAGGTTTAGGTTTTATTTTTTTATTTTTTAGGTTTTATTTTTTGGTTTATTTTTTAGGTTTAGGTTTTTATTTAGTTTTTATTTTATTTTATTTTAGGTTCATTTTATTTTTTATTTTAAGTTTTGTTTTATTTTATTTATTTTTTTTATTTTTTTAGTTTAGTTTAGGTTTTTATTTATTTTATTTTAATTTAGTTTTTTTTGGTTTAGGTTTAGGTTTAGGTTTTAGTTTATGTTTTTATTTATTTTATTTTTTTAGATTATTTTGGTTTAGGTTTTAGTTTATTTTGGTTTATGTTCTTTTGATATAAGCAAACCATCCAAGGCAAAATAGTCCATAGTTGTCCAGGTCCTGCATCAAACAAATAGAGAAAGCAGCTAGCCAGTAGCCAACCCACCAACCAAAACCCACAACAGACTAATCACATAAAGCCAACAACCTAGAAGTTAAAGCAGGATCAGTGGCCAAGCTAAAAAAACCAAGCAGTAACTCCACTAAAGCCACCACCCAAAGGAAGAGAAACACAAAAAAGGAGCAGTAAGCATGAATAGAGGTAACAACACAACCCAATAATACAATCCCAAAGGCATAACAACAACCCACGACTATCTCAGGGTAATCCAAATCCAAGGGCAAAACCTCCACCCAAATAGCAAAATAGTAGAATGTAAGCAACACCAGAGAGAGGAAAGCCATAGGGAGACCAAGAGGGCATCCAAAAATTACCATCAAAACAACCACCAAGGCAGAAACCAAATCACCAACCAAGAGGCAAATATCAGGAAACAAGGATAGCAAAATAAATAAGAGGGATTTAATATCAACAACCAACTTAAATCCCAAGACACCAAGCCAGGGCACAAGCATCTAAGGCAAGATAGCATCCAATCCCAAGTCACCAAGCCAGAGAGCCACAAAATTCTCAAGAACACTAGCCACTCAGAGAAGCAAGCCAGCTAGTAGGCATAGACAAAACCAACCACAACCATCTCCTCGAGAAAACAAAAACCCAAGTCTGGGAGAAAAAAGGACCACAAAGCAGCTTTCCTCATACCAATCAATTGATAAAACACCAACAAAAAGAAAACACCAACCTAAACCAGGAAAATAACAAAAAAGAATTGAAAAAAACCAAAGCTAAGCAAATCCTGAAGAGAGCTACCCCCCAACAACCAACCACATCAGCAGAAGTTCCAATTCAGTAAAAGGAGCAGCCAACCAAAATAAAAGGTTAACCCAATATAGAGCCCAAAATAGAGGGAAAGAATAACAATAGACATAGCCATAACCCACCTAGAGATCTCCAAAATAACCAAGAAACAAAATTGGTAGTCACTCAGCCATACAAAAAACAAAAGTATAAAATGCCAAAGAGAACCACCCAACCACAAGCAGCAAATCAGTGAGGAAGGGAATAAGGCTGGAGGGAAATAAAGCCCCTTCCAAACCCTATAGAGTAGACAATCACCATAAAAGAGAAAATAAGAGGGCAACAACTAGAAAAAAGCTACCTCCAATCCACAAGGCAAAACCTGAGGCAAAACCTGAGGCAAACCCAACATCAATTAGTGTAGGGGGTAGGCCAAAACTAGGCACAGCCACAACCCAATAGGTGAACCCCAAAACATCACTAGTTGTGTGACAAAATGAGCCTAGCATGAGCAACAAAAAGAAAACCAGTAGTCTTAGATGATAGGAAAATCAATTAAACATTGCACCACTACGACTCAAATAAGGGTCAGACAAGTAAACAATGGGGTAAAGAGGAAGGGGTTTTATGTTTAGAAATAAACTAAAACCAACAAGGTAGCTTTCATATAAAGTGAGATTGACCAGTACCCTAAAGAAAATAGCAAAAACCACTTTTTGGTGTGGGAAGCACCAAAAAAACAACAAAAAAATAGACTGAATAAAACCATAATAGGAATATGATCAACAAAATAGTTGAAAGATAAAATTTGAGGTAAGGCAGTCCAGTGTTATCCAGATTGACTAGGCCATGCATATGCTTAAGTAAGTTATGGTTATCAAATAAAGTGAGCTCATTTAATTTAGCTTCCAAATTAGCCAGGAAATCATCACAAACATTACCTTCACGAAGAATGTGAGAAATTTTGTAGCAAACTTGAGAAAGAAGCTTTTTAGTGTTATTAAGAAGATAAAATAAGCCATTATTCCCCATTTTATTAGTATTGAGCATATCAAGTAAAATAAGAGCATCAACTTCAATCCAAATATTAAAGAGGCCTATGATTAAATAAATATCAATAGCTTTATTAATGACCATGAGCTCGATAAATAAAGAACAAGCTTTGAGGGGTAGGCATAATCACAAATTACGTACCTTTAGAATCCCTAATTCCACCACAACCATATTTGTTTGGGGAAATGGAACTATTAGTATTGATATTAATAAAATATTCTTTAGGCTTAATCCAATGTAAAATCCTAATACTCTTGTAGGAAGGGTCATCATGCAAAGTGATACCCAAATTATTAGCCACAAATGTATAACCTCTAGAATGAAGATTACTAATTAAATTTGCATTAAACAAGGCATTTTTTTCTTTAATTCTAGCAAGGATCATTTTATGGTTCATAGGGATGCCTCGATATTTAGCATCATTTCTAAACATCCAAATGAACCAAATAAGGGTAATAGAAATTAAAAATTTCATATGACCTTTCATAGTTTTATGGATACAAACTTCAAGAAGTTGATCTAATGAAAGAGAGCCATGAAAATAGTTAGTGTTAAATAAATCATCATACCATATCCAAAGTTTAGCACCACAAAAAACATGATTAGAATTTTCAAAGCAACAATAGCACTTGGAAGGTAAATAAAACCCTTTAGAGCAATCTACAGAATGAAGTTATTCAAAATCCTCCAAGCTAAAATATAATAAGAAATGGGAACGATATTGTTCCAAAGTTTAATGAAAACATTAGAGGTGTTTTGGTTTTTTTAATAAAATTCCAAACCACTTTAAGAATGAAATCACCATTGTAAGAGAGCTTGAAAAGAACTTGATCAAGTTTATTAGAAATGATAGTGATGTTGCAAAACTTGTCAAAATAGTAATAGAATGTAGTTCTCAAGTTTGTTTTCATTCCAATTGTTATTAAGCCAAAAAGAGTTAACTTTGATAGTAGCAGTAGAGTGTGTAGATAAAAGGGAGTCAATAGAGCCATTGCCAATCCAATTGTCTAGGCAAAAGAAAGAAGAGCCAATGAATACCCCAAGATATTAAGGATTCAACAACCCATTTAATGGAGCAAAGCCTTTTCCAAACTGGAGAGTCACCAAATTTATATGCATAGATAAGAGGGTGTTTACCTTGGCAATATTTTTCTATCATAAAATTAGCCCAAAGGCTATCATTCTTTCTAAAATTGCACCAGAGCATATGAGAGAAAGAAGTCATAGCTTAACGAATAGGTTTGCAACCAAGACCACCTTCACCCAAAGGACCACAACATTTATACCAGGATGTCCAATGCATTATTTTTTCCTAAAAAAATTATTAAGCAAGTGATCAATTCTAATAAGAGTAGAATTAGAGGGAATAATAATTTGAATCAAATAAAGAGGCATAGAATTAAGAGTTCTCTTAAGAATAGTGTGCCTACCACCAAAGGAATGTAAATGGAATTCCCAAACAAAATTTTATTTAAAATTTTTTTAACCTCATAAAAAAAGATGGCATCATTTTGGACCTTTAAATAGAGGAGCACCTACTTAAGAGGTACGATGTTTAAAATTAGCGATATGCATTTGATTGATTTTATTATTAGAGATACATAAAGAAATAATAAAATAGCTTTTGTTATCATTGATAAAAAGACCACATTCTTTACCAAAATTATTTAAAAAGAATCTTAAGGTTCTTGATATGTTGAATAGAAGCATTAAAAAAAAATAATGAAATCATCTACAAAGCTTAAGTGGGAAACAAGAAGACCACCAAGAGTTACAGTAGTACATACTTAGATTATTTAAAATAACTCATTGATGCTCATAGATAAGTACTCAAAGAATAATAAATAAAGTAGGAGATAAAGGATCCCCTTATCTTAAGCCATGGGAAGAAAGAAAGAAGACCAAAGCTTCCTATTAAGAAAATAAAAAAACTAGGCATTATTAATACAATTTTTTATAAGAAAAGTAAATTTATCAAAACCCAAATAAATTCAATATGGAAAAGGAAATCCAAAGAGATATTATCAAAAGCTTTGGTAATATCTAATTTGAAAAGAATGTTTCCACCTCTAGTCTTAGCATCTAAGTCATGAATTAATTCTTGGGCAAAAAATGTTATCGAAATAGATCTACTCTAAGAATACTAGTTTGGTTGAGATAGATAATCTTATGAAGTAAAGGACTAAGTTGACAAGAATTTTGGAAATCATCTTATTGAAGAAGGTGGACAGACTAATAGGTCTAAAATCACTCCAATAATTTGGATTATCTTTCTAAAGTATGAGAATAATAGAAGTGCTAGAAAAATATCTAGGAAAAGGATTGCCATTAAAAAATCTACCACATCCTCAATGATCATTTTAATAATAAACCAACAATTTTGAAAAAATTAAGTAGTAAAACCCTAAACAACAATGAATCTATTTTCATTCTATTAAAAACTTTAAAAATTTCATCCTCATTAGGCATAATAGTAAGCAAATCATAATCATCATTAGTAATAATAGAAGGAATCAAGTACAATTTAGAAAAGCTTCATAAGAACAACTCTTTTTAGCATATTTCTAAAGGATTTAATAATCGAATCCTTAATATCATTATTCTACATAATCCATTCTCCATTTTCATCTTTAATTTTTTGAATATTATTTAAAGCTCTCTTTTTTAACTAAAGCATGGACATACCTAGTATTTTGTCATCATCGCAATATGTTTACTAGCAATTTTTTGAAAAAAGTCTCTTCCATATTTTGAAAATTAATAAGTTTATCTTTCACCTCAGTTTTGTCCTTAATCTTAGAAGGATTAGACATAATAGAGACCTCAAGATCACAAACCATTTTTTTTGCATATCTTTGATATTAGCAAAAAGGATTTTAAAATATTGCTTATTCCACCAACCTAGATTTGCTTAAGTCTTTTAAGCTTAAACCAAAGTCTATTCATCCCCATAATTATCAAGATGTAAATAAACTTTCCAATTGTTAACCACAACATTAAAAAAATCAATATGTTGAATCGACATGTTATGAAATATAAAAGGAGAGAAAATTTTAATCTATTAAAATTATCTTTAATAAACCAAAATAAGAGCATGATCACGGTTCTGCTTAAATGATAGGCAATATGCCATTGAGTAATCCAATGAGTATTAAAAAGAATATGATCCAACATTTGTCAAAGTCTAGAGTTTTACCAAGTATAATTAGAACCTTTAAAACCAATGTCAATCAAATTACAATCAAGGATCATTTAGAAAATTTTTCCATGGAATGAATATTAGGAGAGCAACCACCACTTCATTCAAAAGTGAATAAAATAGTGTTGGAATCAACACCAACAAACCAACATTTATTGACAGAGGTAGCAAAATTTCTCAAATTTTCCCAAAGAAGATTTCTACCAGATCTAAGCCCAATACACAATAATCACCATAAGAGATTTGAGCATTGACAACTAGTTGAAAATCATCAAGAATAGAAACATCTACAAAGTTATTCCAAAAACACCAATTCTTATTACTGGCAATAGAGAAAATTTTATTGAAACTGATCATTTTAGCAACATAGTTTATTTTGTTAGCATGAATAAGAGGCTCCAAAAAAATTAAGTAAAGAAATATTATGTATATGATAAAGATTTTAATGTAGAATAGAGAGGGTACCAATCCCTCTAACATTCTAAACAATAAAATTGAACATAAAAAAATAAAAGGGGTTAAGAAAAGGTTAATTAAGAGAGGAGAGGGGTTGTAGCATCTAGTGTTTCTTGGCAATTTGGGAGGAAAATTTTTAACATTTTTTCTCTTTTTAGCATGATTATTTCAGAAACCATTTTCTTTTCCCATATAATCATCATCCGAGAAGGATTTAGCAACATAAGTCATAGATTTAGGGGAAATCTTCTGATTAGAAATGAGTTCTCCTTCTTCCAAGATAATAGAATTTATTAAAGCCAAATGAGCATCAGGAATAACAAGAGAGGGAGCATAAATAGAATTATTAAGAGGCAAGTGTGAACACCAAGCCCTTCTTATTCATGACCCAAATTATTAGACAAAGCCAAATCTTTCTGAGAATTTAAATAATTATGAATCTCGAAAATAAAAACAATTTTTTCAACCTAATTATCATGAGGTATTAAAGGCATATTCTCCATTGAATTTGAATGATGCATAACATTATTATCTTCCAATCAAATCTTCATTTTTAGAAAATAGAATCGTCATCTAAAAGTTTAGAAAAACTATTATTGTTCACATTAGAAGCCTTCAATTGCACAGAAGATGTAAGAGGTAAAACAACCTTATTAGGAACATTCAAAAATTCCATTTTTCAAGTAGCTTTTTTTAAATAGTGATCGCCTAGTGTTAGGAATAGAAGTTAATAGGGATTTTCTTTTTAGGTGAGAATGATGAATAAAACATTCCAAATTATCGCCCATGGATTTTATAGTGAGAACAAAAGAGAGAGATTTTAAAATTCAAATCTTTGCATATAACTATAATTTTAGATCCCAACTAGATTGTTTTGGGTGTTTCTTGGTAATGTCCAATTCAACAAGGATTCTAGCCACTGAAGGATGAGATTTTTTAGTCGTTGCTTGATCAATTTATAATGTCCGACCAAATAAAGCACCCATAGTAAAATGGAATTGATGATTAATGAAAGGAATTCACATTTGGAGAGAAATCTAAACTAACGTCTTGTATTTGAATGATTTCAAAATAGAGAGTTAGTTGATTCATAGGATCCATAGGATCTTTCAATTTTCCTAAGGAATCATTGGGGAAGATGCCAAAGTATCACTCTAATGAAGACAAGAAATAGGCTAGCACTCATCTATTTAAGAATGAATCTGAGAATCAAAATAATAGTTTGCAAAGCCAAAGCAAAAATGAGAGGGAAAGAGAAATCTCCACAGCACGATGACCGTGGCTTAGAATTTTTGGTTTAGGTTTGGTTTAAGGTTTAAGATTTAGTTTATGGTTTAGTTTAGTTTAGGTTTAGATTTAGTTTTAAGTTTAGTTAAGAGCTTAGAAGGTTAGTTGAGTTTAGGTTTAGTTTAGGGTTTAGGGTTTGTGAGCTCAGTGTAGGCTGGGGCTTAGTCAGGTTTAGTTTAGGGTATGTTTAGGGCTAGGTTTGTTTAGATTTAGGCAAGGTTTAGGCTCAGGGGGCCTTTAGAGCTCAGCTCAGAGTGCCTAGCTCAGTTTAGAGTGTCAGGGAGGAGTTTAGGTGGTTTTAGGATCTAGAGCCTTGGCTCAGGATCATGGCCCAGGGTCAGAGTTTAGAGGCTCAGTGGCACAATCATTTTAGTGATTAAGGCTCTAGGCTCAGAGTAGGCCCAGGCCTAGTTTAGTGGCCTGGTATTTAGAGCCCAGGGTCATCAGGATCAAGCCCAGTAAGCCCAGTTTAGAGGGCCCAAGTTAGGCTCAGCCTGAGTTAAGTAAGCCCAGGGCCTAGCTCATTTTGGCCCAGGCTCAGAGCCCAGGTCCTGAGCTCAGCCTGATAAACCAGGCCCAGGTTTAGGTCCAAGTGATCAGTTAGGATAGCCTGGGGCTCAGCCCAGACTCAGAGTGAGTTAGGTAGGAAGTTCAGGTTAGCCTTAGGTCATTAGAGTTTAGGCTCAGCCAGGCTCAGCCCAGGGCCTGGGTCAGCCCAGGGCCCAGGGCTCAGTGGAGAAGAGCTCAGTTTAGCTTTCAGTTTAGGGTTTAAGTTTAGTTGGCTCAGTTTAGGCCTGGGGTTTAGATGTAGGGTAAGTTTAGGTTTTTGTTTGGTCAGGATTTATGGTTTAGTTTAGGTTTAGGTTTGTGGTTTAGGGTGTGGTTTAGAGAGGGGTTTGGGGTCACATTTTAGTTTATAGTTTATGATTTAGTTTTAGGGTGGGGTTTAGGGTTTGGGTTATGATTTAAGGTAGGGAGGGTTTAGTTTTATGTTTATGGTTTTTTAAGGTTTATATGGTTTTAGGTTTTGGTTTAAGGTTTAGGTTTTAGTTTAGGGATTAAGGTTTAAGGTTTTTTTTAACATAGAACAAATTCATATTCAACATTTCTTATTTTGATTTCAACATCCTAGTTGCACAAGTTTTCTAAGACATAAGCGACATATATCAAAATGAGCATGCATAAAGCAAATCAAAAACCCTAGACTAGAACTGTCTCTTCTCAGAAGACACGCTCCATAAGCAATAGATTTGATGCCGTTTCTTCGCTTTTTCACATCGAAACCACCACTGCCTCTCGAGTAGTAGGATCTGCCATTATATTCCTAATCTATCCCTCCGAAACTGCCATGACTATAACCTTCGTCGCTCCTCATGCATCCATAACCACCACTACTTCAACCACTACCTCCATATCCTCCAACACCTCTAGATCCCCCACCACCATTATGATAATCACTTTGCCTCCATCCTAAATCTAGATCCTAATTGGTTGATGTTCCCCGCCATGGTTCTACCATTATAGGTTTAGGTTTAGGTTTAGGTTTATTTTTTTTTATTAATTTAGTTTCTTTAGGTTTTATAGGGTTTTTTAGGTTTAGTGTTTAGGGTATAAAGTTTAGGTAGGTTTAGGATTTGGGTTTAGATGGTTTTTAGGTTTAGGGTTTTAGGTTTGTGGTTTAGCTTAGGGCTCAGTGTTTAGTGAGCTTTAGGGTTTGTGGTTTCAGGTTTAGGGTTTGTGGGTCAGGTTTGGATGGTTGGGGTTAGTTTTAAGATTTGGGTCTATCTGGCTCAGTGGTTAGTAGGTTTGGGCTCAGTTTGATTTGTGTGGGTTAGGGTTTAGGGCTCAGTTTAGGATCTGGTTTTGGGGTTTTTTTTAAATTTTTTTTATTTTTTTCAAATTAAGTAAAGAGGTAAGTTTAGGTTTATTTAGTTTATTTTTTATTTATTTTAGTTTATATTATTTTTATTTTATTTAGGTTCAATTTTATTTATTTAGCTTATTTATTTTATGTTTATTTATTTTAGTTTAGAATTTTATGTGTTTTATTTTTTTTTAAGTTTGGTTTATTTTTATTTTAGTTTTATTTTGTTTTATTTTAGTTTTATTTTATTTTAGGTTTGCTTTTTTTTTTTTTAAGTTGATTTTAGGTTTTATTTTAGGTTTATTTTTGTTTTATTTTAGTTTATTTATTTATAGTTATTTTATTTTATTTAGTTTATTTTAGGTTTAGGTTTTATTTATTTTAGTTTAGTTTATTTTAGTTTAGGTTTAGGTTTATTTTATTTCTATTTTAGGTTTATCTTTTTTTTAGTTTAGGGTTTAGGTTTTATTTTTTAATTATTTTTAGGTTTTATTTAGTTTTTTATTTTATTTTATTTTAGGTTTATTTTATTTTATTAGGTTTTTATTTTTAGTTTAGTTTAGGTTTTTATTTATTTTATTTTAATTTTGTTTTATTTTCATTTTATTTTCTTTCTTTGTAGGTTTAGTTTAGTTTATTATTATATTATTTTATTTTATTTTTATTTTAGGTTTAATTATTTTATTCTTAGGTTTTATTTAGTTTAGGTTTAAGTTTTTAGCTTTTTAGGGCTGTGGTTTAGCATTAGGGTTTAGGGTAGGGTTTAGAGTTTAGGGTTTGTATGGTTTAGAATTTAGGTTTTGATTTAGGGTTCAAGTTTTAGTTGGGGTTTAGGGTTTTGGTTTATTTTTAAGAGAACAAATTCATATTCAACATTTCTTTTTTGATTTCATCAACTAAGTAACACACAAAGTTTTTGAAGACACAAGTGATAATATAGATAAGAAATGAGCATGCATAGAGCAAATCAAAACCTTCGATAACTAGAACCATTTCTACTATAAAGACATAGTTTGATAAGCAGTAGATCGGATTGACCATTCTTCGCCTCCAATTCCCATCGAACCACCGGTCTCTAGTAGGGGATCCACTATAATATCTCGATCTCTCCACCACCACCATGGGTGTAACCTTTGTCACTCCTTCTGCCTCCATAACCACCACTTCTCTAACCATCACCTCCATATCCACAAGCACCTCCAGATCCCCCACCACCACTGTGATAACCCACGCCTTCGCTCTCCATCACATCTATCGAGGTTGATGATGATGTTCTACCATCAAGGTTCTACACATTCTTAAGGTTAGGTTTAAGTTTGGTTTTATTAGATTTTATTGTTTAAGTTTCTTTTTAATTTATTTAGTTACATTTAGGTTTAGGGTTTGGGAGGGTTTAGGGTTTGTGGTTAAGGTTTAGTTTTGGGTTTAAGATTTAGGGTTTTAAGGTTTATGTTTTAAGTTTAGGGTTTATGGTTTGGGTTTAGGGTTTTTATTATTTAGTTTGGGTTTAAGATTTAGGTTTAGGTTTGTGGTTTTGGGTTTGGTCAGGTTTAGGGTTTGGGGCTTTTAGAGGTTTATTTTAGTTTTGGAGAGTAGGGTTTTGAGTTTGGGTTATTTTATTTTGGGGTTTAAGCTTGGGGTCAATTATGGGTTGGCTCATTTAAGGTTCCAGGGTAATATGGCTTAAGTTGATGTTTTTAGTTTTAGGTTCAGGATTTAGGGTGGGTTTAATGCTCAGGGTTTTTAGTTTGGGCTCAGATTTTGGGTTTAGGGTATGTTGTGGTGGGTTGTGGCTCAGGGTTTAGCATTGAGGTATAGGGTAGTGGGTTTAGTTTAGGATTTAGTGTAGGCTTGTGGTTTATGATTTAGAGTTTAGGTAGGTTTTTTAAAAAAACAATTAAGCAAACCCCAGGTTTAGTTTATATTTGATTTTATTTATTTTAGTTTATTTTATTTTATTTATATAGTTTATGCTTTTATTTAATTTAGTTGATTTTATATAGGTATTTTATTTATTTTTTTTTTTTTTAGTTTATTTTTTAATTTTAGTTTTTTTATTTTTTTATTTTATTTTTAGGTTTAGGTTTTAGTTTTATTATTAGGTTAGTTTAGGTTTTATTTTATTTTTTTAGGTTTAGGTTTTATGCTATTTTGGTTTTATTTTTAGGTTTTATTTTTAGTTTCTTTAGTTTATATATAGTTTTTTTATATTTATTTAGGTTTAGGTTTAAGTTTAGTTTATTTAGTTTGTTTTATTTCTTTAGTTTAGTTTATTTTAGTATAGTTTAGGTTTATTTTATTTTGTTTATTTTATTTATTTTAGGTTTTTTTTTAGGTTAGGTTTAGGTGTTATTTTTATTTATTTTAAGTTTATTTTTTTTTAAGTTTCTTATTTAGTTTTTTTATCTTAGTTTATTTTATTTTTATTTTAGTTTTAATTTTTATTTTATTTATGTTTTTTAAGGTTTATTTTATTTTTTTATTTTGTTTAGATTTTTATTTATTTTATTTTAGTTTAGTTTTTTATTTTTTAAATATTTTAGGTTTTAGGTTTATGTTTAGATTTTAGTTTAAGTTTTATTTTATTTTATTTTATTTTATTTTTAAATTTAGGTTTGTTTGGTTTTGGTTTAGGGTTTTTTTTTAGGGTTTAGGGTAGTTTAGGCTCAGTGGTGCAGGTTTAGGAGAAGTTTAGGTTTGCCTTTAGGTTAGGTAGTTAAAGGTTTTTTAGGGTTTTTATTTAAGAGTTTATGGTTTGTGGGTTTAGAGGTTATAGGTTTAGGGTTTATGGTCAGGTTTTAGGGTTAAGGGAGGGTTAGTTTTTTTTTATTTTTATTTTAAAAAATTAAGAACCCATATGTTTAGTTTAATTAGTTTATTTTTATTTTATTTTTATTTAGTTTAGTTTAGGTTTAATTTTAGATTAGTTTAGTTTTAGGTTTATTTTTTAGTTTATTATTTTATTATTTTTAGGTTTAGGTTTTATGTTTATCTAGGTTTAGATTTTTATTTTATTTTTTAGGTTTAGGTTTTAAGTTTATATTTTAGGTTTTATTTTTAGTTTAGGTTTTTTATAAAAAATAAGTAAACCGATTGTTTATTTTTATTATTTATTTATTTATTTTCTTTTATTGTTATTTAGGTTTATTTTATTTTTATTTAGTTTAGTTAATTTATATTAGGTTTATTTATTTTAGTTTAGGTTTTTCACATTTATCTTTTAGGTTTAGGTTTATTTTGTAGTTTAGTTTTATTTTAATTTATTTTTAGGTTTAAGTTTTATTTTTTTTATTTAGATATGTTAAAGTCATGTTTATTTATTTATTTATTTTTTTGGTTTGGTTTAGTCTTTTTTTATTTTATTTTAGGTTTTATTTTTTATTTTTATTTTTATTTTATTTCTTGATTTATTTTAGTTTAGGTTTAGTTTTATTTATTTATTTTTATTAGGTTTAGGTTTATTTTATTTTATTTATTTATTTTATTTTAGGTTTAGTTTTTTTAGTCTTGATTTAGTGTTATTTTTTATTTATTTTAGTTTATTTTTTGTTTAGGTTTTTTATTTAGTATTTATTTTATTTTATTATTTTATTTTATTAGTTTTATTTTATTTAGTTGTTTATTTTAAGTTTATTTGATTTTGTTTAGTTTAGGTTTTATTTATTTAGTAGTAGTTTTATTTCATTTTATTTTATTTTTGTGGTCAGTTTAGGTAGTTTTTTAAGTTTAGGTAAGGTGGCCTAGGCCAGGTTTTAGAGAGGGTAGTAGGGTTTAGTGCTCAGGGTTTAGTTTAGGCTCATTACAAGCCCAGGATTTAATTTGTGGCTCAGGGTTTAGTTTTAGGTAGGGTCCAAAGTTTACAAGGTAGGATCAGGGCAAAGTAGTTGGGTTTAGATGGTTTAGGATCCAGTGCCTGGGTTGGGTGGCTCAGTGGTTTTATATATTTTATCTTTTTATTTTTTTTAATTAAGTAAATCATAGGATTTGGTTTATATAGTTTATTTTATTTAATTTAGTTTATTTTAATTTTAATTTTGTTTAGATTTATTTTTATTTGTATTTAGTTTATTTATTTTATTTAGTTTATGTTTTATTTTATTTTATTTTTAATCTAGTTTAGGTTTAGATTTATTTTCTAATTCACATTTTTTTAATTTTATTTTAGTTTTGGTTTTATTTTATTTTAAGGTTTAGGTTTAGGTTTTATTTAATTTTATTTTTTAAGTTTTAGGTTTTATTTTAGGTTTATTTTGGTTTTATTTTTAGTTTATTGTTTAGTTTCTTTTAAATAAGTAAATCTAGGTTTGGTTTATTTAGTTTATTTTTTTTATTTTTATTTTAGTTTGGTTTATTTATATTAGTTTATTTATTTTAGTTTAGGTTTTTTTATTTTAGATTATCTTTAGAATAGGTCAGTTTAGGTTTATTTTTAATTTAGTTTTATTTTTTATTTTATTCTTTAGGTTGAAGTTTTACTTTTTATTATTAGGTTTAGGTTTAGGTTTCTTTTTAGGTTTAGGTTTTACTTTGATATTTTAGGTTTTTTTTAGGTTTTATTTTTTAGTTTAGTTTATTTTTTTTTAGTTTATTTATTTTATTTAGTTTATAGGTTTAGTTTTACTTATTTTAGTTTCTTAGTTTATTTTAATTTTATTTATTTTATTTATTTTATTTTATTTTATTTAGGTTTTAAGTTTATGGTTTGTGTTATTTTTATTTATTTTAGGTTTATTTTAGGTTTAAGATTTTATTTATTTTATTTTATTATATCTTATGTTTAATTTATTTTATTTTAGGTTTAGTTTTATTTTTTATTTTAGGTTTTTAGGTATTTTATTTATTTATTTAGTTTAGGTTTTATTTATTCTAATTTAGTTTAATCTTTTATTTCATTTTATTTTAATTTTAGGTTTAGGTTTAGGTTTCAGTTTAGGTTTTTATTTTATTTTATTTTATTTTCTTATTTAGGTATGGTTTTAGGGTTTAGGTTTTAGGGTTTATGGTTTAGTGTTTTATGGTTTAGTTTAGGGCTTAAATTTAGGTTTAGTTTTTAGGGTTTATTGTTTTAGGTCTTAGCTCAGTTTAGGTGGCTAGGGTCATATTTATTAGCATTTAGTATTTTATCTTAGTTTATTTTAGGGCCCAGTCAGTTTAGAGTTTATCATTTTAGGTTTTTTTATTTATTAAGGTTTCAGTGGCCTAGTCTCCAGTTAGGCCCAGGGTTTTAGGGCCTTTCAGGGTTTAGGGTGTTTCAGTTTATGTGGTCTTTTTGAGGGTTTAGTCATGGTTTAGTATTTAGGGTGGTTTTGGCCTAGTTTGGGTAGTTGGGTTAGTTTTAGGGTTAAGGGCATGGTCAGTTTTATTTTATCTTTTTAATTTTAGGGTTTAGTAGGTAGTTTTAGGTCGGTAAGTTTTATTTTAGATTTTAAAATTACAAACCATAGTTTAGGTTTTTTTTTTTTATTTTTTTAGGGTTTATCTTTAAAACGTAACCCAGAGTTTGGGGTTAATTTAGTTTATTTTATAATAATTTTAATTATTTTAGTTGATTTTATTTATTTTAGTTTATTTAATTTTTATTTTATTTAGATTTATTTTATATTTATTTATTTTAGTTTATTTATTTTAGGTTTATTTAATTTAGTTTAAGTTTTATTTTTTGTTTAGGTCTTTTAGTTGAGTTTTCTTTTTTTATTTAGGTTTAGGTTTTATTTTTTTATTTTAGGTTTAGGTTTTATTTTATTTTTAAGTTTGAGTTTAGGTTTTATTTTTTTATTTTAAGTTTATTTAGTTTAGGTTTAGGTTTATTTTAGATTTAGGTTTAGTTTTATTTATTTTAGTTTAGGTTTAGGTTTATTTTATTTTAGGTTTAGGTTTTAGTGGGTTATGATTTATTTTATTTAGGTTTATTTTTAGTTTTTATTAAATTTATTTTATTTAGGTTTATTTTGTTTTATTTTATGTTAGTTTTGTTTCATTTAGGTTTTTATTCTAGGTTTATTTTATTTTTTTAGTTTAGTTTATTATTTATTTTATTTATTAGTAGTTTATTTTATTTTATTACTAGGTTAGGTTTATTTAGGTTTTATTTTATTTTATTTTATCTTATTTAGGTTTAGCTTTATTTATTTTATTTTAGATTTTATTTAGTTTTAGGTTTTGTGGTTTTTAGGGTGGGGTATGGATCTGTGGTAGAGGGTCTTAGGGTCAGTGTTAGCTTTAGGGTTTAGGGTTTTGTGGGGTTTGGAGGTTTAGGGTTTTTATGGTTTAGGTTTAGGGTTTAAAGTTTAGGGTTTGGTTTTAGGTTTAGGGTTTAGGGTTTTTCTTAAAATTAAGTAAACCAATAGGTTTAGTTTATTTATTTATTTATTTTATTTTATTTATTTTAGTTTATTTTAATTTTATTTTTATTTAGGTTTATTTTTTTATTTTATTTAGATTAGTTTATTTATTTTATGTTTATTTATTTTAGTTTATTTTTTTTACTTTAGTCTATTTTAGGTTTATGTTTATTTTTTAGTTTAGTTTTATTTTTATTTTATTTTTTAGGTTTAGGTTTTATTTTTTATTTTTAAGTTTTAGGTTTAGGTTTTTATTTTATTTTCTTATGTTTTGAGTTTTATTTTTAGGTTTTTTTTAGTTTAGGCTTAGGTTTATTTTAGTTTATTTTATTTTATTTTATTTAGGTTTTTAGGTTTAGGTTATTTATTTTAGTTTATTTTATTTATTTTATTTTATTTATTTTAGGTTTAGGTTTTTTTTAATTTTATTTTTTTTAGGCTTTTGTGACACATTCTTCAAGATCTTGATAACAGGGAACTCACGATAACACATTGCACACTTTAGATTTTGCAAATGCTAGGGCGCGAACGCACTCCTCTTCCACATTTTCATTAGCCTGTCAGAGCATTTGATTGGTACGTAAACTTCCCAATGGTTTGGTGATGACTTTGTTGAGTTGGAGCAACTCTTTATCAAGAGGTTAGGAGCTTAGGGGTGATTGTAGGCACCTCATTGTAGAGAAACAAACTCAATGAGTCTATTGACATAATCTCGTGTGGCAAACTCGAGCATGAAATGCCAACCACAGTCAATAACATGCCATTGAGATTCTTCTCAAGAATATCCATGGCCCCACCTTCATGCTTAAGGGATTTACCATCAAAACATTCAGAAATTAATCGATAAGGCTAGTTTTACAAGAGGAAGCCAAACAAGCTTGCCCTTTCACCAATCATCTAAGCCCAAGTAGAAGGTGTTTGAGAGAAGAATCCATGGACGTTGTCTGAGGGAAGCACCAAAAGTTCAAGATGAGAGACTATGAGCCCAGTAGCCTCCTCTGCCACCTCCTCTTCCACCATCTCGGCCATCATACCAACCACCGCAGCCGCCATAATGACCATTTCCACTACCTCATCATCCTACCCAGTAGAGATATTCATATCCATTGCCATGTAGCTACTTTTCACTTACTCTTGCCAATAGATTGAATAAGCCATATTCATTCAAAAGGGAGGTAGCTAACAAAATCTTTAAGAATCTCTTAAAGAAACTTGACTTTCATTTACCAGAGCCTAAGAGGCTGAAGGAAGTGGGAAAGAGTGATGATCCTAGCTATTTCTCTACCACTGCATGCTCGGCCATGTCTTAGAGGATTGTATCACTTTTAAGGACAACCTTGAGTGCAGCTACAAATTGGGAGCCATAGTTATCCCTAAAGAATACTTATTAGAACAACTATCCAGCTGTAGAGTAATTCTTAGGGATACTTGATCCTCTTAAGACCAAAGAAGGTTAGGTTATCTCCCTATCTCAACCTCTAAGAAGTTTATTTCTAAGATCAAGAAGCTTTCTGTGCGTCCAAGTAGCTCAAACCACCAACACCACAAAAGGTTTTCTAGTTACAAAGGACGTGAGAGGGTAATGGCCCAGCCATAGTGAGCTCACCATACTTTCCTGATAGTAGTAAGCAACCTATTCAGGTCCAAGATTCTCCACTCCAAGCTACCACCACTCTAGCTCCTCTCTGTTCAGTGAGTGTTGTATCGGATAAGGGCACTAAATCCCTTACTCCATTTACCTTACTAGATTTCTATCATGTACCTCCACCCAAAAAGAAATTAATGAAGAAAGCTGATTCTACTTTATATATTGTGTACTTCTGATGCTCTTGATTTTATTCCTATTAAAAGCTCTCCAGTCTAAATAAAAATAATAGCTTTAGTAGTTCTTTCCTTTCTTATTGAGTCGACTATCATTCTCTAAATCATTGGTTCACCTCTTGAGATTGACTTGGAGTCACCGACTCGAGGATCCTATAGAAAAAGCTATAGGTATGCCCGATAAGAAGGTAGAACTTTCCACAATATCATCATTCCAAGAAGTCACTAAAGTCAATCTACGGAGTGGCAAAGTTTTAACCCCTAGGGTAGCACCTCAGGATAAGGGTAAGATAGTCACTGGTTCTAGTGAGCAAATGGCCCCTCTATATGATGCTCTATCCAAGGATATGCTTATGGAGGACCGAGCCAGAGTTGATTATAATGTCCTAGCTCACCTAAGTTAAGCATATTTGATGCCCTTGTCTTATCCAAAGGGATGAGGGAATCTCTAATCAAGGCCTTACTTGATCTAGAGATATGTTTAGCTCAGCTGACCGCTACTAAAGAGGAGGCATGCCACTCGAAGGACATCTTAGGAGTTACATTCAATGATGAAGACTTACTTTTAGGGATGACCAAGCACAACCGCCTCTTTACATTACAGTGGATGATGCAAAATATAGGCTATCCAGAGTTCTAGTTGACCCAGGTGTACCAGCCAATATTATGAGTCTAAGAACCCTTGCCTACTTGAGGATCGACATCTCCAAACTACAAATATTAATGATGATGTTGAGAGATTCAATGAATAACAAGAGAGCCTTTTGGTGTTTATTTTTTTGGATGTATGGGGGAGGGGACTTTTGAGGTGATCGCACAACATTGAGGTATGATGTACTATCTCAAAGATAGAGGCATCACCCACAATGGACCTAATCACATAATAAGGACTCTAAGGCATGATGGGTTTTGAATGTACCAGATTTTTCCCTACTTTACATGGATGAATAAATAGGGTTTATATTAAACCGTTCTTAAGTTCCCAGGCAAGCCTCCATAGTTAATTACATTAGAAATGATATTTGAAGAATACTCGATTAAAGTAGACAATTATCATCTCCAAAGATTTCAAGGTTAGGATTGGTTCTATTTGGAAAATAATTTGGAAAAGTTCAAAGAGAAGACTTATTTTTGGAATCTAAATGAAATATGTAAGAAATACTCATGATACTAGGAAGCCTAATGAGTATCCCAATCTATCTTATGGTTGAGCTTTATAATTTTGAAGTTGAAGAGATTTATATGTTTTGAGTTGAAATTTAATTAGATTACAAAGGCTTATAATCCACCAACACAAGGTTGTGGGAATGCCTAAGAGGTGAGGATTTATACTCGTAGCCCAAAGGAAATAGCTTCCTTGAATCCTAAATCTAGGGAGCTTTAGTACGAGCTAAAGCACTACCTAAATCTAAGTGATAGGTAGACATAAGGATTTACCTCCATAAGAGAATAAAATTATCCACTTCTAGACTTATAACCACCTAGAGTGGCCGCCAGCTAACTCCTCCTATGATTTTAAAACCATGTAGTTTGGTCTTATGAATTGCAAGATAGCTAGGGTAGTTATTTAATTGGAAAGAGACTAAAGTCCTAAACACACTCCCTAAGAGACTAGAGCATGAGTGGTATGAGCATATGACTTAATCTATAGATGCAAAATCTTTTCAAATTTTATTTCAATTTAGACACATCATTTTGATAGAGGTTTTAAGATTTCTTATGTCTAAATGGATGATGAAATAGGTTATGGGTCAAATCATAGAAGAAGGTGTTCCCCACCAAAGGGATGCCCTCACATGTCAAGCATTATGTTATCGTGCAAAGATGGAGCTCCTTTAGTTCAAGGGAAAATAATATGCATGATGTGAAACATACAACCATACAACTAAGTTGTTAAATCTTTAATTATCTTATTTATGTCTTAGTTTTATGATGGGGTTATGAGTTTTTAAAATTTAGTTATGAGTGATTAGTTGGAAAAAGTTATTTTTATCATAAGAGCTTAATCGTATCCAAGCCAGAAATTAAAGCATCATTAATTTACGAAATTATGAAAAGCATGTCATCCTAATGCACAATGTAAACATAACATTAAATAATTATATAAACTATCATAAAAGAATAAAAGGCCGATGTGGTCGTCATATAACCCAAGAGAGAAAATATGGGTTGCCGAGCTCTACCCTTATACAACATAGAATATGAAAGAATAATTAGAATGATATTAAATGTTCTAGGGGTCTTCTTTCATCATTTCTCCATTTTTGATTTGGTTCCTTCTTTGATTCGGATGGTGCTTGCTTCAAAGGCATCACAGGGCACCCCTGGACAAAGCCTTCTATCCATTGCTCATCCTAATCCCCCATAATAGTAATCCTAATTCCTATTACAAAAATTATATTTATGTGAGAAAAATAAATCTAACTACACCTGCAAAATATATATTAGCTAAATATACATATAATCCCAAGTAGTTGTATTTATAATTTGGACTTAGCACTTTACACATGGGTAACTAACTCACTTGTCCAAACTTGGATTATGTTTAAGGATTTAATAAACCTGCAAAAAGAGCATTCACATTTATTTTTAAGCATCCCTTTAGCATAATCCCCTACAAAAAACATGATTAGTCTAATATTGTCCTATCATCCAATCTATGAAGAATACACTCTACATCCAATCAAAAATAATACATCATAAAATAAAACATACATCACAACATACACCATCCTAACTTAGAGCTAGAAGTGGTGACTTAATTCTAATGTTTGTATTAAATCTTGTGTGGTAAGTCTTGTTAGGCATTAGTGTTGTATTTTCTAATTGTAGAAGGATTCAATTTAACATGAATGGTTGATTTCACTTGAAGTAGTTTAATTGATTTGAGAATTTTAATTTTTGTTTTCTTTTGTTTCATTTGATTACACTTAGAAACTAATTGTTATAAAGAGAGGAAAAGAGTATTTCCCTCTTTCATCCCTACCTTAAGTCACTTTCTAAAGTTTATCAATTTGATTTTGTTCTCTTTAGTGAAGGCCTTATTAAATGATTTAATTAATCCTAAGTATAAGTTCACTTTAAATAATCCTCTTCAAAATGAAAGCCATTTTAAGATTAATTGAATTGAATTATACTAAATGAAATATATTAAATCATTCCTTTCCATCACAGGTAACATGCATATGATTTATTCCTAAGTGTATCTATACATGCAACATATTTTAGCACACTTTAATGATGAATGTATGTGTATGTTTAGAATTTATATTTTATTTGATTGAATTATTTAAACATATTAATTTAAAACTTTATCCAATTTCTTATACAAAAAGGGCTTAAGAAGAATAAAATTAAACAAGCATGTGTCGTTGTTAAACTATGGAAGTGAGGTAATCAAATGACCTCCTTAGAGTTAGCTAAAACCTCGTATTCTTGGGATGTCCAGACTACATACTTGCTTTTTTTGGAACACATGGATGTACACATAACTAAGGAAAGAAAATAATGTAAAGATTGTATTTATTTTTATTGAATCATTTATAGATATTAATTAAAGCACTATCCAAATTCTAATGTTGAAATACATAAGAATGAAATCAAATGGGTATGTGTCAATTAAGCCAGTGGAAGTGAGGTAATCAAATGACCTTTTGAGACTAGCTAAAGCCTCCTAAGATGTCCGACTATATACCCATTACCATTCAATCTTATATAAATCAACACATGAATAGAGGAAAGAGAACTCAACATTCATACACTTAAGCTATAAGCACATATTTCATATGTATTTATAACCAACATCATAACACATATTATTATTCATTTATAAGCTTTTAAAAATACATTTGGATTTAATGGTGATAATAGCAATGCATATATTAAATTAAATCAATATAAAGCTTACATAATGGAAATCTATTTTACTTTTACTTGATTTTGAAAAATGGATGCATGAATTCAAATCACATACCAAATTTAACATGATTTGAAATAGGACAATCAAATATAAGCATGTGATTCATTCAACTAAACTAGTTCTTAAGGACAATCAAATCAAATAAGATTATTTAAAGCTAACCAAAGCTTCTTTATTAATTAAGTTCTGGATTTGATTTGATTTAAAGAGGAGAAGAGAAATCATCACTTTCTATTTTAAACCCATTCCCACATTAGTGATTTTATTTAAGTTAAGGAAATGTAATTAAGTTAATTTTATGGGCTAATTAAGTTAAACCCTTAATTAGATGAATTAATTACCCTTACCTATGTCACCTTAAAGTAATTAACTAAATAACTATGAGCCAACATGATATGCATGGAAAATAAACTTGCAATGATCCTAGGAAATAAAAGGGGCCTAATGCAATTGGCTCATGATTAATAGTTAATTAGATTATGGGACTTAATTAATTACTCTTATGGTTTTCCCACACATGTGGACTAACCATAATTTCATTAAACTCCTTTAAGTTATTAAACACCTAAAGATCTACCCCATGATTTAATTAAATAAGGTCTGATGTGATTATAATTTTAATTTGATTAAGTGATTTAATTAATTTCATTTTTAAAAAAGGGTGAAATGAACTTAGGAAAGGGGTCTCAACCCTATTCCTTAGTTTACTTACTATTGAACAATGATTAATAATTAACCAATTTATTACTATTCATGGGATTAATTAATCATTAATTCTTAAAAGAGTAATTAAGATTTAAGTAGTCAATTTTCCTAATTAAGTGAGCAATAAATCCCAAAAAAATCATGGGTGATGTCATACCAATAAATTATCCCACAAAATTTAGATTAATTGCTCAAGTAATTAAGTAGTAAGCAAATTAATTTTATAATTAAACCTAATTAAACATTAATTAGTGTTCAAAAGAAGTTAAGATCATTTTAATTAATTCTCTAAAATACCTTTAAAATGAGTATTTATTGGTAGTTTTTTATTTCTCTATGATTTTTTTTATTTTTAGAAGTTTCAGCCATTAAAAATGATTAATTAAGCCTAATTAAAGCATAATCCTATTGGCGCGCTGATGTAGCAGGCTTTCCATGTGGAACCGTAGGATTGGGTACTTAAAACTTATCTAACTGCCTATGGCTGAAGACATGCTTTTCATCATCGCTCGATCTCTAGATTAATCCTCACTTAATAGGATTAAATCGATCAATCTAGTGGATCTAATCACCGCCCATTCTAACCATGGAAATGATAAAGGTGTGATCTAATGTCACATGAGTGAGGGAGAATGGAAGTCCATCTCGCCATTACTCACTTGATCTAACTTACCCGAAGCTAAGATCAAATCTAAAAGGATCCCACACCTTCACAAGATTTATTGAAGGGGATCCAAGGGTCAAGATCACATGAGATGCAAGTTTTCTTCAAAAACATTTAACCCATTTTTTCCTAAGGCTCAGTTTTGGAAGCATACCTTATCTAAGCTCCAGACCGGTGGCTCGGACTATTGAGGAAGCTTGATCTGGTGGAGACGAAGCTTTGTTGAGTAGTAATTGGATCAATTCCTCGATGTTCACTCAAAATGCCATGAACTGAAGATTTCCAGCTTAGCTTTGATCAAAGTCCCACTTTCGATGCCTAGGAAGCCTGGGAGATGAATTATTCTTGCTCTTTGAGGCCTAGGGAAGGTGCGTGCAAAATTAATTTGAGTTTGATGAAAAAATGAGGAAGTTAGGTCAGAAATGAGAGTGTTTATTTTGAAGGAATAAATTTTATCGAATGAGCTTGGGAGCTGGGAATGTCTCTACTGCCTTGGGTATAGGTTTGGAATGATTTTTGTGTGTGTTTGAGTGGAAAGAGGATACCCCTTCATCTTGATCGGATGGTGGGATGGGTGCCTTCTAGTCGCTCACCATCTCGGAGTCATGGGTGGTGGAGGAGGTGAGTTGGCTAGTTGGTCAAGGTGTGAGGTGGCTACCAAAGAAGAATCATGGGTGTCCTATGGGTTTTAAATGCTCCAATGGGGAGGGTGAGGTGATTTCACGTCCCAAGGTTCATGGTCAACCCAACCACCCTTTGGGTCGCTGCGTGTCCTAGCCTATAATTGGAGTACAAGTGGCCAAGGAATTGAAATGACCACTTACATGGGCAATTTGTCTCATGTGATGCCCTTGACCCAAGAGTAAAATGATCATTTGGCATTTGATTTGATTTGGGAAGATTTGAAATGAGCCAAAAGTGGGTTAGCCCAAATTTCAAGTAAATTGGAGTTGATTTGATTAGGTTTGGCTCAATTTGACTCATTTAGGTCAAATTGGGTTAGGTTGGGTCAAGTTGACCAATTGGTCAAATTGGGTCAAACCAAGGGTTGGGTCAAGTTCATATGATCATTTGGGATGTTTTGATTCAATTTGTTTGGTTTATTTTGGCAAAGATTTGATTTTGGCTCATTTGAATTCATTTGAGTCAAATGGGTTAAGTTGACCAATTTGGCCAAATTGGCTTGGGTGTTAGTTTGGGTTTAGTTGACCAATTGAAGATGATTGTAGGCTTTGGTTTTGATTTAGGTCCAAGTTGAACCTTTAGGTCAATTTAGGCTAAGAGGTCTATTGGGTTCAATTGGGTCAAATCATTTTGGTCAAGTTCAACAATCAATTTAGAATAAACTTGAGCCATTGGTTGCAATAAATTTGGTTTATATTTTGAATTGACCTAATTTGGTCAACTTGAGTCAAGAGGGCCAATTAGGTGTGGTTTGACTCAATTGAAGGTCAAGTCATATTCAAATATTGATTTTGATTTGGTATGAATTGTTGGTTTTAAGGATTTGGCTTAGGTTTGGCTAGATTGGGTTCATATGTTTGGGGTTGACTTGGTCATATGACCAAGTTTACTTGGTTTGACCAATTTGATAATTGATCAACCTAGGGTGATCAACAATTGTGATGGGAGGTTTTGATGGGCTTGGTTCAATTCAATTTTGGTAGGATTAGAACTTGGCTCAAATAGGTCAAATTGCTGCAAGGACCAATTGGGTTTAGTTTGGGTTGATTAGTTGAGTTTGATTTATATATATATATATATATATATATATATATATATATATATATATATATATATATATATATATATATTCAATTGTAATCGCTTGGGTTCAAATGGGTTTTAGTTCATTTGAACATTTCAAGTTAAAAGGGTTAAGTTGGGTTTTACTTTGGTTGATTTTGGTTTGGCTTGATGATTGTAGATTTCATTTATATTTATGAATATGATTGAAGGTATGATTTATTAATGAAAAAATCAATTGAATTTGTGTTTTGGAATGATGGAATTTAGTTAAATCCCTTGAGTTGGGTCATGTGGCTTAGGTTTAGATTTTGATTTTCTTTGATTTAGATTTGATGATTTAAATGTATATTTCATTTAAATTTATGGAGAAGATTGAAAATATAATTGATTTGTGAGGAAATCAATTGAGTTTGACTCAATTTGGATAAAGATTTTGTTAAGTCCATGGATAGTTGTATGGCAGGAAGGGTTTTGATGTAATTTGATTTAATTTGATTTAGTTTTGATCATTTGAATGTAGATTTGATTTATATTTAGGAAGATGATTGAAGATATAAATTGATTATGAGAAAATTAATTGATTTTAGATTGATTTGGATTAAGATTTGGCTAAGTCCATGGGATAGGGCATATGGCTTGGAAGGGTTTCAAGTTTGGATTTGATCATGGGCTTCAATCAATTGGTTTTGGAATTTGAGTTTGGATTTGGATTTCAATTTGATGTTTGAATTGAACTTGAGGTTTGGTTTGAGAAGGTGAACATGGATTAGATTTGGGTTGTAGTAGGTGGATTATCCTAATCAAAAGGCATAACCTAATCCTATGGTTAACCCTTCTAAGTCTTTAGGCTTAAGTTAAGTGTTTACCTAATTGTTAGAAGTCTTATGACTAGGGAAGTCTTAGTGTCTAGAAAACTCCTAAGTCTAAGATGGGAAGTTTGAATCGACTCCAAAAGTGAGGTCAACAAGCCTTAGGCTCCATAGTGTTTCTTGGAGATAAATGGTTGGAAGATCAAAGCCAAGTTTCACATTATAGACTGATGCATCTTGAACGTTTTGCTTGGGAGACCATGGATACATGAGAAAACATAGTTCCATCCTCTACAAGGAAGTTCAGAGGGGATCACTATGTCAAAGGAGATCTCAAGCCATTTATAGTTCACGAGGTCAGCATATATGAGGATGCAGCTTACTACCTCCCTCAAAATCAACAAGTATATTCTCATGAACTTGGCCAAAGTTTAAAAATAAAAGATAAAGAAAAAGAAAAAGAAAAGGAAAGAGAAAAGTAAAAGAAAAGAAAAGAGAAAATGAAAAAAAATAAAAGGGAGCGGAAATAGACTTGGAGGAGGAAGTGGAGCTTAACATTAGATTACCCATAGTTACTCATTCAACATATGGGAAGGATGACCTGACCTCCACCAGGCAAAGGATGAGGCTAGTTCAGAGTCTGCCCTAGGGTGGAAAACCTCTTTATTTGCCACCCAATAGAAGATATGTCCCAGCTACTAGGAGTGCACTGCTATTTATATAGACTTAGAATCCAACAAATAGGATGAGTCTGATATGGTTAGCACACCAGCTAGCTCTTCTCAGTAGTGAATTCTCTTGGAGGTGACACTTGAGCCAAATAGCGATGAAGATCGGGCTTCAAAGCAAAGCATAAGTGTATCCAAGTCTATATGTGAAACAGTTAGGCATCAGTTGGGAACCTTAGATCTAACCCCACTTTCCTCTAAAAAAGTTGAGGGTTTGGTAGTTAAGGAATCCCCTAAGTCATCCATAGGTGTGAAGACTCAGAGGTTTTTTCTGGGAGCATCATCCTCAAGTCAAGAAGTTGATGTAGAACTTGAGGATGATTCATATAAAGATTTAATAGAATTACTTTTTGATTGGTACTCGCCTTGTGTTCATAATTTAGCAAAGAAAGGCTTAATCCCACATACTTGGTCAAAGCACATGTCAGACTACTTCAAAAGAATATGGAAGAACAAATGGAATAGCTCTCAATCAAGACCGAGATTAGATTTGGTATAGTGGGTCTACGATGAACATTTATCGCTAGTCATCACCAAATCATTTGTAATATGATTGGTTCTTTTCAAATCACATTAACTTATATGAGGAGTTGTGCTTACAAACTTCAGATGATTTAGATGATTTTGAAGTCAAAGATTCACCGCTAGAGTTCAAAGAAGAGATCAAGTCAACCATTAACAAGCTCAAAGAAATTAACTTAGGAACTAAAGAAGATCCATGCCCACATACACGCTTTTTTGTTTAAGGACCGCTTTGCATGGAGTTATGAAGAGATGCCTAGATTGGCTCTACGATAGTTGTCCATAAACTAGCAATAGAGCCTACCGCTAACTCTATCAAGCAAGCTCCTAGACGAGCAAGGATTAGATATAACAACCGGTCATTTATA
>JAKCPB010000579.1:0-110160 GCA_021442155.1 Cymbidium sinense
TTAGTGTTTATAATTCGAAGTTTAAGATTTAGGAGTTTAGATTTTGGGATTAGAGTTAAAGTTTAAGGTTTAAAGGTTTTTATAGTTTAGATGGATTTAAGGTTAGGGTTTAGGTTCTGAGTTTAGTTAAGTTTAAAGTTTAAGTTATTTTAGATTGAGGTTTAGGTTTGCCAGTTTACTTTGGGTTTATAGGGTTAGTTTAGGGTTTAGGGTTTAGGATGTTAGGGTTTAGAGTTTAAGGTTAGGGTTAGGGTTTAGGGTTTTGGGTTTCGGGTTTAAGAATTAGGGTTTAGGGTTTAGGGTTACCTTATAGTTTAGGTTTTTTTTTAAGGTTTAGGGTTTAGGGTGGTAGGTTTAGGGTTTCGGGTTTAAAACTTTTTTTAGGGTTTAGAGTTTAGTTTTTAAAATTAAATCATACATTTAGGTTTAGTTTAGGTTTTATTTAGTTTTATTTTAGGATTTTATTTTAGGTTTTTATTTTTTTTACATTTAGTTTTAATTTTATTTATGTTTTTTATTCTTAGGTTTATCTTATTTTATTTAAGTTTAAGTTTTTTATTTATTTTATTTTTTAGTTTTATTTTTTTTTAGGTTTAGCTTTTCAGGGTTTAGTGTTTAGAATTTAGGGTTTAGTGTTTAGAGTTTTAGGGTTTATGGTTTTAGGGTTTTGGGTTTAGGATTAGGATTTAGGGTTTAGGGTTTAGAGTTTAGTGTTTAGGCTTTAGGGTATATGATTTTTAAGGTTTAGGGTTAGATTAGGATTTAAGGTTTAAGGTTTATGATTTTTAGGGTTTAGTGTTTAGGGTTTTGGGTTTTGGGTTGTAAGTTTAGGGTTTAAGGTTTAAGGTTTATTTTAGGGCATATGGTTTAGGGTTTAGTTTAGGTTTTAGGGTTTAGGGTTTAATTTTAGGATTTAGGATTTATGGTTTTAGTTTAAGGTTTAGTGTTTTTTAAAATTAACTTAGGTTTAAGTTTATTTATTTTTATTTTTATTTTTATTTATTTTATTTAGGTCTATTTTTTATTTTTATTTAGGTTAGTTTATTTGTTTTAGGTTTATTTATTTTAGTTTATTTTTTAGGTTTAGATTTAGGTTTAAGTTTATTTTTAAGTTGAGTTTTTTATTTTATTTTTTTTAGGTTTATTTTTTTATTTTAGGTTTAAGTTTAGGTTTTATTTTATTTTTTTTTAGGTTTTTGGTTTTATTTTAGGTTTATTTTTTATTTTTTAGTTTAGGTTTAGGTTTTTTAGTTTATTTTATTTTATTTAGGGTTTAAGTTTAAGTTTAGTTTATTTTGGTTTAGGTTTAGGTTTTATTTATTTTAGTTTAGTTTATTTTTAGTTTATGTATTTTAGTTTATTTTATTTTATTTAGTTTAGATTTAATTTATTTTTAGTTTCTGGTTTAGGTTTTATTTTATATTTATTTGTAGGTTTTATTTTTAAGTATATATTTTAGGTTTTGGTTTTTATTTAGTTTTTATTTTATTTTATTTTAGGTTTATTTTATTTTTATTTTATGTTTAGTTTTTATTTTATTAAGGTTTTTTATTCTTAGGTTTATTTTATTTTTTAGTTTAGTTTAGGTTTTTCTTTATTTTATTTTAGTTTATTTTATTTTTATTTTTATTTTATTTTATGTTTAGGTTTTATTTTATTTTTTTAAATTTTATTTAGGTTTAGGTTTTATTTATTGAACTTTTAGGTTTTTAGGTTTTTAGGGTTTAGGGTTTAGGGTTTAGGGTTTATAGTTTAGGGTTTTAGAGTTTAGTGTTTTAGGTTTAGGGTTAGGGTTCAGGGTTTAGGGTACAGGGTTTAATTTTAAGCTTTTGGGTTTATGGGTTTTAGGGTTGAGGTTAACAGGTTTAAGGTTGGTTTAGGGTTTAAAGGTTTAAAGGTTTAGAATTTAGGGTTGAATTAGGGTTAGGAGTTTAAAGGTTTTAAGTTTAGGAGTTTAAGTTTATTTAGGGATTATGATTTAGAGGTTTAAGTTCTGATTTAGGAGTTTATAGTTTAGATTTAGTATTTAGGTTTTAAGGTTTGTTTAGGTTTAGAACACAGATTTTAGAGTTTTAGGTTTAAAGTTTGAATTTAGTTTGAGTTTAGGTTAAGAGGTTTAGGTTAGCATTTAAGTTTAGGTTAGATTATGTTTAAGTTTTATTTAGATTTAGTATTTAGAGTTTAAAGTGTTTAGGTTTAAGTTTAAGGTTAGTTTAGTGTTTAGGGTTTTTTAGTTTTAGGTTAAGTTTAGGTTTAGGTTAGGGTTATTATATAGGTTTAAGGTTTAAGTTTTAGGTTTAAGTTAGGTTTAACGTGGGTTTAGGGTTTATAGTTTAGGGTTTAGGTTAAAGGTTTAACATTAGGTTTATAGTTGCTCTGATGTAAGTTTAAGGTTAAAGATTGTATTTAGGAGTTTAAGTTTTAGTTTTGTTTATGATTTAGGAGTTTAGGTTCTAGGTTTAAAGTTTAGTTTAGGTTTATAGTTTAGTTTTAGTTTATAGCTTAGAATTTAGGAGTTTAGAATTTAGGTTTAGGTTTAGGGTTTAAGGTTTAGGGTTTAGGTTTAGTTTAAGGTTTAGGGTTTAGGATGTTTAAGTTTAAGGTTGAAGTTTAAGTTTAGTAGTTGGGTTTAGTTTAGGTTTATAGTTGGTTTGAGCTCAGTTTAGGGTTGGATTAGGGTTTAGGGTTTTAGGGTTTTGGGTTTAAATTAGGGTTAGGTTTAGGGTTTAGGATTTATGGTTTGAGTTTAAGAGTAGGGTTTAGGGTTTAGGTTTGGGTTTAAGAGTAGGGTTTAAGTTTAGGGTTTATTGTTTGGGTTTTAAGGTTTAGGGTTTAGGGTGGTAGGTTTATTTGGGTTTGGTAACTTTTGGGTTTAGGGTTTAAGTTTTTTTAAAATTAAGTACATCGATACATTTAGGTTTAGGGTTTAGGTTTTTATTTAGTTTTTATTTTATTTTATTTTAGGTTTATTTTATTTTTATTTTACATTTAGTTTTAATTTTATTTATGTTTTTTATTCTTAGGTTTATCTTATTTTATTTAAGTTTAAGTTTTTTATTTATTTTATTTTTCAGTTTTATTTTTTTTAGGTTTAGCTTTTCAAGTTTTTAGGGTTTAGTGTTTAGAATTTAGGGTTTAGTGTTTAGAGTTTTAGGGTTTATGGTTTTAGGGTTTTGGGTTTAGGATTATGATTTAGGGAGGTTTAGAGTTTAGTGTTTTAAGCTTTGGGTATATGATTTTAAGGTTTAGGGTTAGATTAGGATTTAAGGTTTAAGGTTTATAGTTTTTTAGGGTTTAGTGTTTAGGGTTTTGGGTTTTGGGTTGTAAGTTTAGGGTTTAAGGTTTAAGGTTTATGGTTTAGGGCATATGGTTTAGGGTTTGGGGTTTAGGTTTTTTAGGGTTTAGGGTTTAGGATTAGTTTTAGGATTTAGGATTTATGGTTTAGGATTTAAGGTTTAGTGTTTTTTTAAAAAAATTAACTAAACGAGTAGGTTTAGGTTTATTTAGTTTATTTTTTATTTATTTTAGTTTATTTTTTTATTGAGGTCTATTTTTTATTTTTATTTAGGTTAGTTTATTTGTTTTAGGTTTATTTATTTTAGTTTATTTTTTAGGTTTAGATTTAGGTTTAAGTTTATTTTTAAGTTGAGTTTTATTTTTATTTTATCTTTTAGGTTTAGGTTTTATTTTTTATTTTTAGGTTTAAGTTTAGGTTTTATTTTATTTTTTTAGGTCTAAGTTTTTGGTTTTTATTTTAGGTTTATTTCTATGTTTTATTTTTTAGTTTAGGTTTAGGTTTACTTTTAGTTTATTTTATTTTATTTAGAGTTTAAGTTTAAGCTTAGGTTTAGTTTATTTTTGGTTTAGGTTTAGGTTTTATTTATTTTAGTTTAGTTTATTTTTAGTTTATTTATTTTAGTTTATTTTATTTTATTTAGTTTAGATTTAATTTATTTTTAGTTTCTGGTTTAGGTTTTATTTTATATTTATTTAGGTTTATTTTTAAATTATATATTTTAGGTTTGGTTTTTATTTAGTTTTTTTATTTTTTTATTTTAGGTTTATTTTATTTTTATTTTATGTTTAGTTTTTATTTTATTAAGGTTTTTTTATTCTTAGGTTTATTTTATTTTTTAGTTTAGTTTAGGTTTTTCTTTATTTTATTTTAGTTTATTTTTATTTTTATTTTATTTTATTTTTATGTTTAGGTTTTCATTTTTATTTTTTTAAATTTTATTTAGGTTTAGGTTTTTTTATTTATTGAACTTTTAGGTTTTTAGGTTTTTAGGGTTTAGGGTTTAGGGTTGTAGGTTTAGGGTTGAAGGTTTAGGGTTGACGGTTTAAGGTTTAGGGTTACTTTTAGGGTTACATGTTTAGGTTTTGTTTAGGTTTAGTGTTTAGGGCTTAGGGTTAAGTGTTTAGGGTTTAGGGTTTAGGGTTAGTTTAGTGTTTAGGGTTTTATGGTTTGGGGAGGTTTAGGAGTTTCTGGGTTAAGGGTTATGGTATAGGTTTAAGGTTTAAGTTTTAGGTTTAGGTTGTGTTTATTAGGTTTAAGGTTTATAGTTTAGAGTTTAGGTTAGGTTTAAACATTAGTTTATATGATTTCTGAGTTTAAGTTAAAGATTATTATTTAGAGTTTAGGGTTTTAGTTTTTTTTGTTTATATTCGTTTAAGGTTTAAGGGATTTTTAGTTTAGGTTTATTTTAGGTTTAACTTAGATTTAGGTTTAATTTAAGTTTAAGTTTAGGTTTAGGTTTAGTTTAGGTTTAGGTTTAGGTTTAGTTTAAGTTTAGTTTAAGTTGTTTAAGGTTTAGTTTTATTGGGTTTAGGTTTATGGTTGATTTAGCTCAGTTTAGGTTAGTTTAGAGTTTAGGGTTTAGTTAGGGTTTAGGGTTTAGGTTAGGGTTAGTTTATTATTTAGTTTTGAGTTTAGTGGTTTAGGGTTTAGGGTTTAGTGTTTTTTTAAGGTTTAGGGTTTAGGGTTGTAGGTTTAGGATTTAGGGTTTCTGGTTAGTTTTTTAGTTTAGGGTTTAAGTTTTTTTTTTAAAAAAATTTTTAAATCGGTACATTTAGGTTTAGGATTTAGGTTTTTATTTAGTTTTATTTTATTTTATTTTAGGTTTATTTTATTTTAATTTTACATTTAGTTTTAATTTTATTTATGTTTTTTATTCTTAGGTTTATCTTATTGTATTTAGGTTTTTAAGTTTTTGTATTTATTTTATTTTTAGGTTTTATTTTGTATAGGTTTAGCTTTTCAAGTTTTTAGTGTTTAGTGTTTAGAATTTAGGGTTAAGTGTTTAGGGCTTTAGGGTATAGGGTTTAAGATTAGGATTTAGGGTTTAGGGTTTAGGGTTTAGTGTTTAGGCTTTAGGGTATAGGGTTTTTAGGGTTTAGGTTTTAGGGTTAGATAAAGGTTTAAGGTTTAAGGTTTTTTAGGGTTTAGTGTTTAGTGTTTAGGGTTTTGGGTTTTGGGTTGTAAGTTTAGGGTTTAAGGTTTAAGGTTTATGGTTTAGGGCATATGGTTTAGGGGTTTGGGGTTTAGGGTTTTTTAGTGTTTAGGGTTTAGGGTTGTAGGTTTAGTGTTTAGGGTTTAGGGTTTAGGGTTAGTTTTAGGGTTTAGGATTTATGGATTAGGATTTAGGGTTTAGAGTTTTTTTTTTAAATTAAGTAAACCAGTAGGGTTAGGTTTATTTAGTTTATTTTTTATTTGTTTTAGTTTATTTTTTTATTTAGGTCTATTTTTTATTTTTATCTAGGTTAGTTTATTTATTTTAGGTTTATTTATTTTAGTTTAGGTTTTTAATTTTAGTTTATTTTTTTAGGTTTAGATTTAGGTTTAAGTTTATTTTTTTAGTTGGTTTTAATTTTAGGTTTAGGTTTAGGTTTAGGTTTTTATTTTATTTTTGTAAGTCTAAGTTTTTGGATTTTATTTTAGGTTTATTTTTAGGTTTTATTTTTTAGTTTAGGTTTAAGTTTATTTTTAGTTTATTTTATTTTATTTAGTGTATAAGTTTAGGCTTAGGTTTAGTTTATTTTAGGTTTAGGTTTAGCTTTTATTTATTTTAGTTTAGTTTATTTTTAGGTTATTTATTTTAGTTTATTTTTTTATTTAGTTTAGATTTAGTTTTTTTTTAGTTTATGGTTTAAGTTTTATTTTATATATATTTTTAGGTTTTATTTTTAAGTTTGTATTTTAGGTGTTGGTTTTTATTTAGTTTTTATTTTATTTTATTTTAGGTTTATTTTATTTTTATTTTATGTTTAGTTTTATTTTATTAAGGTTTTTTATTCTTAGGTTTATTTTATTTTTTAGTTTAGCATAGGTTTTTTTTATTTTAGTTTAGTTTATTTTTATTTTTTATTTTTTATTTTTAGGTTTAGGTTTTTTATTTTTATTTTATTTTTTTTTTTAGTTTATTTAGGTTTAGGTTTTTTTTATTTTTAGGTTTTATTTAATTAGGTTTAGGTTTTTTAGGTTTTTAGGGTTTAGGGTTTAGGGTTTAGGGTTTAGGGTTTAGGGTTTATGGTTTAGGGTTTTAGGGTTTATGATTTAAGATTTAGGGTTAGGGTTTAGGGTTTAGGGTTTAATTTTTTTATTTTTTTTTGGTATAGGAATTTTATTGAGAGGGTTACAAGATCTTTAAAGGGATAAACTTCATAGAGTTTTAGAGTAAATCCCTATCTAAGTACAACTTAAGCAAAATAAAAGTAAAGGAAAGTAAAAGATATTGATTAACATAGATAATGGATAGTGGGATAAAGCTCTTAAGGATGAAGAATGCATGACAGGGTTAGAGTGCACAAATTGTAAAGATAGAAATTAGTTAAAATGTCTGAGACAAAATGAAAATTAGCATAAGCGAGATTATAAAGTTATGATTGAGAAGGCTTAGGTCACATCAAATTAGGTTGATGAACTTTTAGGAAGGGTTACAACACTACTACCAAACTAAAAGGGTTGAAATCATCACCATCATTTATCATTAACAAACACTTGTGAAGATAGCCATTTGTTGAAAGTCTTTTTTAGCCTTAGTATTAAACTTAGTATACGATAGAAAGGATACAAAGAACATAATGGGTAAGGGGTTATGGGTAAATATTAATATAGTCACCATGGAATGAAACCTACACATGAAAATGAACCTCAGATCCACCTTAGAGGCAAGGTTTAATTAGACGACATGAAAACCCACCATAAAATGGGAGAAGAGATGAGAGGAAAGAAGCAATACAACTAGTTGTTTGAAATTAGAGCAAATAGCATGTAAATAACTCCAATTAGGGACATAAATATAATTTTAGTGTATTTAGGACTTTACTACAAAAATTAGGTAAATAGTTAGGGGGTTTAGTTTTAGGCTTTAGGGTTTAGGTTAGTTTAGGTTTATATTGGTTTATAGTTTAGGTTTAGTTTAGGATTTAGTTTAGATTTAGTTTAGTTTAGGGTTTAGGTTTTAGGTTTAGGAGTTTAAATTTAGAGTATTTAGGGTTTAAGTTTTAGGTTTAGATTTAGATTTTAGGTTAGTTTAAGTTTAGGTTTAGTTTTAGGTTTAATATTTAGAATTTAGGTAGTTGTAAGTTTAGGTTGATAGTTTAGGTTGAGTTTAGTTTATTTAAGTTTAGATTTAGGTTTAGATTTTAGTTTTAGTTTTATTTAGGGAGGAGTTTATTTAGTATTTTATTTAGTTTAGTTAGATTTAGGTTTAAGGTTTAGATTTTATAGTTTTAGGTTTAGGGTTTAGGTATAGGATTTATTATAGTTTAGGTTTAGGGTTTAGGTTTAAGTTTAGGGTTTAGGTTTAGTGTTAGGTTTAACATTAGACTTTATTTAGAGTTTAGGGTTTAGGGTTTTAGGTTTTAGTTTTAGGTTAGGGTTTAAGAGTTTAGGTTAGTAGTTTAGGGTTTAAGGTTAAAAGTAATGGTTTAGGGTTTAGGGCTTTTGATTTTTGGTTTATGGTCTTTTAGGGTTTAGGGTTTATGGTTGTAAGTTTAGGGTTTAGGGTTAGTTTTTGGGTTTAGGGTTTAAAATTTAGGGTTTATGATTTAGGGTTTAGGGTTTAGGGTTTAGGGTTTAGGGTTTATGGTTTTTTTTTAAATTAAGTAAACTAGTAGGTTTAGGTTTTATTTAGTTTTTATTTTATTTTATTTTAGGTTTATTTAATTTTATTTTATGTTTAGTTTTATTTTATTTATATTTTTTATTATATTATTTATTTTATTTTATTTAGGTTTAGGTTTTTTTACTAATTTTATTTTAAGTTTAATTTATTTTAAGTTTAGTTTTTTTTTATTTTTTAGGGTTTAGGGTTGTGGGTTGAGGGTTAGGAGGTTTAGAGATTAGTATTTTGTGTTTAGGCTCTAGGGTTTAAGGTTTTTAGGGTTAGCTTAGGGTTTAGGTTTTAGTGGTTTTTATGGTTTAGGGTTTAGTGTTGAAGGTTTAAGTTTTAGGGTTAATTTAGGATTTAGTGTTTAGGGTTTAGGGTTTAGGGTTTTATTTAGGGTTTAGGATTTAGGGTTTAAGGTGTTAGGGTCTAGGGTTTAAGGTTTAGGGTTTAAGGTTAGGGTTAGGGTTTAGGGTTTAGGGTCTAGGGTTTAGTGTTTAGAGTTTAATATTAGGTTTAGGGTTTAGTGTTTAGGGTTAGAGTTTTAGTTTAGGTTTTAGGGTTTGTTTATGGTTTTTATTAGTTTTAGGTTTAGGGTTTAAGTTTTTTTAATAGTAAATTTATTTAGTTTAGGGTTTAGGTTTTAGTTTTATTTTATTTATTTTAGTTTTATTTTAAGTTTATTTTAGTTTATTTTAGTTTTTATTTTATTTTATTTTTATTTTAGGCTTATTTTATTTATTTTGGATTTTATTTTTATTTTATTTTTTAGGTTTTTTTTAGGTTTTAACTTTTAGGTTTTTAGGGTTTATGGTTTATGGTTTAGGGTTTAGTGTTTATGGTTTTAGGGTTTAGGGTTAGTGTTAAGGGTTTAGGGTTTATGATTTATTGTTTAGGCTTTAAGGTTTAATGGTTTTAGGGTTTAAGATTTAGGGTAGGATTAGGGTTTAGGGTTTATGGTTAGGGTTTTGGGTTTCTTTTAGGTATAGGATTTAGGGTTTAGGTTTAAGGTTTAAAACTTAGTTATGGTTTAAGGTCTGATTTAGGTTTAGTTTATGTTTTAGGGTTTATGGTTTAGGGTTTAGAATTATAGGTTTAGGGTTGTACGTTTAGTGTTTATGGTTCAAGTTTAATTTTAGGATTTAAGGTTTACGGTTTAGGATTTAAGGTTTATGATTTAAGGTTTAGGGTTTTTTTAATTTTTAAATTGGCATACCAATAGGATTAGGTTTACTTAGTTTATTTAGTTTACTTTTTATTTATTTTAGTTTATTTTTTTATTTAGGTTTATTTTTTATTTTTATTTAGTTTAGTTTATTTATTTTAGGTTTATTTATTTTTTTTTAGGTTTTTCTTATTTTAGTTTATTTTTTAGGTTTATATTTAGGTTTAAGTTTATTTTTTAATTGAGTTTTATTTTTATATTATTTTTTATGTTTATGTTTTATTTTTTATTTTAGGATTAGGTTTAAATTTTAAAATTATTTTTGTAGGTTTAGGTTTTAAGTTTTTATTTTATGTTTATTTCTAGGTTTTATTTTTTAGTTTAGGTTTAGGTTTATTTTTAGTTTATTTTATTTTATTTAAGGTTTAGTTTTAAGTTTAAGTTTAGTTTATTTTAGGTTTAGGTTTAGGTTTTATTTATTTTAATTTTGTTTATGTTTAAGTTTATTTATTTTAGTTTATTTTATTTTATTTAGTTTAGGCTTAGTTTTTTTTAGTTTAGGGTTTAAGTTATTTTATTATTTATTTTTAGGTTGTATTTTTAGGTTTAGGTTTTTATTTACTTATTATTTCATTTTATTTTTATTTTATGTTTTTTTTAAATTTTATTAAGATTTTTTATTCCTACCTTTATTTTATTTTATAGTTTAGTTTATGTTTTTCATTATTTTATTTTAGTTTATTTTTATTTTTTATTTTATTTTATTTTAAGGTTTATTTTTTAGGTTTAGTTTATATTTTTATTTTATTTTATTTTTTTTATTTAGGTTTAGTTTATTTATTTATTTTTTTAGGTTATAATTTGGGTTTAGGTTTTAAGGTTTTTTTAGTTAGGTTGGGTTTAGGGTTTATAGTTTAGGGTTTTAGGGGTTTTAGATTTAGGGTTTAGTTTAGGTTTAGTTTAGTTTTTATAGTTTAGGTTTAGTTTAGTTAGGGTTTAGGATTAGTTTAGTTTAGGTTTAGGTTTAGTTTTAGGTTTAGGTTTAGTTTAGTTTGTTTAGGTTAAGTTAGGGTAGGTTTAGGGTTTTTAGGTTTAAGTTTAGGGTTTAGGTTTAGGTTTATTTAGGTTTAAGTTTAATTTTTAGTTTAGGTTTAAAATTTTAGGTTTTTAGTTTATATTTTTTTAGGTTAGTTAGGGTTTATAGTTTATATTTAGGGTTTTAGGGTTTATTTAGGTTTAGGTTTTAGGGTTTAGTTTAGGTTTATGTTTAGGGTTTAGGTTTAGGTTATTTTAGGTTATTATTAGTTTAGGTTTAGGTTTAGGTTTATTTTAGGTTTATTAGGTTTAGTTTATATTTTATTTAGTTTAGGTTTATTTTATTTAGTTTTATTTTCTTTAGGTTTATTTAGGTTTATTTTATTTTATTTTTATTTGATTTTATTTTATTTAGTTTTATTGTTTATTTTATTTTTATTTTTTAGATTTATTTATTTTATTTTAGTTTATTTTTTATTAATTTACTTTATTTTATTTTTAGGTTTAGGTTTTAGTTTAAGTATTTTAGTTTATTTAAGTTTAGTTTTTATTATTTATTTATTTTTAGGTTTATTTAGTTTTGGTTTAGTTTTTTTTTTAGGTTTTAGGGTTTAGGTTTATAGGGTATAGGGTTTATTTAGGTTTAGGTTTAGGGTTTAGGTTAGTTTAGGTTTAGGGTTAGGGTTTAGGTTTAGGGTTTTAGGGTTAGGTTTAGTGTTTAGATTTAGGTTTTGGAGTTTAGGGTTATTTAGGTTTAGAGTTTAGGTTTAGGTTTAGGGTTTAGAGTTTAAGTTTAGGTTTAGTTTAGGGTTTAGGTTTAGGTTTTTTTAGGGTTTAGGGTTTAAGGTTTAGGGAATAGTGTAAGTTTTAGGGTTTATAGTTTAAGGTTTTTTTAAAAAAAATTAAGTAAATCCATATGTTTAGGTTTATTTAGTTTATTTTTTATTTATTTTAGTTTATTTTATTTTTATTTTATTTAGTTTAGTTTATTTATATTAGTTTAGGTTTTTATTTTAGTTATTTTTTGGATTAGGTTTAGGTTTATTTTTTAGTTGGGTTTTATTTTTTATTTTGCTTTTAGGTTTAGTTTATTTTTAATTTTTTGGGTTTAGGATTAGGTTTTTATTTATTTTTTTTAGGTTTAGGTTTTGGGTTTCATTTTAGGTTTTATTTTTTTAGGTTTATTTTAGTTTAGGATTAGGTTTTTTAATTTATTTTATTTTATTTATTTAGGGTTTAGGTTTAGGTTTAATTTAATTACGGTTTAGGTTTGGGTTTTATTTATTTTAGTTTATTTTATTTTTAGGTTTATTTCTTTTATTTTATTCTATTTTATTTAATTTAGGTTTATATTTTTTTAGTTTCTCATTTTGATTTTATTTTTTATTTATTTTTAGGTTTTCTTTATAGGTTTATATTTTAGGTTTAGGTTTTTATTTAGTTTTTATTTTATTTTAGTTTTACTTTATTTTTATTTTACGTTTAGTTTTTATTTTATTAAGGTTTTTTATTCTTTAGGTTTATTTTATTTTTTTAGTTTAGTTTAGGTTTTTTATTTATTTTATTTATTTTATTTTTTATTTTTTTATTTTTTTGGTTTAGGTTTAAGTTTAGTTTAAATTTTTATTTAATTATCTTATTATTTTATTTAAGTTTAGATTTTATTTATTTATTTTATTTTGTTTTATTTAGGGTTTAGGTTTTAGGTTTTTTTTGGTTTAGGGTTTAGGGTTTAGTTTTAGGGTTTAGTTTAGTTAGTTTAGGTTTAAATTTAGGGTTTTTTTATTTTAAGTTTGATTTAGGGTTTAGATTTGATTTAGTTAATTAGAATTAAGTTTAGTTTAGTTTTTATTTAGTTAAATTTAAATTTAGTTTAGTTTTAGTTTAGTTAATTTAAATTTTAGGGTTTTAGAGTTTAGGTTTTAGGTTTATATAGTTTAGGGTTTAGTTTTTTTAGGTTTATAGTTTAGGGTTTAGGTTTAAGTTAGTTTAGGGTTTTAAGTTTAGTGTTTAGGTTTAGGGTTTAGGGTTTTAGGTTTAGGGTTTTAGGTTAGGTTTAGTGTTTAGGTTTAGTTTAGGTTTAAGGTTAAGGTTTGATTTAGGGTTTAGGGTTTAGGGTTTAGGATTTAGGGTTTAAGTTTAGGGTTTTGTTTAGAAAAATAAAGTTTAGGTTTAGTTTAGGTTTATTTAGTTTTATTTTATTTTATTTTAGGTTTATTTTACTTTTATTTTATGTTTAGTTTTTATTTTATTTAGGTTTTTTATTCTTCGGTTTATTTTATTTTTCAGTTTAGTTTAGGTTATTATTTATTTTATTTTATTTTATTTTATTTTATTTTTTTATTTAGGTTTAGGTTTATGATAAAGTCTAGGATATTTTTGGGTTTAGAGGTTAATATTGGTTTATTTATTTTTAGGATATTATTTAGGTTTATTAGGATTTATTTTTATTTGGTTTATTTAGGTTTTAAGTTATTTTTTTATTTAGTTAGGATGTTCTTTAGGTTTTAAGATGTATTGGTGTATGCTTTTTTTAGGTTCTTCTTGTTATTTAATTATGGAGATTTAGGTAGGTTTTTAGTAGATTATTTTATATTTAATTTTAGTTTGTTTTTTTAGTGGTTTAGGTTTTATCAAGTTTTATTTATTAAGATATTTAGGTTATTTTATGATTTAGATGGAGGTTAGTTTAGTTGGATTTAGTGGAGGTTTAGTTTATTATGTATAGTTTATTTAGAGGGTTTTATAAGTTTTAAGATTTTATGACTTATTTTTATTTAGAAGCATTAGTTAGTGTTTAGATGAGGTTTTGAGTGTTTTATTTTTAGTATTTAGGGAGTTTAGCTAGTTTTAAGATTAGGGAGGTAATGGTTTTATTTTTATTTAGGTTTAGGAGAGTTTAGGTTAGTTTTTATGTTAGGTTTAGTTTAGTTTTAGATTTTATTTAGTTTTTTTAGTTTTTTAGATTTTAATTTATAGGGTTTAGGTTTTTTGTTTTTTTTTTTTGTTTAGGTTTAGTTTAGGTTATTTATTTTATTTTATTTATTTATTTTATTTTATTTTATTTTATGGTTTAGTGGAGTTTTGGCATTTAGGATAGGTTTTAAACTTAAGGTTTATAAGATGGTTTAGTTATTAGTTTTAGGTTTAGTTTTATTTAGAGATGAGGATTAGTTTGGTTTATTTAGGTTTAGTATTTAGTTTAGGGTGGTAGTTAAGATTAGAGTTTAGATGGTTTGAGTGTATGGTTTAGGAGAGTAGATGCATTAGTTTTATATGTTAGGTTTAGGTGAGTTTAGGTTAGTTTAGATTTAGTATTTTTATTATAGTTTTAGGTTAGTTAGGTTATTTTATTTTTTGTTTTTTTATTTTAGGTTTAGGTTTATTTATTTATTTTATTTTAGGTTTTATTTTAGGTTTAGGTTTTAGGTTTTTTAGGTTTTTTTAGGTTTAGGGTTTAGTTTAGGGTTTAGGTTTATGGTTTTAGAGTTTTAGTTTATTTATGGTTTTAGGGTTTAGGTTTAGTTTAGGTTTAGGTTTAGGGTTTTATTTTTTTTTTAGGGTTTAGGGTTTAGGGTTTAGGATTAGCATAGGGTTTAAGATTTAGGGTTTAGGGATTAGTTTATTTAGAGTTTAGTTTAGTGTTTAGTTTAGTTTTTCTTTATGCTTTAGGATTTAGTATTTTTGGGATTAGGGTTTAGGATTTTTTAGATTAGTTTGGTTAGATGTATTTAGTTTAATTTTTTATTTATTTAGTTTATTTTATTTTTTTTATTTAGGTTTATTTTTTTATTTTTTACTTAGTTTAGTTTATTTATTTTAGGTTTATCTATTTTAGTTTAGGTTTTTATTTTAGTTCATTTTTTAGGTTTAGGTTTAGGTTTATGTTTTTTATTTTATTTTATTTTATTTTATTTTTTTAGGTTTAGGTTTATTTTTTATTTTTTTATTTTAATTTTACATTTTATTTTATTTTTTGGGTTTAGGTTTTAGGTTTAATTTAGGTTTATTTTAGGTTTTATTTTTTAGATTAGGTTTAGGTTTATTTTTAGTTTATTTTATTTTAATTAATTTAGGATTAGGTTTAGTTTATTTTAGGTTTATTTTAGTTTATTTTATTTTATTTAGTTTAGGATATAGGTTTAGTTTATTTTAGGTTTAGGTTTAGGTTTTATTTATTTTAGTTAGGTTTAGGTTTATTTTATTTTGTTTATTTTAGGTTTAGGTTTTTTTTTAAAGTTTAGGGTTTAGGTTTTATTTCTTATTTATTTTTAGGTTATTTTTAGGTTTTTTACTTTATTTTAGGTTTGTTTTATTTTTTGTTTTTATTTTATTTAGGATTTTATTTTTAGGTTTATTTTATTTTTTATTTCACTTTTGGTTTTATTTATTTTATTTTAGTTTAGTTTTTTTTATTTTTATTTTATTTTATTTTTTAGGTTTAGGTTTAGGTTTAATTTATCTTTTAGTTTAGGTTTTTATTTTACTTTATTTTATTTTATTTTATTTAGGTTTAGGTTTATTTATTTATTTTACTTTTAGATTTTATTTAGTTTAAGTTTAAGTTTTTAGGTTTTTAGGGTTTAGTTATTAGGGTTTGGCGTTTAGAGTTTAGGGTTTAAGGTTGTTTTTTTTAAAGGAAATTAGGATATTTTATTGCCACAAAGAAAAGGTACAAAGTCCTTAAAGGGAGTAAATCTATGCTAATGTGGTCAAAACTAAATATGTCTAAAGAGATAAACCTCTAACTACTACAATTAAATTAAAAAAAAAAAAAAAAAGAAAATAACAACAAATGAAAATCCATGTAAGCGAACTTCATAGTTCTTATGCCGTAAGATCCACTTGAAAGAGTCTTCTAGCTTGTAAAAGAAATCTGCAACATACATTTGGAAGAATGAGTACAATTAATCAAGGATAAAGAGCAAGAGCAAACAAAAGGAGTAAAGTAAAGAAAAGGCTCAAGCTCAGTTATGATCATCTCAACGAGCAACATTGTATGTAAGCATCCAAACTTCAGGAGAAGGGTTACAATTACATATAGCGCTACCAACCAAAAGAGGAAAGAGTGGGAAACATTAAGGACATCATTGCCAGAATACCTCGTTTCACACATTATCCAAAGACGGTCCTCCACCAAGCATGCAAAATCCTCAAAATAGCAAATATAGCAGTCAACCACCAAGCCACCAGAATAATCAATCTTAATAAGAAAACTAGGCAAGCAACTCTCAAAGATAGTAGCAAAACAATATGAGCACCACCAGAGCCTCCACAAAAAAGGAATAACCAATTCAAGAGGAAAAGCATCATGACATGGGTGACAACACTAAAAAGACAACAACACAAGAGCAAAACCATAAGTGCTCAAATCCTTCATCCACCAAATAGAAAAACCCACTAACGTGAGGGGTGGGGAGCAAGGCTACCATTCAAGCAGAAAAGGGTGTTCTGCTGTAGTCAAGAGCGGTGAGACCAAGCAGGGGAAACCAAAAAAAAATCATAGAAAGACAACCTGCAGGCTCCCAGAGCAGTCACCAAAGGAGCAAAAAAAAATAGCCAAAGCAGCCACTCCTCCAACCAGTCCAACTAGCCATCCAACAAATCATCCTAGCCAACCACCTCAACGAGAGAAGATCCAAGTCATCAAAACAAAATACATGGTAAGAATAGATACTCATCAAGCCAGAAACATCCAAAATAACCCGGGAAAGGGTAGAGAAAGACAATAGCCTCCAAACCTAATCAAGGCAAAGAAAAAACCAATCCATAAAGGTAGAAAAACCAGCCAGTAATAGAAAGATATAGAGCCTAATTAGACAAATAACAAGCCAAAAAAAAAAAAATAGAAAGGTACCTACCTAACCAGTGACCAAGGCCCAATAATAGCCATATAGTGGCGTCAAACCACCATTTGAACAATACCCAAACCCAAAGCCACATAAGAGGAGGTCCAACACATAACCAAGAATCAAATAAATAGTCAAACCAACCACCAACCCCAAGTCAACAAAATAGAGCAAACAATTTTGCCACACCTCCACCATGCTAAAATCAAGCGAGATAAATCACCTAGAACAACCATCACAACTAGCAAAATGTCATTAACCAGTTAGCCAACCAAACCACATAATCAACTACATTAGTAGATATATAATAGATTTATAAATGAAAAAAGAGGCAAAACTATATAGAAAGAAATTCTATAGCCAAAGCCGAGAAAAGAAGGTAATAGGAAACAGCCAAGGGATAAAGTTGGTAAAATCCCAACTTGACAATTAGCAACCAATGAAAAAAACACCCCAGGTTGCACTAACAAAATCATCGGGGGCAACAACACCAGAATGAAAACAAGAGTTTAAAAACAAAACCCTAAAGAGGTAAAATTAGAAGTTCACTACAACCGAAAGAGTGTTTAATAAGGCCAAAACAAAAACAAAAGTTAATCAAAAAATAACGATAGAACCAATCTAAGAATTTATAATCTGAGATAAGGCAATCCAGTATTATCTGGATTAACTAAACCACTTAATAATTTAGGCAAATTTTGGTTGTTAAATAAAGTTAACTCAATCAAGTTGGCACCAAAATTAGCTAAATAATCATCACAAGAATTACCTTCATAAAGGATGTGGGAAATTTTAAAATAAACTTGAGAATGCAGAATGTTTGTATGATTAAGAAGATAAAATAATTCATCCCCATTTTATTAGAATTAAAGAAATCAAGAAGCAAGAGCATCAACTTCAATCGGATGTTGAGAAACCTCCATTCAAACAAATTTCAATTGCTTTATTAACGACCATAAGCTCAGAGAACAATCAGGCTTTGAGAGGGTAGGCAAAAGCACAAATCTTACCTTTATATTTAAGGATACCACCATACCATATTTATTGGAAACAAAACCATCAGTATTAACTTTAATCACATTATCATTAGGTTTGATCCAATGGATAATTCAAGCACCTTTCTGAGAGTTAAGATTAGGCAGAATCATACCCAATTTTTAGCCACAAATTTGTAACCTCTAAAATGAATGTTACTAATAAGATTGGCATTAAAAATAGCATGACTTTTTTCTTTAGTTCTAGCAAGGATCTTTTTATGTTCCAGAGGAATACCATGATATTTAGCAACATTTCTATCCATCCAAATGAACTAGATAAGGGTAATAGCAATTAAAACTTTTATATGACCTTTCGTGTTTTTTGAAATAAGAAGTTGATATAAAGAAAGAACCATGAAAATAGTTGGAATTAAATAAATCATCATACCAAAACCATAATTTTGAAGCAATATCACCATTTACAAAGACATGATTTACATTTTCAATATGAAAGCAACAATATCACTTTGAAGGTAAATAAAACCCTTTAGTTGAAGAGTCCAAAGGAATATAGTTATTCAAAATCCTCCAAGCTAAAATTGAATAAGAAATGGGAATGATATTGTTCCAAATTTTAATGAAAACATTACAAGGGTGTTGTTTATCTCTAATAAAGTTCTTAACCCCTTTAAGAACAAAATCACCATTATGAGAAAGTTTAAAAAGAATTTGATTAGTTTGCTAGAAATAATGGGAATATTTTTGTCAAAATACAGATATAGTTCTCAAGTTTGTTTTAATTATTGTTATTAGCCAAAAGAATTAACTTTGATAGTAGTAGTATAGTGGGTACATAATTGGGTGTCAACATTGCCAATCAAATTGTCTTGCCAAAGAAGAAGGAAGAACCTGGATACCCCAAGATATTAATGATCCATCAACCCATTTAATATAACAAATCCTTTTCCAAACAGTCACCAACTTTATAAGCATAGTTAAGAGGGTGTTTTCCTTGACAATATTGTTTCATCATAAAATTAGCCCAAAGGCTATCATTCTTTCTAAAATTCCACGAGTTTATGAGAGAAAGCAATGATGATAACTTCGAATAGGTTTGTAACCAGAGCACCATCACCCAAGGACCACAACATTTATGCCAAGATGTCCAATGCATTCTTTTGATATAATTATTAGAGCCCCAAAAAATTTGTTAAGCAAAGCGATCAATTCTAATAAGTAGCATTAGTGGGAATAATAGTTTGAATCCAATAAAGAGGCATAGAGTTGAAAGTGCTTTTAAGGATAGTGAGCCTACCACCAAAGGATAGTAAATGGAATTTCCAAACAGATATTTTATTTGTAATTTTTTGAATTAACTCATGAAAAAGGTGGGAACATTTCAGGCCTTTAAAGAGTAGAGCACTCAAGTACTTAAGAGGTAAGTGTTGATGTTTAAAATTTGTGATATGAAGGATTTGATTGATTTTATTATTGGAGATATTAGAGGATATAATAAAACAACTTTTGTTATCATTGAACGAAAGGCCACTTTCTCTACCAAATTTATTTAAAAAATTCTTAAGATGCTTGATGTGATGAGGATTATAGAAAATAATGAAATCATTGGAAAAACTTAGATGGGAAATAGGGAGACCACCAATATTTCTAAGGTATATACTAAGATTTCTTAAGAATAAATCATTGATGCTCTAGATAAGTACTCAAGTAATAATAAATAAAGGCGAGATAAGGGATCCCCTTGTCTTAAGCCATGGGAAGGGAAAGAAACCAAGGCTTCTCCTTTAAAAATAAAAAACCAAGCATTATTAATACAATTTTCAATAAGAAGAGTTAAGTTTCTAGAAACCCCAAATAAATTTAGAATATGAAAAAGGAAATCCCAAGAGATGTTATTAAAGGCTTTGGTAATATCTAATTTGAAAAGAATGTTGCTCCCTCTAGTCTTGGCATCAAGATCATGAATTAATTCTTGGGCAAGTAAAATATTATCAGAAATAGATCTACCTCTAACAAAATTGGTTTGATTTAAAGAGATAATTCTATTGAGTAAAGGACTAAGTCTATTTGTAAGGATTTTGGAAATCAGTTTATTAAAAAAGGTGAAAATACTAATAGGTCTAAAATCACTCCAAAAGTCTGGGTTATCATTTTTAGGTATGAGAATAATAGAAGTATTTGAAAAATATCTTATTTTATTTTTATTTTAGGTTTATGTTTTTTTTTAATTTAGGGTTTAGGTTTTATTTTCATTTATGTTTAGGTTTCATTTTTAGGGTTTATTTTTTAGGTTTAGGTTTTTATTTAGTTTTTATTTTATTTGATTTTATGTTTATTTTATTTTTATTTTATTTAGGTTTTTTCCTTTTTTAGTTTAATTTAGGATTTTATTTATTTTATTTTAGTTTAGTTTTTATTTTTTATTTTATTTTCTCTTTAGGTTTAGGTTTAGATTTAGGTTTAAGTTTAGGTTTTAGTTTAGGTTTTTACTTTATATTATTATATTATTTTATTTTGGTTTTATTCTTTTTACTTTATTTTTAGGTTTTATTTAGTTTAGGTTTAGATTTTTAGCTTTTTAGGGTTTAGGGTTTTGGTTTAGTTGAGGGTTTAGGGTTTAGGTGGGGTTGAAGGTTTAGGGTTTAGGGTTTATGATTTGGGGTTTACGATTTAGGGTATATGGTTTAGGGTTTAGGGTTTAGGGTTTAGGGTTTAGGTTTTAGGGGTTTAGGTTTGAGGTTTAGGTTAGGTGTAGGGTTTTAGTGTTTGGTTAGGTTTAGTGTTTAGGTTTTAGGTGGGGTTGGTTTTAGTTTAGGGATTAGAGTTTTTAATTTTTTTTTAACAAAGAGCAAATTCAGATTCAACACTTCTTTTCAATTTCATCAACCAAGTAACACACCAAGTTTTCAAAGACACAAGCGACGACATAGATAAAAAATGAGCATGCATTGAGCAAATCAAAATTCCTAGATAACTTCCTCGGCCATTCTTTAGTTTCTTTAGTTCCCAGAACCTTGGCCTCTCAGTGGCGAGATCCACCATCATATCCCAATCTCTCCTCGAACCTCAGTAACTCCATTTCTCCTCCTACCTCCATAACCACCGCTACTCCGACCACCACCTCCATATCCACCATCACCTCTAGATCCCCCACCACCACTGCAATGACTGCCACCACTGCCTGTGCCTCCACCAATAGATCTAGACTGAGCCTGGTTGACGATGATTTTCCTATCATCAAGGTTCTACTGATTCTTAGAGTTTAGGGTTTAGGTTTATTTTTAAATTTATCTAGTTACATTAGGTTTTGGTGTAGGGCTTGAGGTTTAGGGTTTAGGGTTTAGGGTTTAGTGTTTAGGGTTTTAAGGTTTTGCTTTTAGTTTAAGTTTAGGGTTAGGGTTTTGGGTTTAGGGTTTTAGGTTTAGGGGTTTTAGGGTTTTGGGTTTTAGGTTTAGGGTTTAGTGTTTAGCTTTGGGAGGAGTATTGAGGGTTTAGGGTTAAAGGGTTTAGGTTAGTTTAAGGTTTAGGGTTTAAACTTTAGGGTTTAGCATTTTAGGTTTAGGGGTTTAGGGTTAGTTTAAGGATTAGGGTTTAGGGTTTCATGATTTAGGGTTTAGGGTATAGGGTTTAAGGTTTAGGGTTTTCTTATGGAGGGTTTAGGTTTAGGTTTATCTTTAGGTTTGTAGGTTTAAGGTTGTATGTTTAGGGTTTAAGGTTTAAGATTTATGGTTTAGGGTTTATGGTTTAGATTTAAAATTAGTAGGTTTAGGTTTATTTATTTTATCTTTTTTTTATTTATTTTAGTTTTTTTATTTTTATTTTAATTTAGGTTTATTTTTATTTTTTATTTAGTTTAGTTTATTTATTTTAGTTTATGTTTTTTTTTTAATTTAGTTTATTTTTTTAGGTTTAGGTTTAGGTTTGTTTTTTTTTTAGTTTAGTTTTATTTTATTTTATTTTTTTAGGTTTAGGTTTTATTTTTCATTTTAGGTTTAGGTTTGATTTTATTTTATTTTTTTATGTTTAGGTTTTATGTTTTTATTTTAGGTTTATATTTAGGTTTTAATTTTTAGTTTAGGTTTAAGTTTCTTTTTAGTTTATTTTATTTTATTTAGTTTAGGGTTTAGGTTTAGTTTAGGTTTTATTTAGTTTAGTTTAGTTTACTTTAGTTTAGGTTTAGGTTTAGGTTTATTTTGTTATTTTAGATTTAGGATTATTTTTAGTTTAGGGTTTGGTTTTATTTTTTGTTGATTTTTAGGTTTATTTTTTAGGTATAGGTTTTTAGTTAGTTTTATTTATTTTATTTTAGGTTTATTTTATTTTTTACTTTATGTTTAGTTTTTATTTTATTTTGGCTTTTTATTTTTAGGTTTATTTTATTTTTTTAGTTTAATTTAGGCTTTTATTTATTTTATTTTAGTTTAGTTTTTATTTTTTATTTTATTTTATTTTTATGTTTAGGTTTAGGTTTAGGTTTAGGTTTTAGTTTAGATTTTTATTTTATTTAATTTTTTATTTTATGTTGGTTTAAGTTTTTTTATTTTTTTTATTTTTAGGTTTTATTTAGTTTAGGTTTAGGTTTTTAGGTTTTTAGGGTTTAAGGTTTAGGGTTTCGGATTGAGGTTGAGGGTTTAGGGGTTAGGGTTATAGGTTTTAAGGTTTAGGGTTTAGGGTTCTAGATTTTAGGGATTAAGGTTAAGGGTTTAGGGTTTAGGGTTTTAGGGTTCAGGGTTTATGGTTTAGCATTTAGGGTATAAGGTTTAGTGTTTAGGGTTTAAGGGTTTAGGGTTTAGGGTTTAGGGTTTAGGTTTTTAGGGTTTGTTTAAAATTTTATTATCACAAGGAAAAAGTACAAGTCCTTGGGTAAATCTCTAATGTTCAAGTGTTACAATAAATCCTAAAGAGATAAACCCCCAACTATTATAATGAAGAAAAGAATGAGAAACTAAAAATCAAACAGAAAATCCATGAGCGTGACTTCATTTGGTAAGTCGATACCAAGAAGATCCACACAAGACTCTCCCAACATGTAAAAGAGATAATTTTGAAAGGATGAGTACAATTAAGCAACCATAAAAGTAAGAACAAATAAAAGGAGTATAGTAAAGAAAAGGCTTAGGCTCACAATCATCTCATTGAGCAACACTATGTAAGCACCAAAACTTCAGCAGAAGGGTTAGAAATCCATCATAGCTAGCATAACTCATGTAGCCCATCATCCAAAGCCCGTCATCGAGCAAGGCTACAAAATCCTCCAAATAATAAACATAACTGCCAAGCCACTAGAACAACCAAGCCCAATAAGGCAGATAATCAACCAACCATCAGGGATAACAATAATATAGTAAGAGCACCACCAAAGCCATCACCAAAAAAGAATAATAAAATCAAAAGGAGCAAGCATCATGATAGGGGTAACAACACAAACCAAAGACAAAAGAAAAAGGAAAAACACAAGTGCTCATATCCTCCAACAAAGCAGAAAAAGAGCTAGTAAAACACCCATCTTAATTAAAGGGGTGGAGCAAGGCGCACTTAAACAAGAAAAAGGGGTCATTTGTAAGAGAAAAACAAAGCAGGAGGAAATGTGAAATATAGGTCACAGTAAGAACACCAGTAGGTTCCCAGAATAATCACCAAAGGAGTAAGAAAAACTGGCCAAAATAGCCACCACTCTAAATAACCTAGTTAGCCAATACAACCAACCAAACCAGCCAGCAAACATATCCTCCTAGCCAACCACCACAATAGTAGAAGACCCAATTCAGTGTAAATACCAACAATAGTCATCAAGCTAAAATCACCCAAGACAGCCAGGGAAAGGCTGGAAGAAAATTGCAACCACCAAACCCAACCAAGGCTAAAGAAAATTTGATCCAGGTAAGTAGAATAGCCAGCCAAAGACAAAAATGGTATAAAGCCCAGTAAGACAGACTACAAGATAACCAACATGAACAACAACAATAAAGGCACCCAATCAAGCCACCAACACCCGAGGCCAACTAATAGCCACAAAATAGCCTTCAACAAGACAATCCAAAACAATACCCAAACCCAAAGTCGCTGCAGCCAAAATGAGGAAGGCCAATCAAGGAGGAGGTCAAAACCATAACCAAAAGAAATAAAACAAAAAAACCAAACCAAACTAGTCAACAAAATAGAGAAAATAATGAACAACCTACATGCCAAAATCAATCCAAAGATAAACCACCTACATCCCCCGGATCGGTCCTGTGAAAAGGAAAAAAATAGCAAAAAGAAAACCCTATCAAATACCATAGTAGCAGATCAAACTCAAGTATGTTAGGAAGAAACCTAGAAAAGAGGAAAAATGCATACAGAAAGAAAAACCTACAATGACCATACAACCCAAAAGAGGATATAAATAATAGTTAAGGGAAAATTATGGTAAACACCAACCGGATAAATAGAAATACCAGTGAAAAACAAAATAACAACCCACTTACTAGTAGCAAAACCAGGGCCAATCCAAAAGTAAGAGATCAAAACATAACTAGCTCAAGCCAAAGAGAAAATAAGTAGATAACCATAACCTAAGAGGGTTTAACAAGGAGCAACCAAAAGTGAAAGATCATAAGCCAAATTTATAATGAGATAAGGCCATCAAGTATTATCCAGATTAACCAAACCTCTTAATAGTTTAGGAAGTTTGGCAAATAAAATGAAAGTTAAGTTGGCAAAGTTGTGGCACAAGCATTACCTTCATGAAGGATGTGGGGAATTTTAAAACAAACTTGAGAAAGAAGATTTCTAGTATGATTAAGAAGATAAAATAATTCAGCATTCCCATTTCTATTGGAATTAATCATGTAAAGAAGCAAGAGAGCATCAACTTCAATCCAGATGTTGAGGAAACCTCTATTTAAACAAATTTCAATAGCTTTATTAACTATCATAAGCTCAGCAAAAAAAAGTAGAATAGGCTTTGAGAGGATAGGAAATAGCACAAATGACAGTACCTTTAGAATCCTTAAGGATACCACCATATATTTATTGGAACCATCATATTCACTTTAGTCAAATTTTCTTTAGGTTCGATCCAATGGATAATCCTAGTACTTTTATAAGAGTCAAACTCAGGCACAATGACACCCAATTTTTTAGCTACAAATTTATAACCTCTAAAATGAATATTACTAATAAGATTATCATTAAAAAGAGCATGAATTTTTTTAGTTATATCCAGGATCCTTTTATGGTTCACTGGAATACCATGATATTTAGCATTATTTCTATCCATCCAGATGAACTAGATAATGGTAATAGCAATTAAAACTTTTATATGACCTTTCATAATATATTTGAAACAGACTTCAAGAAGTTGATCTAAAGAAAGTGAACCCTGAAAATAGTTGGTATTAAATAAATCATCATACCAAAACAATAATTTAGAAGCAATAGCACCATTGATAAAACATGATTTACATTTCCAATATGAAAGCAACAATAACACTTTTAAAGTTAAGTAAAACCCTTTAGTCCAAGGCAAAGAGTCCACAGAATAAAGTTATTCAAAATCCTCAAGCTAAAATTGAAATGGGAATGATATTGTTCCAAAGTTTAATAAAAAACATCAGAGTGATTTTGATTATCTTTAATAAAATTCCAAACCACTTTAAGAACAATGTCACCATTATAAGAAAGCATAAAAATAATTTGTTCAGGTTTGTTAAAAGAAATGGGGATATTTCTAAAGTTGTAAAAAAGAGAAATAGGGATATAATTCTCAAGTTTGCTTTCATTCCAATTATCATTAAGCCAAAATAATTAACTTTGATAGCAGCAATAGAGTGGGCATATAAAATAGTGTCAATAGAGTCGTTGACAATGCAATTGTCTTGCCAAAAGAAGAAAGAACCAGACTGAATACCTGAAGATATTAATGATTTGGTAATCCATTTAATAGAGCAAAGCCTTTTCCAAACTTGAGAGTCATCAACTTTATAAGCATAGTTAAGGGGGGTGTTTACCTTGGCAATATTTTTCCATCATAAAATTAGCCCAAAGGCTATCATTATTTCTAAAATTCCACCAGAGCTATGAGAGAAGGTAGTAATAGCTTCATGAATAGGCCAAGAAGTGCCTTCTCCCAAGGATCACAACATTTATTAAGATGTCAATGCATTCTTTTGGTAGAATTATTAGAAAAAAAATTTGTTAAGCAAATGATCAATATAAGTGTAGCATTAGTGGGGATAATAGTTTGAATCAAATAAAAGCATTGAGTTGAGGGTACTTTTAAGAATAGTGACCACCAAAGGAAAGTAAATGGAATTCCCAAACAAAATTTTATATGAAATTTTTTGAATTAACTCATCAAAGAGCGAGAACATTTGCCTTTAAAGAGCGAGCACCTAGTACTTAAGAGGTAAGTGTTGATGTTTAAAATTTGTGATATGCAGGATTTGATTGATTTTATTATTGGAGATACTAGAGGAAGTGATAAATAGCTTATGTTATCATTGATAGAAAGGCTACTTTCTCTACCAAATTTATTTAAAAAAGACTTGAAAAGCTTGATATGATGAATAGAAGCATTGCAAAAAATAATGAAATCATTTGCACAAATTAAATGTAAAATAGGAAGACCACCAAGAGTTACATATTAGGATTGTTTAAAAAAATCATTGATGCTCTAGATTAGTACTCATAATAATAAAGAGAGGATCCCCTTATCAAACCATGGGAAGAGGAAAGAAACCCAAGGCTTCTCCATTAAGTAATCAAAACCAGAAATATAAATATAATTTTAATAGTAAAATAAATTTAGCGAAAACCAAATAAATTGAGAATATGGAAAAGGAAATCAGAGATGTTATCAAAGGCTTTGGTAATATCTAATTTGAAAAGAATGTTGCTCTAGTCTTGGCATGGATCATGAATTAATTCTTGGGCAAGTAAAATATTATTAGAAATGGATCTACCCCTAACAAAACCAATTTGGTTGAGAGTGATAATTCTATTATGTAAAGGACTAAGTTTGTTGGTAAGAATATTGGAAATCAGTTTATTGAAGAAGGTGCAAAGACCAATATGTCTAAAATCACTCCAATACTCTGGATTATCTTTTTAAGGTTTGACAATAATAGATGTACTAGAAAAATATCTAGGAAAATGATTACCATTAAAAAAAAATGACCTCTATTATTTTAATAATAAACCAACATTTTGAAAAATTGAGTAGTGAAACCCTCACAGAATTTATGTTCATGATATTGAAATACTTAGTATAATGGTAAGCAAATCATTATTAATAGATGTATAATCTATGTTCATGTTTAATTTATTTTATTTTAGTTTAGTTTATAATTTTTATTTTATTTTCTTTTTAAAGTTTAGGTTTAAGTTTAGGTTTAGGTTTTGGTTTTAGTTTAAGCTTTTTATTTTATTATTTTTTTTTGTTTAAGTTTTCTTTATTTTATTTTAGGTTTATTTAGTTTGGGTTTAGGTTTCTTTTTATTTAGGTTTAGGGTTAGTTGAGGGTTTAGTTTTACATTTAGAGTTGGGATTTAGGGTTTTATGTTTTTTAAGGTTTTATATTTTTAGATTATTATTTTTTAGGTTTTAGTTTAGGGTTTAGGTTTAGGTTGTAGGGTTTATTTTATAGTTTAGTTTAGGGTTTATTTAGGTTTAGGGTTTAGGATTTAGGTTTGTTTAGAATTTAGGGACTGGTTTTTTTTTTTAAAAGGTTTAGTTTATTAGTATTTATTTTTTTATTTATTTATTTATTTTTCTTTGTATTTAGGTTTATTTTATTTGGCTTATTTATTTTAGTTTAGGTTTTTTATTTTAGTTTATTTTTTAGGTTTAGGTTTATATTTAGGTTTATGCTTTTTTTTAGTTTAGTTTTATTTTTTATTTTTATGTTTAGGTTTAGGTTTTTATTTTAATTTTTTAAGTTTAGGTGTTAGGTTTTTATTTTAGGTCTATCTTTAAGTTTTATTTTTTAATTTTGGTTTTGGTTTATTTTTAGTTTATTTTATTTTATTTAATTAAGGGTTTAGGTTTAGTTTATTTTTAGTTTAGGTTTATGTTTTATTTATATTAGTTTAGTTTATTTTAGTTTAGGTTTATATTTATTTTATTTTGTTTATTTTAGGTTTTGGTTTTTTTTTAAGTTCAAGGTTTAGATTTTATTTTTTATTTATTTTTAAGTTTATTTTTTTGGTTTAATTATTTATTTATTTATTTATTTATTTTATTTTAATTTTATTTATTTAGTTTTATTTAGGTTTATATTTTTTAATTTATTGTATTTTTTTTAGTTTTAGTTTAGGTTCTTATTTAGAAATTTAGTTTAGTTTTCATTTTATTTTATTTTTTAGATTTAGGTTTAACTTTTATTTATTTTAGTTTAGTTTATTTTATTTAGGTTTATTTTTATTTTATTATATTTATTTTAGGTTTTAGTTTTTTTTAAGTTTAGGGTTTAGATTTTATTTTTTATTTTTTTAAGGTTATTTTTCAGTTTAGTTTTATTTAGTTTTATTTTAGATTTATTTTTATTTTTTACCTTTAGTTTTTTATTTTAATTAGGTTTTATTTTTAGTCTTATTATATTTTTTAGTTTAGTTTATGTTCTTATTTATTTTTAGTTTAGTTTTATTTTTTATTTTATTAGGTTTTAGTTGAGGTTTTATTTTATTTTATTTTATTACTTTATTTAAGTTTAAGTTTTTTATTTATTTTATTTTTTAGGTTTATTTTTAGTTTAGGTTTTAGGTTTTTAGGTTTTAGGCTTAGGTTTAGGGTTTAGGGTTTAGGATTTAAGGTTTATGGTTTAGGGTTTGGGATTTAAGGTTTATTGTTTAGGGTTTTAGGTTTTAGGGTTCAGGATTTAAGTTTTAGGGTTTAGTGTTAAGGGTTTAGGTTTTATGGCTTTGGGTTTAATGTTTAGGGTTCAGGATTTATGGATTTTTTTTATTTCTTTTTAATTTTTTTAAATTTTTATATATTTTTTAAATTAGGTAAACTAGTAGGTTTAGGTTTATTTATTTATTTAGTATTTTTATTTATTTTAGTTATTTTATTTTTTTTATTTTATTTAGGTTTATTTTTATTTTTATTTAGTTTAGTTTATTTATTTTAGGTTTATTTATTTTAGTTTATTTTCTTGGTTTAGGATTATTTTTTTAGTTTAGTTTTTTTTTTATATTTTAGGTTTAAGTATTATTTTTTTTTTTTTAGGTTTAGGTTTAGGTTTTATTTCATTTTTCTTAGGTTTAGGTTTTGGATTTTATTTTAGGTTTATTTTTAGGTATTATTTTTAGTTTAGGTTTAGGTTTATTTTTTAGTTTATTTTATTTATTTGGGTTTAGGTTTAGGTTTATTTATATTTGTTTATTTTTGTTAGTTTATTTTAGTTTAGGTTTAGGTATTTTATTTTTTTATTTAGGTTTAGGTTTTATTTTATTTTTTTAGGTTTTATTTTTTAGGTTTTTTTTTTAGGTTTAGGTTTTATTTGGTTTTATTTTAGGTTTATTTTATTATTATTTTAGGTTTAGTTTTTATTTTATTTAGGTTTTTTATTTTTTTAGTTTAGTTTAGGTTTTTATTTATTTTATTTTAGTTTAGTTTTTAATTTTTATTTTATTTTCTTTTTGATTTAGGTTTAAGTTTAGGTTTAGGTTTTGGTTTTAGTTTAGGTTTTTATTTTATTTTATTTTATTACTTTATTTTGGTTTAAGTTTTTTTATTTATTTTATTTTTAGGTTTTATTTAGTTTAGGTGTAGGTTTTTAGCTTTTTAGGGTTTAAGGTTTAGGGTTTAGGGTTTAGGGTTTAGGGTTTAGGGTTTTGGGTTTAGGGTTTAGGTTTAGGTTTAAGGTTTAGGTTTAGGGTTGTAGGTTTAGGGGTTTATGGTTTAGGGTTAGTTTTAGTTTAGTGTTTAGTGTTTAGGGTTTAGGGTTTAGGGTTTAAATTTTAGGTCTAGGTTTAGGTTTTAGTTTAGAGTTTAGGGTTTTGGTTTTAAGAGAACAAATTTAGATTAAACATTTATTCTTTTGATTTCATCAACCAAGTACCACACCAAGTTTTAAAGAGACAGCGTCATAGATAAAAAATGAGCATGAAGAGCAAATCAAAACCCATACTAGAATGTACTATAAAGACAGTTTCATAAGCAAATCATTAGCCATTCTTAGTTTCTCGGTTCCCATCGAACTCACCTCTCGGCGGATCCCCATCATATCCCAGGTCTCTCCCTCCGTCACCACCATGGCTATAACCTTCGTTGCTTTCATAACCACCACTGCTCTGACCACCACCTCCATATCCACCACCTCCAGTCCCCTTCCACCACTGCAGTAACCTCACCTTTGACTCCACCACTAGATCTAGGCACGATTGATGGTGATGTTCCTCATCAAGGTTACGCCCATTCTTAGGGTTTAGGTTTAGGTTAGTTTATTAGGTTTTGGGGTTTTGGTTTATTTTTTTTTTTATTTATTTTTTTTTAGGTTTTTAGGGTTTGGGTTTAGGTTTAGGTTTAGGGTTTAGGGTTTAGGGTTTAGGGTTCATGGTGTTGGTTTTAGGGTTTAAGGTTTATCTTTTAGTCTTTTAGGATTTAGGGTTAAGGTTTAGGGTTTAGGGTTTAGGGTTTAGGATTTAGGTTTAGGGTTTTTTTTAAACTAAATAGGGTTTAAGTTTATTTAGTTTATTTAGTTTAGGGTTTAGGGTTTTTTAGGGTTTAGGGTTTAAGGTTGTAGGTTTAGGGTTAGTTTTAGGGTTTAGGGTTTAGGGTTTAGGGTTTAGGGTTTTATGTTTCCTTTTTTAAGATTAAGTAAACTTGTAGGTTTAAGTTTATTTAGTTTATTTTTTGTTTATTTTAGTTTATTTTATTTTTTATTTATATTTAGGTTTATATTTGAATTTTATTTAGTTTAGTTTATTTATTTTTATTTAAGTTTTTTCTTTTCATTTATTTTTGAGGTTTAGGTTCATGTTTAGGTTTATTTGTTAGTTGAGTTTTATTTTTACAATATTTTTTAGGTTTATGTTTTATTTTTTATTTTTAGGTTTAGGTTTAGGTTTTATTTTATTTTTTAGGTTTAGGTTTTAGGCTTTTATTTTAGGTTTATTTTTAGGTTTTATTTTATAGTTAAGGTTTAGGTTTATTTTTTATTTTTTTGTTTAGGTTTAGGTTTTATTTAGTTTAGTTTATTTTAGTTTTGGTTTAGGTTTATTTTATTTTGTTGATTTTTTTATTTTAAATTTAGGGTTTTTTTTTTAAGTTTAGGGTTTAAGTTTTATTTTGTATTTATTTTTAGGTTTATTTTTTAGGTTTAGGGTTTTATTTAGTTTTTATATTATTTTATTTTAGGTTTACTTTATTTTTATTTTGCATTTAGTTTTTATTTTATTTAAGTTTTTTATTCTTTGGTTTATTTTATTTTATTTTATTTTGTTTAGGTTTTTATTTATTTTATTTTAGTTTATTTTAATTAGATTATTTTATTTTTTTTTTAGGTTTAGATTTAGGTTTTAGTTTATATTTTTGTTTTATTTTAGACTCGAATCTTTGACGGACTCATTCATCATTAAGTTGAGTGTTATGTTGATGATCTTGTGGTCAAAAATAGAGAAAAGGAAGACCATCACTTTGACTTGAGAGTAGTTTTCAAATTGTTTAGATAATTTAACCTCAAAATGAACCCCCTAAAGTGTGCATTTGGAGTAGCTTCAGGGAAATTCCTTAGGTTTGTTGTCCAACACCAGGGAATCAAAATCGATCTAAAGAAGATCAAGGCAATATCAGAAATGACACCCCCTAAAAGTTTAACTCAACTCAGATCATTCCAAGTGCGATTGGCGTATCTAAGATGCTTTATATCATGAAGATGTCAGCCATTATGAGCACTTGTCAAAATGGACCCGAAGTTCAAGTGGGATGACAAGTGTGAGCTTGCCTTCGAAGACATCAAGCATTACCTGATGATGCCACCGGTTGAAGCTATCCCGTGCTGCTCATACTTTATACTCTGAGTTAGGGACTCCTTGGTGCTTTGTTGGCCCAAGCCAATGAAGGGAAGGAAAATGCACTCTACTACCAACTATCTATCTAATCCTACTAAGGCTAATTATCCACCCATTAAGAAGCATTGCCTAGTTTTAATCTTTGAATCCCAAAGCTACAGGACTTCATTCTTTCTCATAAGGTGAACTTAATCTCTAACATTAATCCACTACAGTATCTCATTACGGACGATTTATCAACGGTGACGATGGTCCATGATCTTCTCACTTTGACATTACCCTTTTCTCAGTGTGAAAGGATAAGCTAATTTTCTTTAGCAACGCACCCACTTCTTGTTGACTCTTGCTAGTGATGATCTTGTGATGAACAAATCATGAACTTAGGTGATACTAGCATTCACCTCTGAGAGATGTACTTTGATGGTGTATCTTCTTCTCAAAGATGAGAAGAACCATAATCTACTATTCCTGGAAAGCCAGGGGTAGGAATAGTTCTCTTAACTCCAGGCCAAGATGTGATGAGATTCTGGTATCATCTATCTAATCCTTGCACCAACAATGAATTGAATATGAGGCTCTGATTGTCGGTCTGGAGTTAGTCGTTACTCTAAGCATCTAGAACATCAACATCTTTGGGGATTCTCAGCTAATTATCAACCAAATTGTTGGGTCCTATAAGGTTATAAAGCCCAAGCTCCATTACTACCATAAGTACGCCATGGAGTTATTGTCTGAAATCCTAAAGGTTACCATTTATAAGATTTCTTGAGGAGAGAATGCCATAGCGTATGCTTTATCCAAGCTTGCCAAGGAATTGACATGTCTAGATGATGAGTCCATATCAATAAAAGTCCAAAATAGATAAGTCTTATCTATTATTGATATTGAACTCATCAAAAAGTACTCTCTTGAAGTGGAGGTTTCCATTGCCAAGAAGGATGAGAAGTTAGATTGGAGGAAACCATTCATGAATTACCTAAATAATGGTGAACTACCTCAAGAAAAGTCCCAAGCCAATCAAATGAAGCAGAGAGAACTTTCCTATGCTTTTGTGGATGGTGCCTTATACCGGTGTTATTTCGATTATATGTGGTTACATTATTTAGACAAGCATGAAGCTTATAACATTGTGACTGAGGTACACTCAAGATTATCCAGAGCCAACTAATTCACCTCGAAGATGAAATCCAAAATCAAGAAACTAGGATACTACTAGTTTTTGATGATCAAAGATTGCATGGATACTGCTAGGTGATGCCACCAATGTGAAATACATGGTGTGGTCCTACACCAACCACCCAACATTCTACATCCTACATTAGCCTCATGGCCATTCGAGTGTTGAGGTACTGACATAGTAGTTCTGATCGATCCTCCTTCTTCCAAGGTTCATTGGTTCAACTTAGCTGCTACTGACTACTTTTCCAAAAGGGTGAAGGTGATTTCGCTCAGAGAGGTGACAGCTCAACATGTGCTCCAATTTTTTAGGAACCATATCGTATATAGGTTCGGAGTGCCTTGATGAATTATATTTGATCCAAATACTAAAGAAGACACTCGATAACAACAAGTGATGGTGGCATGGGAAGTTAGTTGAAGCCTTGTGGGCCTATCTTCCACACATAGAGAACTCCCTACTCCTTTCTCTTAGTGTATGGGTCCAAAGTGTTCTACCATTAGAGTCAACTCTCATCATAAAAGATATATGTGGGTAGAGATCCTGTGAGGAGCATGAAATGGGTAGCAAGATCAGAGCCATTCCATTATTTATTTTATTATTTTATTTTTAATTTTTTATTTAGGTTTATTTTTTATTTTTATTTAGTTTAGCTTATTTATTTTAGGTTTATTTATTTTAGTTTAGGTTTTTATTTTAGTTTATTTTTTAGGTTTAGGTTTAGGTTTATGCTTATTTTTTAGTTTAGTTTTATTTTGATTTTATTTTTTTTTAGGTTTAGGTTTTATTTTTATTTTTAGGTTTAAGTTTAGGTTTTGTTTTATTTTTTAGGTTTAAGTTTTAGGTTTTGTTTTTTAGGTTTTATTTTTTAGTTTAGGCCTAGGTTTTTTTTTTAGTTTATTTTATTTTATTTAGTTTAGGGTTTAGGTTTTATTTATATGAGGTCTAGATTTAGTTTTTTTATATTTTAGTTTAGTTTATTTTAGTTTAGGTTTTGGTTTAGGTTTTGGTTTATTTTTTATTTAGGTTTAGGTTTTTTAGTTTAGGGTTTATTTTATTTTTTTATTTATTTTTAAGTTTATTTAAGTTTATGTTTTATTTAGTTTTTATTTTTTTATTTTAGGTTTATTTTATTTTTATTTTATGTTTAGTTTTTATTTTATTTATGGTTTTAATTTTTAGGTTTATTTTACTTTTTTAGTTTAGTTTTGGGTTTTATTTATTTTATTTTATTTTAGTTTTAATTTCTTATTTTATTTTATTTTTACATTTAGGTTTATGTTTAGGTTTGAGCTTAGGTTTTTATTTTATTTTTATAATTTAGGTTTATGTTTTATTTATTTTATTTTTTATTTTTTTTTTAGGTTTAGGTTTAGGTTTAGTTTTTTAGGGTTTCTGATTTATTTAGGGTTTGAGGTTTAGTGTTTATGGTTTAGGGTTATAAGTTTTAGGGTTTAGGGTTTAGGGTTTTAAGGTTTAGGGTTTAGGGTTTAGGGTTTAGGGTTTAGGGTTTAAGGTTTAGGGTTTAGGTTTAGGGTTTAGGGTTGTTGTAGGTTTAGGGTTTTAGGGTTAGTTTAGGTTTAGGGTTTAGGGTTAGGGTTTTTTTTATATATATATTTTTAAATTAAGTAAACTCATAGGTTTAGGTTTATTTAGTTTATTTTTTATTTATTTTAGTTTATTTTATTTTTTATTTCTATTTAGGTTTATTTTTATTTTTATTTAATTTGGTTTATTTATTTTCAATTTATTTATTTTAGTTTACATTTTTGTTTTAGTTTAATTTTATGTTTAGGTTTCAGTTTAGGTTTACTTTCAAGTTTAGTTCTATTTTATTTTATTTTAGGTTTAAGTTTTATTTTTATTTTTTTGTGGTTTAGGTTTAGTTTTTTATTTTATTTTTTTAGGCTTAGGTTTTAGGTTTTTATTTTATGTTTATTTTAGGTTTTATTTTTTTAGATTTAGGTTTAAGTTTATTTTAGTTTATTTTATTTTATTTATGGTTTAGGTTTAGTTTATTTTAGATTTATGTTTAGGTTTTATTTATTTTTGTTTAGTTTATTTTAGTTTAGGTTTTGGTTTATTTTATTTTTATTTTAGGTTTAAGTTTTGTTTTAGTTTAGGGTTTAGGTTTTATTTTTTAGGTTTAATTTTTTATTTAGTTTTTCTTTTATTTTATTTTAGGTTTATTTTAGTTTGATTTTAGGTTTAGTTTTTATTTTATTTAGGTTTTTTATTTTTTAGTTTAGTTTAAGTTTTTATTTATTTTATTTTATTTTAGTTTTTATTTTTTATTTTATTTTCTTTTTAGGTTTAAGTTTAGGTTTAGGTTAAGGTTTATGTTTTATTTTATTTATTTATTTTATTTTAGTTTAAGTTTTTTATTTATTTATTTTTGGTTTTATTTAGTTTAGGGATTTTTACCTTTTAGTGTTTAGTTTAGGTTTAGGTTTAAGTTTGGTTTAGGTTTAGGGTTTAAGGTTTAGGGTTTAGGGTTTAGGGTTTAGGGTTTAGGTTTTAGGTTTTAAGGTTTATGGTTTTAAGATTTAGGGTTTAGGGTTTAGGGTTTAGCGTTTAGAGTTTAGGGTTTAGGATTTATGTCTAGGGTTCAAGTTTTAGTTTATGGTTTAGGGTTTTTGCTTTTTTTTTCTAATCGAGAACAAATTAAGATTAACATTTCTTCTTTACAATTTCATCAATCAACACACCAAGTTTTCTAAGACATAAGCAATGACATAGATAAAAAATTAGCACACATAGAGCAAATCAGAAACCCTAGATAACTAGAAGCCTCTCTATTGGATTAGTCATTCTTCAATTTTGCTAATTCCCATCAGAACCACCCCGGTCTCTCGAGTTGCATGATCTACCATCATATCCTATCGCCTTTACCACCACCTGTAACCTCCATCCCCCTCCTCATAACCACCACTCGACCACCACCTTCATATCACCACCTCCGGATCCACCACCACCACTATGATAACGCCTTTTCCACACCTTATCTAGACTAAGCTGGTTGATGAGCTCAGGTTCCCCATTCTAGTGTTTAGATTTATTATGTTTTATTGTTTAAGTTTATTTTTAAATTTATTTAGTTACTTTAGGTTTAGGTTTATGGTTTGGGGTTTAGGGATAGGGTTTAGGGTTTAGGGTTTAAGGTTATGGCGGAGGATTTTAGGGTTTAGGGTTTAGGATTTAGGGTTTAGGATTTATTCTTTTGGCTTTAGGGTTTATGGTTTAGGGTTTAGGATTAGTTTAGGTTGGTTTTAGGGTTTAGGGTTTAGGATTTTTGGGTTGTAGGTTTAGGGTTTAGGTTTAGGATTTAAGGTTAGTTTTAGGGTTTAGGATTTAGGGTTTAGGGTTTTTAGGGTTTTAAATTAGTAAACTAGTAGGTTTAGGTTTTATTTAGTTTATTTAGTTTATTTTATTATTTATTTTAGTTTATTTTATTTTTTATTTTATTTAGGTTTATTTATTTTAGTTTAATTTTTAGGTTTAGGTTTAGGTTTATGCTTATTTTATAGTTTAGTTTTATTTTTATTTTATTTTTTATGTTTAGGTTTTATTTTTTATTTTTAGGTTTATGTTTAAATTTTTTTTTTTTTTTAGGTTTAGGTTTAAGTATTTTATTTTTAGTTTATCTTTTAGGTTTTATTTTTTTAGTTTACGTTTAGGTTTATTTTAGTTTATTTTATTTTATTTAGGGTTTAGCATTAGGTTTAGGTTTTAGTTTAGGTTTTTCTTTTCTTTTATTATTTTAATTTATTTTTGTTTAGGGTTTTTTAAGTTTTATTTAGTTTAGATTTAGGTTTTAAGCTTTTTAGGGTTTAGGGTTTAGGGTTTAGTGTTTAGGGTTTAGAGTTTAGAGTTTAGGGTTTAGGTTTAGGGTTTAGGGTTTAAGGTTTAGGGTTTTAAGGTTTAGGGTTTAGGGTTTAAGGTTTAGGGTTTAATATTTAGGGTTTTTAGGATTTATAATTTAGGATTTATGGTTTAGGTTTTGGGCCTAGGGTTCATGTTTTAGTTTAGGGTTTAGGGTTTTTTTTTTAATAGAGAACAAATTCAGATTCAACATTTCTTTTTTTCAATTTCATGAACTAAGTAACCCACCAAGTTTTCAAAGACACAAACGACAACACATATTAAAAATGAGCATGCATAGAGCAAATCAAAAACCCTAGATAACTAGAATCATCTATACTATGAAGACACAATTCCATAAGTAGCAGATAAGATTACTCATTCTTTAGTTTTCAGTTCCATCAATAAAAGTACCTCTTGGCGATCCATCATATCACGATCTCTCGCCACCACCATGGCTCCTTCGCTCCACCACATAACCACCACTACTCCAACCACTTTCATATACACCTCCACCACTTGATTACCACCATCTCTACCATTGCCTCCCTTGGGTAAACTATGCCTCATTTACAATGTTTTTATTATTTTAGGTTTAGGTTTAGAGTTTTATAGGTTTAGTTTTTTTGGTTTAGGTTTTAGGGTTTAGGTTTATAGGTTTAGAGGTTTAGGTTTTAGGTTTAGTTTATTTTATTTAGTTTATTTTAGATTTAGGAGTTTAGGGGTTAGGTTTTTTAGTTTTTTTTTTTTAATAGAGGATAAATTTAGATCCAACATTTCTTCTTTTCAATTTCATCAACCAAGTAACACACCAAGTTTTCTAAGACACGATAAATGACATAGACAAAAAATTAGCACGCATAGAGCAAATAAAAATCCCTGGATAACTAAAACCTTCTCTACTATAAAGGCACAATTTCATTTATAGATCAATCATTCTTATTTCTCTGTTTAACCACCTCATCCTCTTGAGTAGCGGATCCACCATCATATCTCGATCTCTCCCTTCCACCATGGTTTTACCTTTTTGCCTCCATAACCACCCTTGCTCCGACCACCACCTCCATCCACTAGCACCTAGGATCTCCCACCACCCTATGATAACCGCCTCTACCTCCACCTCCCTTCTGATCTAGGCAGGTGGTGATGTTCCTTAGTTTTTCTTAGGGTTTAAGTTTAGGTTTTGCTTTATTAGCTTTTAGGGTTTAAGTTTACTTTTAAATTTATTTAGTTACTTTAGGTTTAGGTTTAGGGTTTAGGGTTAGGGTTTAGGGTTTAGGCTGTAGGGTTTAGGGTTTAGGGTTTTAGTATTTATGCTTTTAGTGTTTAGGGTTGTAGGTTTAGTGTTAATTTTAGGGTTTAGGGATTAGGGTTTAGGATTTATGGTTTAGCAATTTTTTTTTTAAATTAAGTAAATTGGCAAGTTTAGGTTTATTTAGTATATTATTTATTTATTTTTTTAAAATTTTTTTATTTTTATTTATGTTTATTTATTTTAGTTTAGGTTTTCCATTTTAGCTTATTTTTTAGGTTTAGGTTTTGGTTAAGGTTTATTTTTTAGTTGAGTTTTTTTTAAAATTTTTTTTAGTTTTAGGTTTTTTTTTATTTTGGTTTTATTTTATTTTTTTATGTTTAGGTTTAGGTTTTATTTTAGGTTTATTTTTAGGTTTTATTTTTAGTTTTGGTTTGGTTTACTTTTATTTATCTTATTTAGTTTTGGTTAGGTTGTTTATTTTAGGTTTAAGTTTTATTTCTTTTAGTTTAATTTAGTTTATTTTAGTTTTGATTTAGGTTTATTTTATTTTTTTTAGTTTAGTTTTATTTTAGGTTTAGGATTTTATTTTAGTTTAGGGTTTAGGTTTTATTTTTTATTTATTTTTGGGTTTTATTTTTAGGTTTATTTTTAGGTTTAGGTTTAAATTTAGTTTTAATTTTATTTTTATTTTATGTTTAGTTTATATTTTATTATGGGTTTTTTTATTTTTATGTTTTTTTATTTTATTTTTTAGTTTAGCTTTATTTTATTTTAGTTTTTTATTTTTATTTTATTTTGTTTTTAGGTTTAGGTTTATGTTTTAGTTTAGGTTTTTATTTTATTTTATTTTTTATTTAGCTTTAGGTTTATTTATTTATTTTATTTATAAGTTTTATTTAGTTTAGGTTTAGGTTATTAAGTTTTTAGGGCTTAGGGTTGAAGGTTTACGATTTAGGGTTTTAGGGTTTATGGTTTTAGGGTTTAGAGTTTACGATTAGGGTTTAAGGTTTAGGGTTTAGTGTTTAGGCTTTAGGGTTTATGGTTTTTAGGGTTTTGGGTTTAGGGTTTAGCGTTGGCTTATGGTTCAGGGTTAGTTTAGAGTTTAGCATTTAGGGTTTAGGGTTTAGGCTTTATGGTTTAGAGTTTTTAGGGTTTAGTGTTTATAGGGTTACTTAGGGTTTTTTAGGGTTTTTAAGGTTTAGGGGACTTTGGTTAGGGTTTAGGGTTTTGGGGTTGTAGGTTTAGGGTTTTTTAGGTTAGTTTTAGGGTTTAGGGTTTAAGGTTTATTTTTTTATTTTTTTAGTAAATCGAGGTTTGATTTTATTTATTTTCTATTTATTTTTGGATTATTTATTTTATTTTTTATTTTTATTTATATTTTAGTTTATTTTTTTAGGTTTAGGTTTAGATTTAATTTTTACTTTAGTTTTATTTTTATTTTATTTTTTAGGTTTAGGTTTTATTTTTTATTTTATTAGTTTAGGTTTATATTTTATTTTATAGGTTGGGTTTAGTTTTAATTTAGGTTTATTTTAGGTTTATTTTTTTTTAATTTAGGTTTAGGCTTATTTTTTTAGTTTATTTTATTTTATTTTATTTTGTTTGGTTTAGGTTTAGGTTTAGTTTATTTTAGGTTTAGGTTTTATATTTTAGTTTAGTTTTGTAGTTTAGGTTTAGGTTTATTTTATTTTTTATTTTTAGGTTTAGTTTTTTTTTAGTTTAGGGTTTAGGTTTTATTTCTTATTTATTTTTTAGGTTTATTTTTTTTTTGGTTTAGGTTTTTATTTAGTTTTTTTATTTTATTTTATTTTGGGTTTATTTTCTTTTATTTTAGGATTAGTTTTACTTTATTTAGGTGTTTTATTTTTAGTTTAGTTTAGGTTTTTATTTATTTTATTTTATTTTTTTTTAATTTTTTTATTTTCTTTTTAGTTTTAAGTTTAGGTTTAGGTTTTAGTTTATGTTTATATTTTATTTTATTTTTTGTTTGGTATTTTTTTTATTTTATTTTTAGGTTTTATTTAGTTTAGGTTTAAGTTTTTAGCTTTTTAGTGTTTTGGTTTTAGGTTTTTATTTTAGGTTTATTTTTAAGTTTTAGGTTTTAGTTTAGGTTTAGGTTTATTTTTAGTTTATTTTATTTTATTTAGTATAGGTTTATGTTTAGTTTATTTTAGGTTTATGTTTAGGTTTTATTTATTTAGTTTAGTTTTAGTTTAAGTTTAGGTTTATTTTTTGTTCATTTTATTTTTTATTTTAGGTTTAGTTTTATTTTTAGTTTAAGGTTGGGTTTATTTTTTTAATTTTTTTTTTAGGTTTAATTTTATGATTATTTTCTAGTTTAGATTTTGTTTATTATTATTTTATTTTTATTAGTTTATTTTATTTATATTTTAGGTTTAGGTTTTAGTTTAGATTTTTTTATTTATTTATCATTTTAATTTATTTAGGTTTAGGTTTTATTTATTTAGTTTAGGTTTAGGTTTAGATTTTTAGGTTATTAGGGTTTACGGTTTAGTTTTAAGGGTTTAGAGTTTAGGCTTTAAGGTTTTAGGGTTTAGGATTTACGGTTTAGGTTTATAGTTTAGGTTTAGGGTTTAGTGTTTAGGCTTTAGGGTTTAGAGTTTTAGGTTTAAGGTTTAGGGTTTAGGATTTATGGTTTAGGGTTTTTAGGGTTCAAGGTTTAGGGTTTAGGGTTAGTTTAGGGTTTAGGTTTAGGGTTATGGTAAGGGTTTAAGTTTAGGGTTTAGGGTTTGGGGCTTAGTGTTTAGGGTTTAGGGTTTAGTGTTTTTTAGGGTTTAGGGTTTACGGTTGTAAGTTTAGGGTTAGTTTTAGGGTTTAGGGTTTAGGGTTTAGGGTTTTTTTTAAAAAAAAATTAAATTAGGTTAGTTTATTTTTTATTTATTTTAGTTTTTTTAATTTTTTATTTTATTTAGTTTAGTTTTTTAATTTTATGTTTATTAATTTTAGTTTAAGTTTTTTTATTTTAGTTTATTATTTAGGTTTAGGTTTAGGTTTATGTTTAGTTTTATTTTATTTTATTTTTTAGGATTAGGTTTTATTTTTTATTTTTAGGTATATGTTTAGGTTTTTATTTTTTATTTTTTATTTCTTTGGTTTAGGTTTTAGGTTTTTATTTTAGATTTATTTTTAGGTGTTTTTTTTAGTTTGGGTTTAGGCTTATTTTTAGTTTATTTTATTTTATTTAGTTTAGGGTTTAGGTTTAGTTTATTTTAGGTTTAAGTTTAGGTTTTATTTATTTTAGTTTAGTTTATTTTAGATTAGGTTTATATTTATTTTAGGTGTATGTTTTTTATTTTAGTTTAGGATTTAGGTTTTATTTTTTATTCATTTTTCAGTGTTCTTTTAGGTTTATTTTTTAGGTTTAGGGTTTTTATTTAGTTTTTATTTTCGGTGATCTTTGATGCCATTAGGAGCCCACGATAACACATTGCACACTTTAGAGCCAGCTTTTGCGACATCGGTGACAACAACGAACTCCTCTTCTGCCTTTTCATTAGCAGTCTGTCAAGTGTTGCATTTGATTCATCTTGCGGTTGGTGAAGACTTTTGAGTTGGAGCACCTCTTAATCAAGAGGTTTGTTATTAGGGGTAGGTGACATCATTGTAGCTCAGCAGTTCCTTGTTGATTATATTCTCAGGTGGAACAACCTAAGCATGAAATGCAAACCACAGTTGTCTGAACATCATGCCATTGAGATTCTTCCCAAGAATATCCATGGCCTAGTCGCCTTCATGCCTAAAGACTTTACCATCAAAACATTTGAGAAATTAATCAACAAGGCGGTTAGCCTTTATAAGAAAAGCCAAACCTTTACCAATCATCAGGCCCAAGTGAAGGTGTTTGAGAGAAATAGGGTGTGTGGTGGATGAGGGAAGGAAACCGAGTTGGTATGAGAGGTATGAGCTCGTGACCTCTTTTTTAGCCTCCTCTTCCACCACCTTGGCCATCATCTGCACCGCCACGACCATTTACACCACCTCATAGCCTGGCGGTATTCATATCCATCACCGGGCTACTTTCCACCTCTTTGTCGATAGATTGAATAAGCCATATTCTAGGAAAATCTTTAAGAATCTTTAAAGAAACTAACTTTTGAGTTACCAAATCTAAAGGGAAGAAGTGGGCAAGCAATGATCCTATTGCCCCTACCACATGTTAGGCCATGTCTTAGGGATTGTCTCACTTTTAGCTTAGCAGCATAGCTACATTTTGAGAGCCATAGTTATCCCTAAAGAATACTTATTAAAGAAACCATCCAATTCTATTAGAGTAATCCTTAGGGATACTTGCGATCCTCTTAAGACCAAAGATGGTTAGTATGCCTTCTTATCCTGAACCTCTAAGAAGATTATTTCTAAGATCAAGAAGCTTTCCATCATGTACCTCCACCCAAAAAGAAATTAATGAAGAAAGTCGATTCTACTTATATATTGTTTACTTTTGATGCTCTTGATTTTATTCCTATTGAAAGCTCTCGAGTCTAAATAAAATAATAGCTCTAGTAGTTTCGATCCTTTCCTTTTGATTTAGAGTCAAACTATCCTTCTGAATCAATCGGGTTCACCTCTTAAGATTGACTTGGAGACAACTGACTCTGAGGATCCAATAGGAGAAGTTGTAGGTATGCCTGATGAGAAGGTAGAACTTTCCACAAGCTCATCATTCCAAGAAGTCACTAAAGTCAACTTATTAGTGGAAAAGTTCTACCTCCTAGGGTAGCACCTCAGGATAAAGGTAAGCAAGTCATTAGTTTCAATGAGCAGATAGCCCCTCCATAGGATGCTCCACCCATGGATATGCTTGTGGAGGACCAAGTTAGAGTTGATTATAATGTCCTAGCTCACCTTACAAAGTTTCTAGCTAAATTAAGCATATACGATGCCCTTGTCTTATCCAAAAAGATGAGGGAATTACTAATCAAGGCCTTACTTTATCTAGAGATATGCTTAGCTTAGCTGATAGCTACTAAAAGGGAGGCATGTCACTCGAAGGACATCTTAGGAGTTATATTCAGTGATGAAGACTTACTCCTAGGGATGACTGAGCACAACCACCTCTTTACATTATAGTAGATGTTGGTAGATATAAGCTATCTCAAGTTTTGGTTGACCCAGGTGTATCATTCAACATTATGAGTTTAAGAACCCTTTGCCTACTTATCGACATCTCCAAACTCCCGAAAGGGTGTTGAGAGGATTCAATGAACAAGGCGAGAGAGACTTGTGGTGTATTTTTGGATTTATTGGGGGGTGGGACACCGTAGATCATTAGGTGTACTTTTTTGAGGTGATTGGGTACAACATTAAGGAATGACATCTATCTTGAAAGATAGAGACATCACCCTAATGGACTAATCAGTAATAAGACTCTAGGCATGATGGGGGTCAATGAATGTAGAGATTTTTACCCTACTTTACATGGATGAATAAAAGGTTTATATTAAACCAGGTTCTTAAGTTTCCTATGGAGGCAAGCCTTAATTTACATTTTAGGAAATGAAACTTCTAAGAATAATCTTGATTAAAGAAGAACTATCATCTCCAAAGATTTCAAGGTTAGACTATCAAAGGATTGTTGTATTTGGAAAATCAATTGGGAAAGTTCAAGGAGAAGACTTATTTTTGGAATCCAAATGAAATAAGTAGGAAATTCTCATGATACTAGGAAGCCTAGTGAGCATTCCAATCTATCCTATGGTTGGGCTTTATAATTTTGAAGTTGATGAGATTTATATGTTTTGAGTTGAAATTTAATTAGATTACAAGTTCTTAGAATGCACCAACACAAGGTTGTGGGAATGCCTAAGAGGTGAGGATTTGTGCTTGTAGCTTGAAGAAAATAGTAACCTTGGATCCTAAATCTAGGGAGCTTTAGTATGAGCTAAAACATGACCTAAATCTAAGTGACAGGTGGACATAAGGGTTTACCTCTACAAGAGAGAATAAATTGTCCGCCTTCTAGACTTATAATCAACTAGAGTAGCCTCCATCTAACTCCTCATAGGATTTTAAAATAATGTAGTCCGATCTTGTGAATTGCAAGATAGCTAAGGTAGTTATTTAATTAGAAAGAGATTAAAGTCCTAAACACCTTCCCTAAGAGACCAGAGCATGAGTGGTATGAGCATATGACTTAATTTATAGATACAAAATCTTTAAATTTTATTTCATTTTAGACACATCATTTTGGCAGAGGCTTTAGGATTTCTTATGCCAAATGCATGATGAAATAGGTTAGGGTCAAATCAACTAGAAGAAGGTGTTCTTCACCACAAGGGATGCCCTCATAGGTCAAGCATTCCTTTATCATGCAAGGATCGATATCCTTCATGTTCAAGAGAAAAGATTATGCATGCATGATGTGAAACATACAACCATATAGCTAAGGGGTTGCTAAATCTTTTAATTATCTTATTTATATCTTAGGCTTTATGATGAGGTTATGAGTTGTTTAAAATTTATTTATGAGTGATTAGTTGGGTAGAAAAGTTATTTTTATCTAAGAGCTTAATCATATCCAAGACACATTAAAGCATAAATCATTTAAGAAAATATAAAAAGCATCTTGCACAATGTAAATATAACATCAAACAATTATATAAAATATCATAAAGAATAAAAGATCGGTCGTGTTCCACCATACAACAAGAAAAGATGGTTAGCCTACTACCTTATACAACCTCAAATATGAAAGAATAATTATAATTGTATTAAATGTTATGGGGGTCTTCTTTATTAATATCTCCATTTCTGATTTGGTTCCTTCTTTTATTTGGATGGTGCTTATTTCAAAGGCATCACAGGGCACCCTAAGACAAAGTCTTAGCCCTTCTCATCCTAATCACCATAGCAATAATCTAATTCTAATGCAAAATTACATTATGTGGGAAAATAAATCTAACTATACACACACCAAATAGTGGTTAGCTAAATATACATATAATCCTAAGTAATTGTATTTATAATTTGGACTTAGCACCCTACACATGGGTAATTAAGCCCACCTGTCCTAACTTGAATTATGCTTAAGGATTTAAGAAACTTGCAAAAAGAGAATTCACATTTATTTTTAAGCATCCCTTAAGCATAATCCCCTATAGAAAACATGATTAAGCTGATATTGACCAATCATCCAGTTCTGAAGCATACACCTAACATCAATTTGAAATAATACATCATAAAACAAAACATACATCACATCATGCCATCTAACATAGAGCTAGAAGTGCTGACTTAATTCTAATGTGTGTATTAAGGCTTGTGTGGTATGTCTTGTTAAGCATTAATGTACATTTTCTAAGTGTCGAAGGATTCAATTTAACATGAAAGGTTGATTTCACTTAAAGTAGTTTAATTGATTTGTGAATTTTAATTTTTGTTTTCTTTTGTTTCATTTGATTACACTTAACTAATGTTATAAAGAGAAAAAAAGAGGATTTCCCTTTCATCCATACCTTAAGTCACTTTCTAAAGTATATTAATTTGATTTAGTTCTCTTTAGTGAATGGCTTATTAAATGATTTAATTAATCTTAAGTTTAGGTTCACTTTAAATAATCCTATTCAAAATGAAAGGCATCTTAAGATTAATTTAATTGAATTACTACCACATGACATATAATAAATCATTCCTTTCCATCACATGGAACTTGCATATAATTTAATCCTACGTGTATCTATACATGAAGCATATTTTAGCACACTTAAATGATGAATGTATGTGTATGTTTAGAATTTATATTATATTTGATTGAATAATTTAAACATATTAACTTAAAAATTTATCCAAATTTTTATACACAAAGGACATAAGAATAAAATTAAATAGACATGTGCCATTGTTAAATCAGAGAAGTGAGGTAATCAAATGACCTCCTTGGAGCTAGCTAAAGCATCATATTCTCGGGATGTCTAGACTATATACCCATTTGCATTCAAACATATGTAAATTCATATACATGAACATAGGTAGTAAGCTCCAAATCATATGGCTAATTAATTCAACAACTTAGTCAATTATGAATGCATGCAATTTTAATGTAAAATGTCATTTTCATTCACTAATCACATATACATATACATGTACAAAGATATAGGCAAGTACATGTCATTGTTAAACCAAGGAGGTGAGGTAATCAAATGACCTCCTTGGGGCTAACTAAAGCCTCGTATTCCGGGGATGTCTAGATTATATACTTGCTTTTCATGGACACACATGGATGTATACATAAATGAGGGAAAGAAAACCATGCAAAGATTGTATATTTTTTTTATTGAATCATTTATATATATATGAATTAAAGTTCTATCAAATTTTAATGTTGAAATACATAAGATTGAAAAAATGGGTGTCTCTTGTTGAACCATGGAAATGAGGTAATCAAATGACCTTCCTTGTAAGCCTCATTCCGATTTCCAAACTATATACCATTCAACCAAATCTTATATGAATAGAAGAGAAGAACATTCATTGATTAAGCTATAAGCACATGATTTTCTTATGCATTTATAATTATCATCATAACACATATTATTATTAATTTATAAGCTTTCAAAAATACATTTGGATTTAATAGTGATAATAGCCATGCATATATTAAATTAAATTAACACATGCAAGCTTACATAAAGGAAATTCATTTTATTTTACTTGATTTTGAAAGATGGATGCATGAATTCAAATGACATACCAAATTTAACTTTATTAGAAAGAGGACAATCAAATATAAGCATGTGATTCATTCAACCAAACTAATTCTTAAGGATAATCTAATCAAATAAGATTATTTAAAGAAAAAAACAAAACATCTTTATTAATTAAGTTTTTTTGATTTGATTTAAAGAGAAGAGAAATCATCTCTATTTTTTTTAAAACCCATTTCCACAATAGTGATTTAATTTAATTTAAGGAAATGTAATTAAGTTGATTTTATGGGTTAATTAAGTTGAACCCTTATTAGATGAACTAATTACCCTTACATGCCACCTTAAAGTAATTAACTAAATAATTATGAGCCAACATGATATGCATGGAAAATAAACTTGCAATGATCCTAGGAAATAAAAGGGGCCTAATGCAATTGACTTATGATTAATAGTTAATTAGATTAAGGGAATTAATAAATTACTCTTATGGTTTTCCCACACATATGGACAAAGCATAATTTCATTAAACACCTTTAGGTTATTAAACACCGAAATATCTACCCAATGATTTAATTAATTAAGGTCTGATGTGATTATGATTTCAATTTGATTAAGTGATTTAATTAATTAGTTAAATGTTAATTAATTTCATTTTTAAAAAAGGGTGAAATGAACTTAGGGAAAGGGATCCAAACCCTATTCTTTAGTTCACTTAAACTTGAACAATGATTAATAAACTTAATTAACCAATTTATTACTATTCATGAGATTAATTAATCATTAATTAATTTAAAAGAGTAGTTAAGGTTTAATTAGTCAATTTTTCTAATTGAGTAATAAATCCCAAGAAAATCAAAGGAGGCAAGGTTAAATTATTATCCCACAAAATTTGGCATTAATTACTTAAGTAATTCAAAATTTTGTAAATAAACTTAATTAAATTACTATTCAAAATTAGTTAAGATCATATTTAATTAACTCTCCACTAAAATACCTTTAAAATATGTATTTATTTATATTTTTTTATTTCTCTATGATTTTTTATTATTTTTAGAAGTTTCATCCATTAAAAATGATTAAATAAGCCTAATTAAAGCCTAATGTTGGCACGTGTATGAGTGGCACTTTTCACATGGTCGGTAGGATTAAAACTTATCTAACGACTCTTACATTGGCACACTTTCTTGTTCCCCATTGATCTGGTCGGATGGTTACAATTCATCCAGCTTAATAAGATTAAATTAGATCGATCTTGATCTAATCACAACCATCTATTCGATCAAGAATGCGATGCATGATTTAATGTCACGGTGAGGAGAATGGAGTTCATTCACCATTGCTCTCTTGATCCAAGCTTACCCTGGCTCAGATCAACTCCAAAAAGATCCCACACCTTCTTAACATCGATCGGAGGGGATCCAACGGTCAAGATCAGATGAGATGCAAGTTTTCTTCAAAAAGCTCTAACCCATTTTTTTCCAAAGGATCAGTTTTGGAAGAAAACCTCATCGGAGCTCAAGACTAGTAGCTCAAATTATTGAGGAAGCTTCATCTAGTGGAGATGAAGCCCTGTTGACCAGCAATTGGATTAATTCCTCGATGTTTGCTCAGAAGGCCATGAATTGATGATTTGGAGCTTGGCTTTGATCGATGTCCCACCTTCGGTGCTCGGAAAGCTTGGGAGATGATTTGTTCTTGCTGGACAAGGCCTAAGAAAGGTTTGTGCAAAGTTAATTTGAGTTTGATGGATAAATAGGGAAGTTTGGTTAGAAATGGGAGTGTCCTATTTTGGGAAGGATTGGAATTACATTTTTCAATCGACGAATGAGCTTGGGAGCTTATGGCATGGATCTAGTAGCTAGTCTTGGGTAGCTAGAGCTTTGAGGAATGATTTTTGTGTGTGCTTTAGTGGAAATAAGGGGGTTTGTACCCCCTTTATCTTGATCAGATGGTGCCTACTACACCACATATGGAACTCCAACTTAGTCTTCTCCTTTTCCTTAGAGATGTTGGAGTTCTATTAGATGTCCAACTCCCATCACTAATGATGTTTATGTAACAAGATCATAATAGAGAATGCCATGTGTTAGAAGAACTTGAAGGTTTGGAGGAGAGATGGTCATACCAAAACCTCGGTTGTGCAAAGTTAAAATGATTTAAGCTCATAAATTGCTCTGTCCAGAGCTTTTTTAGTTGAGAGCCTATTTTAGTTCAAAGGAGATTGTTGTCATCATAAGATGGGAGGCAAGTTTGAACCCACTTGGGAAGGCCTTTCCATAAAGAATACTACTAGGGAGGATCTTATCAGCTTATTAATCATAATGGAGAGTTCCCAATGCTTCCAATCAATGGGCTCTACTTAAAGGAATATTATAAATCATGTTTAAAATTAATTACCATCAATGAAAATTCCATTTTGAATTCAATCTCTTCCATGTTGAAAGTATTCTTGTTTGGAAATCTGCCACGATGTGTTTAGGGTAGATGTTAGAACCTGAGGAGTATCCTATCCTTGGACACAACACAACATAAATTACACAACATGTAAAACAACATATCTTTATCTTTTTTGAGATATTGGGTACTCACAATAGCTTTTGGGTTGACTAATGTCTTTTGTGTCACCCAGTGGTGTTCTTACTTTTGAGGATGTAATTTGCTAGCTTTCCTTCTTAGGTCAAGAGGGCTTTGTTAGTTTGGTAGGCCTTAATGCATGGCCGATAAGCTACCTCATGTTGGCTTTGTTTAAGAATATGTTAGTCTACTATGCTTTCTTCTTGGATTAGCCTTACTTGGTGAGTATATTTTAGGTTTAGGATAAGTCCCCTAGTGGCTCCTTCCCTCATTTGATGTCTGGTCCTTCCTTGGGATCATTGAAGTCTCTCTAGGTGTAGTAAGACATGCTTTCTTTCAGATTGATCGTTACAAGCGGGACCTTAGGTTGGTTAGTTCTCACTATACTAATGGATACACCACTCATGATGATAGATACACCTTGGGTTGGTTGGTTCTGACCATAGGATACACCACTCAGGTGTGATCTTACACTTTCTCTCCTTGTGTACCATACACATAGCTTTCTTATCTAGGGCTCTATAATGCCTTTTACTCCCAATGGGCATTATATTTGAATTCTTTGACCCCATTTATACTTCTCGTTTTCAGTTGGGCGGTTTTTCCTAATAAACACTCTTGAGTGGAGAATCCATCTATGGATGTGCGATTCTCCCTTGGTCTAATAAATTTAGGTCAAGGTATAGCTTCTTTGTGTGGTCCCCTAATATTTTCATATATATATATGCACTTGTGATTAGGAGGACATTTGGTACCTTTGCGGGCATCCTATCTTTAGGCGGTGTCAAACTCCTATAAATTATATGACTCTTGAGTTGATATAAGTTGAGATCATTAGATAGTCACCCATTAGTTTGATTTGTTTGTACTGAGTCATGATTGTTTGCTTTAGAAGATGTAAGTCTACTATGCCTTCTTTAGCATAGTCATTGCACCAAAACCCCTTAGGTTGGCTTGCTCACCCCATAGGATTATATCCATTTGGATTTATAAATCTAAAATAGGATAAGTGATATAATATTCTTAGTGGGTCCATCACACACCAACATGGTAGTAAATTAAATCTATCAAATTTGACCAAGCACATCCCGAAACATGCCCAATTTGAAAACAAACTAAACAAAATATCAAATCACATGAAACTAAAATAAATTTAAACTACTTTTGAGTTTACATAAGTCCTAGCGCATTCACTTGTTGGTGTTGGTTGGTTTGATTTGTTGTGCATTCAATGGTCACCCAATGGTTATTCCTCTTTAAAAGATTTAAGTCTACTATGCTTTTCCTAGCAGGGTGTATGAAAGGAAACCCCAGGTTAGCTCTACCCATGTGATAGACTATCCCCTTGGATTTGTAAACGGCGTGGTAAGGTTGATATAGCCCTTTCATGGGTCCATTTGCATAAGGTCCATAAATTAACTTCAGATTAAATTAAATCTATTTTCCCCGGTGGAGTTAAATCACACCCTTCTCCCTGGAAAAATCATATATAAAAAAAAAAAATCAAATTCAAAACCAACCTCCCCTGGAGCCAAATTAAACCAACTCCCCAGGTAGGTCTAAATCAAGAAATTCAACCAAACTCTTATTCCATATTATCCCCAAACAAATCTGAAATCAAACTCAAATCCCATCCCAATGGATGGCAGAACTTGCTTCTCTGGAAGGTTCATATATAGATCCCAGTGGGCTTGAGCCATATCTAGCGGATATGCCTCCAATCAATTAAAATAAAATAAAATAAAGTTGATTTGATCTTCTTTGGTGGATTATAAATTATACTAGTGGATCTTCTTTCCATAAATCATATAATCAAATCAAATTTGAACCTTATCCAAAATTCTTCTTGATGACATTGACCCTTCACATGTCATTTCCAATGCATGTGTGATCCCCTAGTGGATCTCCCTCCATGTCCATGACATGGAATTCTCATCAATTCTTATTTCTTCTTTTATGTGCACCTTTAATAATTCAACCAAAAGCCTAACAACGTATTCATTCAAATTACATCATCTTAACATTGTAATCAACATTTTATGATTTATGAGCTAGCTCAAACTATCTATATAATATCATGCTAAACATATTATAGTGTGAATTAAAATACTATATTATATTATAATATATAATGTTATATTATAATTTGCTATAATATAATATATTGTTTAACATTACACCTCATTAGAATTGCTTCAAAGGAACAAATAACAAAATTTTCTCAAAGTATGAATAATGTTCATTTTAGATGTAAAATTGTTAATTTTCTATTAGAAATGGTACAAAATAGCATAATTTTGCTGTTGCTTCTTGGTGTGTTCCATGAATTTGGCAAAGTTCTTCCATCACAACTGTCAAATTAATATTTTTGTGAGTTTTGACCAAATGTATTATAACAAAAGTAAAACATACTAAAATGTACAATAACATTAAGTAACACACCACCACATTCATATATATGTGAAGTTATATTATTATGTACATTATATTTTAATACACTTTTATATTATATATTCTTTTACATTACACCTTAGAATGAATCACTTTAAGAAAAAAATTTATAAAATTTGTTTGAAAAATGAACATTTATTTTGGATGCAAAATTCCATTCTTTTGATTAAATGACACCATAGCACACCCCAATGATGTTCCCTAAAGCTTACCTTAAAAAATTCCAAATCCCATCATCTCATCTATCTATTTTTTATGAATTATACCGGTGAAATTCTACTACATCATAATATAACTAAAATATGCTAAACAATAAGTTGTAATACAATGGTATGTTATAATGCATGATGCTTAACATTTGTCAACCTATATTATAATATATAACATATTATATATTATATTCATATCACATCACAGATTGCTTAAGATAAAAATCATAAAATTAGTCTAAACAATAAAAAACTATATATTTTAGTCATATCACTTACATATTTTAAGTTGAAATAATACATTATGACATCATGCTCTACCTATTATGAATTTGGCGAAATTCCACCATTTTAAAGTCTAAATTAACATTTTTATAAATAATAGGTGTAGGTTGCATGATTGTATATAACTAAAATAATTTAAAATGCAGGATATTATGATATATGATGTTATACTATGCTTGCAACATATAATATTTATTTTGAACATAAAATTTTACTTTTAGGCTATAAGTGGTAGCACCTTTGGTACTACAACCAATTACTTCAAATTTAATAAATTTCATCATATGATTTATTAAATTATTATTTTAATATTAATATATATAGGGCACAACACCATAATATACTAAAACATTTCAAAACATCTTATAATAGTCAAAAACACATAACTATGTACTCAAATATATGATGCTACATTATACTATAATATATGGTATTATAATATGATTTAGGGTTAGGGTCTCAAACCAAAGGCGAAGACTCTTAAGACATTTTCTTTAGCTACCATGACTATGTTAGGGTTAGATTATTTTTTAGATCTACTCCTAATGACATCTTCATTCATGGTTTAGGGTTTAGGTTTAGAGCTTAGGGTTAGTTTAGAGTTTAGGGTTTAGGATTTAGGGTTTAGGGTTCATTTTGAGTTTAGGGTTTAAGTTTTAGGGTTTGAGGTTTAGGGTTGCAGGTTTAGGGTTTAGGGTTTAGGGTTTAGGGTTTAGGGTTTAGGGTTTAGGGTTTTAAAGTTTTAGGATTTAGGGTTTATGATTTAGGTTTTTGGTTTATGATTCATGTTTTAGTTTAGGGTTTAGGGTTTAGAGTTTAAGGATTTTTTTTACAAGAATAAATTCATATTTATACTTTTGATTTCATCAACCAAGTAACACACCAAAATTTTTTAAGACATAGCGATGACAAAGATAAAATGAGCATAGAACCATCTCTACTATAGACACAATTTCATAAAGGTCGGATCGATCATTCTTCAATTTCTCTAGTTTCATTGAACCTCCACAGTCTCTCGGTGGTGGGATCCACCATCATATCCGATCTCTCCTCACACCACCATGGTTTTAGTTTTAGGTTTATTTTTAGGTTTAGTTTTAATTTAGTTTTAATTTTATTTTATTTTAGGTTTATTTTATTTTTATTTTAGGTTTATTTTAGGTTTATTTTATTTTTATTTTTTTTAGTTTTAAGTTTAGGTTTAGGTTTAGGTTTTAGTTTATGTTTTTATTTTATTATATTTTTTATTTTATTTTGGTTTAGGTTTATTTATTTATTTTATATTTAAGTTTTATTTTATTTAGGTTTTGCTTTTTAGCTTTTTTGGGTTTAAGGTTTAGGTTTTAGGGTTTAGGGTTTGGGGTTTAGGGTTTAGGGTTTAGGGTTTAGGGTTTAGAGTTTAGGTTTTAGGTTTAGGTTAAAGTTTTAGTTTAGGGTTTAGGGTTTAAGGTTTTTTTTTAGCAGAACAAGTTGATTATTTTCTTTTTGGTTCATCTTAGTAGCACCCTAAGTTTTAGACATAAGAAATGACATAGATCTGAGTTGAGCAAATCAACCTAGATAAGTAGGTTATTAAGACATAGTTATTAGTTATCATTCTTTATTACTTATTATTAGTAGTAATTTATTTATTTTTTATAGGTTATTTATAACCATTTTTTATATTTGATTTATGATAACCATTTTACCTTATTTTATTTTTGAGCATTATTGATGGTGATGATTTAGTCAGGTTATGCTCATTCTTAGGGTTTAGGGTTAGCTTAGGGTTTAGGATTTAGGGTTTAGGGTTTGTTTTGAGTTTAGGGTTTGGGGTTGTAGGTTTTAGTGTTTAGGGTTTAGGGTATTATGGTTTAGGGTTTATTATTATTTTAGGTTTGGTTTAGGGTTTAGGGTTTTGAGTTTAGGATTTAGGGTTTAGGGTTTTTTTTATAAAATTAAGTAAAGCGATAGGTTTAGGTTTATTTAGTTTATTTTTTTTATTTGAGTTTATTTTTTTTATTTTTTTTAGGTTTATTTTTTATTTTTATTTATTTTAGTTTATTTACTTTATGTTTATTTTATTTTTATTTTAGGTTTGGTTTTTTTTTTTAGTTTAGGGTTTAGGTTTTATTTTTTACTTATTTTTTAGGATTTATTTTTTGGGTTTATTTTTTTTAGGTTTAGGTTTTATTTAGTTTTTATTTATTTTATTTTAGGTTTATTTTATTTTTTATTTTAGGTTCAATTTTTATTTTATTGAGGTTTTTTAATTTTTTTAGTTTAATTTAGATTTTTATTTATTTTATTTTAGTTTCATTTTTTATTTTTTATTTTATTTTCTTTTAAATTTAGGTTTAGGTTTAGATTTAGGTTTTAGTTTATGTTTTATTTATTTTATTTTATTATTTTATTTTAGTTTAGATTTTTTATTTATTTATTTTTTAGGTTTTATTTAGTTTAGGTTTAGGTTTTAGCTTTTAGGGTTTAGTGTTTATTAGTTGTGGGTTTAAGGTTTAGGGTTTTATTTGGGGTTTAGGGTTTAGAGTTTGGTTTAGGGTTTGGGTTTTTTAGGTTTAGGGTTTAGGGTTTAGGGTTTTATGGTTTAGGTTTTAGGGTTTAGGGATTTGGTTTATGGTTTAGGCTTAGGGATTTTATTTATTTGGGTTATAGGTTTAAGGTTTAGTAGGTTCATGTTTTAGGGTTTTATTTTTTTTTATAATAGCGATTTAAGCTTCAACATTTCTTCTTTTAATTTCATCAACCAAGTAACACAAGGTTTAAGACATAGTGATGACATTGATCAAAAATGGAAATAAATAGAGAAAGTTTATCTATAATAAAGATGAAGTTCCATAAGTAGCGGATCGATTATTCTTCAATTTCTCGTTTGAACCACCCGACCTCTCAGTGGTGGGATCCACCATCATATCATCTTCCTACCACCATTTATAACCTCCATGCTCCTCGTCTCCATTTTTTACCTCACCTCAATATTCCTCAGATCACCTTGATAACAACCTAGCCTTATTTACATAGAGCTTTGTTGTGATGATCTTAGGTTTTATTTATTCTTAGGGTTTAGGTTTATGTTTATTTCTTAATTTATTTAGTTACTTTAGTTTTAGGTTTAGGGTTTGGGGTTTAAGGTTTAAGGTTTAGGGTGGGGTTTAGGGTTTTAGGGTTTAGGATTTAGGATTGGAGTATAGGGTTTAGGGTTTTTTAGGGTTTAGTGTTTACGGTTGTAGGTTTAGGGTTTAGGGTAAGATTTTGGGTTTATGGTTTAGGGTTCAGATTTTAGGTTTAGACTTTTTTTGTAAATTATGTGGTGTTTAGGTTTATTTAGTTTATTTTTTTTATTTATTTTGGTTATTTTAATTTTTATTTAGGTTAATTTTTTTATTTTTTTATTTAGTTTAGGGTTTTATTTTAGTTTACTTAGGTTTAGGTTTAGGTTTAGTTTATTTTTAGTTGAGTTTTAGTTTTATTATTTTTTAGGTTTATGTTATATTTTTTTATTTTGAGGCTTAGGTTTAGGTTTTTATAATATTTTTTTAGGTTTAGGTTTAGGTTTTTTTTGGGTTTATTTTAGGTTTTATTTTTTTTTAGTTTAAGTTTAGGTTTATTTTAGTTCATTTTATTTTAGTTTAGGTTTAGTTTATTTTAGGTTTAGGTTTAGCTTTTATTAATTTTAGTTTAGTTTAGTTTAGTTTCAGTTTATGTTTATTTAATTTAATTTAATTTATTTATATTTTAGGTTCAGGTTTTATTTAGTTTAGGGTTTAAGATTTATTTTTTATTTATTTTTAGGTTTATTTTTTTAAGTATAGGTTTTTACTATATTTTATTTTAGGTTTATCTTATTTTTTATTTTGTTTAGTTTTATTTTATAGGTTTTATTCTTAGGTTTATTTTATTTTTTTAGTTTAATTTTTTTTCATTATTTTATCTTAGTTTATTTTTATTATTTTATTTATTTTAGGTTTAGTTTAGGTTTTAGTTTAGGTTTATTTATTTTATATTTTAATTTATTTAGGTTTTATTTATTTATTTTATATTTAGGTTTATTTTTTAGGTTTAGGGTTTTAGTTTATAGGTTTAGGTTTAGAGTTTATTTTAGGTTTATAATTTTTAGGTTTAGGGTTTAGGGTTAGGTTTAGGTTTAGTGTTTTATTTATAGTTTAGTTTTATTTAGGATTAGGGTTTTTTAGGGTTTAGGGTTGGTTTAGGTTTAGGGTTTTAGGTTTAATTTTAGGTTTATTTAGGTTTAGGTTTAGGTTTAGGATTAGTTTATTAGGGTTAGGTTAGGGTTTAGGTTTAGGGTTTAGGGTTTAGGGTTAGTTTAGGTTTAGGGTTTATAATTTAGGTTTAGTTTATGTTTAGTTTAGGGTTTAGTTAGTTTAGGGTTAGGTTTTTTTAGGGTTTAGGATTTAGGGTTAATGGTTTAGGTTTAGAGTTTAGGTTTATTTATTAGTGTAGGTTTAAGTTTATTTAATTTATTATTTATTTTATTTTTATTTTTATTTAGTTTTACTTTTAATTTTTAATTAGTTCAATTTATTTATTTTAGGTTTATTTATTTTATTTTAGTTTTTTTTATTTTAATTTATTTTTTAGGTTTAGGCTTAGGTTTATGTTTATTTTTCTATTTAGTTTTATTTTTATTTTATTTTTAGTTTTAGGTTTTATTTTTCATTTTGAGGTTTAGGTTTAAGTTTTTATTTTATTTTTTTTAGTTTTATATTTTAGGTTTATTTTTAGGTTTTATTTTTTAGTTTAGGTTTAAGTTTTTTTTTAGTTTATTTAGTTTAGGGTTTAGGTTTAGTTTATTTTAGGCTTAGGTTTATGTTTTATTTATTTTAGTTTAGTTTATTTTAGCTTAGGTTTACATTTATTTTGTTTTGTTTATTTTATTTTTATTTTAGGTTTAGTTTTTATTTTTAGTATAGGATTTGGGTTTTTTTATTTAATTTTAGGTATAGGTTTTTATTTTATTTTATTTTCATTTTACATTTATTTTTAATTTGTATAGGTTTTTTTTATTTTTAGGTTTATTTTATTTTATAGTTTAGTTAAGGTTTTTTATATATTTTATTTTAGTTTAGGTTTTATTTTTTATTTTATTTTTATTTTTTAGGTTTAGGTTTAAGTTTATGTTTAGGTTTAGTTTTTATTTTATTTTTTATTTTTTTATTTTTTAGGTTTATGTTTATTTATTTATTTAATTTTTAGGTTTTATTATGTTTAAGTTTATACTTTTAGGTTTTCAGGGTTTAGGGCTTAGGGTTTAGGGTTTTGCATTTATGGTTTAGGGTTTGAGATTTAGGTTTTACGATTTAGGGTTACAGATTTTAGGGTTTAGGGTTTAAGGTTTAGGGAATAGGGTTTAGGGTTTAGGGTTTGGGGTTTAGGTTTTAGGGTTTGGGGTTGTAGATTTTAGGGCTTAGGGTTTATGATTTAGGGTTTAGGGTTTACTATTTTTTTATTTTTTTATTTTATAAAAAAATTTTATATCTTTTTAAATTACATAAACTCATAAGTTTTTGTTTATTTTGTTTATTTATTTAGTTTAGTTTATTTTATTTTTTATTTTTTATTTAGGTTTATTTTATTTAGTTTAGTTTATTTATTTTAGGATTATTTATTTTAGTTTATTTAGGTTTATGTTTACTTTTTTAGTTTAGTTTTATTTTTATTTTATTTTTTTAGGTTAATGTTTACTTTTATTTTAGGTTTATTTTAGGTTTAGGTTTAGTTTAGGTTAGGTTTATTTTTTAAGATTTAGGATTGTATGTTTAGGATTTACGATTTAGGGTTAGTTTTAGGGTTAAAGATTTAGGGATTAGGGTTTAGGATTTAGGGTTAATGTTTTAGAGTTTAGGGTTTAGCGTTTTTAAAAAAAAATAAAGCGTTTTTAAGTTTATTTAGTTTATTTTTTATTTATTTATTTTTATTTAGGTTTATTTTTAATTTTTAATTGGTTTGATTTATTTATTTTAGTTTAGGTTTTTTATTTTAGTTTAGTTTTTAGGTTTAGGCTTAGGTTTATGTTTATTTTTGTGTTTAGTTTTATTTTTTTATTTTTTATTTTTGTTTTATTTTTTATTTTGAGGTTTAGGTTTAGGTTTTTTATTTATTTTTTAGTTTTAAGTTTTAGGTTTTATTTTAGGATTATTTTTAGTTTTTTATTTTAGTTTAGGTTTAGGATTTTAGTTTATGTTTAGCTTTTTTAGGTTTAGTTTATTTTAAATTTATGTTTATGTTTTATTTATTTTAGTTTAGTTTATTTTAGCTTAAGTTTATGTTTATTTTATTTTGTTTATTTATTTTTATTTTAGGTTTAGTTTTTATTTTTAGTATAAGATTTGAGTTTATTTATTTATTTTTTGGTATAGGTTTTATTTAGTTTTATTTTATTTTATTTTAGGTTTATTTTATTTTTTATTTTATGTTTATTTTAATTTATATAGGTTTTATTTTTTAGGTTTATTTTTATTTATAGTTTAGCTTAGGTTTTTATATATTTATTTTAGTTTAGTTTTATTTTTTCTTTTATTTTATTTTAGGTTTAGGTTTAGGTTTAGGTTTAGGTTTTTGTTTAGCTTTCTATTTTATTTTATTTTTTATATTATTTAGGTTTATGTTTATTTATTTATTTTATTTTTAGGGTTTAGGTTGTTTAGGTTTAGGTTTTTAAGTTTTTAGTGTTTAGGGTTTAAGGTTTAGGGTATATGGTTTAGCGTTTAGGGTTTGGGATAAAGGTTTTAAGAATTAGGGTTGTAGATTTTAGAGTTTACGGTTTAGGGTTTAGGGTTTAGGGTATAGGGTTTAGGATTTGGGGTTTAGATTTTAGGATCTAGGGTTGTAAATTTTAGGGTTTAGGGTTTAGGATTTAAGGTATAGGGTTTATTTTATTTTATTTTTTAAAATTGTTATATTTTAGTTTTCGTATTTTTTTTATTTTTTATTTATTATTTATTTTTTAGTTTATTTTATTTTTATTTTTTATTTAGGTTTATTTTTTTATTTAGTTTATTTATTTTAGGATTATTTATTTTAGTTTATTTTTTAGTTTTAGGTTTACTTTTTTGTTTAGTTTTATTTTTGTTTTAGTTTTTAGGTTAATGTTTTATTTTTTATTTTAGGTTTATTTTTAGATTTTCTTTCTTAGTTTAGGTTTAGGTTTAGGTTTACTTTTAGTTTATTTTATTTTATTTTGTTTAGGATTTAGGTTTAGTTTATTTTAGGTTTAGGTTTAGGTTTTAATTTTTTAGATTTAGTTTATTTTATTTTAGGTTTAGGTTTATTTTATTTTGTTTATCTTATTTATATTTAGGTTTAGTTTATATTTTTAGTTTAGGGTTTGGGTTCTATTTCTATTTATTTCTTGATTTTATGTTTAGGTTTATTTTTTAGGTTTAAATTTTTATTTAGTTTTTATATTGTATTATTTTGGGTATATTTTATTTTTATTTTACGTTTAGTTTTTATTTTATTTAGGTTTATTGTTCTTAGGTTTATATATATATTTTTAGTTTAGTTTAGTTTTTATTTATTTTATTTTAGTTATTTTTATATTATTTTGTTTTATTTTAGGTTTAAGTTAGGTTTTAGTTTATGTTTTATTTTATTTTATTATTTTATTTTATTTAGATTTTTTTTGTTTATTTTTTGGTTTATTTTTAGGTTTTAGGTTTATAGGTTTTAGGTTTAGGGTTTAGGGTTTTAAGGTTTTAGGTTTAGGGTTTATGGTTTTAGGTTTAGGGTTTTAGGGTTTAGTTTGGGTTAGGGTTTAGGGTTTAGGGTTTAGGGTTTTAGGTTTAGGTTTAGGGTTAAGGGTTTAGGTTAGTTTAGGGTTTAGGGTTTTAGGGTTAAGTTAATTTAGGTTTAGGGTTTTAGGTTTTGTTTATTATACTTTAGGGTTTAGGTTTAGGTTTAGTTTTTTTAGGGTTTATTTTAAGGTTTAGGTTTATTGTAGGTTTAGGGTTGAAGCTTTAGGGTTCAAGGTTTAGGGTTAGAGTTTAGGGCTTTGGATTTAGGGTTTAGGGTTTAGGATTTAAGATTTAGGGTTTTTTTTAAATTAAGTAAATCGATAGGTTTAGGTTTTTTTTAGTTATTATAGTTTATTTGATTTTTTATTTTTCTTTAGGTTTATTTTTTTATTTATTTATTTTAGCTTAAGTTTTTTTTATTTTAGTTTAGTTTTCAAATTTAGGTTTAGGTTTATGTTTATTTTTTTGTTTAGTTTTATTTTTATTTTATTTTTTAGTTTAGGTTTTTATTTATTTTAGGTTTAGTTTAAGTTTTATATTTTATTTTTTTTAGGTTTAGGTTTAGGTTATTATTTTAGGTTTATTTTTAGGTTTTAGTTTATTTTATTTTATTTAAGTTTAGGTTTAGTTTATTTTTTAGGTTTAGGTTTTATTAATTTTAGTTTAGTTTATTTTAGTTTAGGTTTACAGTTATCTTATTTGATTTATTTTCTTTTTATTTTAGGTATAGTTTTTATTTTTAGTTTAGGATTTGGGTTTTATTTTTTATTTATTTTTAGGTTTAGGTTTCTATTTTATTTTATTTTAGGTTTATTTTACTTTTATTTTACACTTATTTTTATTTTATTTAGGTCTATATTTTTAGGTTTATTTAATTTTATAGTTTAGTTTAGGTATTTATTTATTTTATTTTATTTTAGTTTAGTTTTTATATTTTATTTTTAGGTTTAGGTTTATGTTTAGGTTTAGGTTTTAGTTTAGGTTTTTATTTTATTTTATTTTTTATTTTACTTATGTTTATGTTCTTTTATTTATTTTCTTTTTAGGTTTTATTTAGTTTAGGTTTAGGTTTTAGGTTTTAGTTTAGGGTTTGGATTTGGGTTTAGGGTTTGGTTATAGATTTTAGGATTTAGTGTTTAGGGTTTGGGGTTTGGGGTTTAGGGTTTAGGGTTTAGGGTTTGGGGTTTAGGTTTTAAGGTTTAGGGTTGTAGATTTTAGGGTTTAGGGTTTAGGGTTTTGGGTTTAGGGTTTAGGATTTTAGGGATTTATTTAGGGTTTATTTAGGGTTTTTTTAATTTATTTTATTTTTTTTAAATTTATTTCTATTCTAAATAAAAAACTCATAGGTTTAGTTTATTTAGTTTATTTAGTTTATTTTTTTATTTATTTATTTTATTTTATTTTTATTTTATTTAGTTTAGGTTATTTATTTTAGGTTTATTTATTTTAGCTTATTTTGTAGGTTTGGGTTTATTTTAAGTTCAATTTTATTTTTATTTTATTTTTTAGGTTTAGGTTTTATTTTTTATTTTTAGGTTTAGGTTTAGACTTTTATTTTATTTTTTTAGGTTTAGGTTTTATTTTAGTTTTATTTTTAGGTATTATTTTTTAGTTTAGGTTTAGGTTTATTTTAAGTTTATTTTATTTTATTTAGTTTATGTTTAGTTTATTTTAGGTTTAAATTAGACATTTTATTTATTTTAGTATTATTTTCTTAGTTTCGGTTTAGGTTTATATTATTTTTATTTTAGTTTTAGGTTTTTTTTTAGTTTAGGGTTTAGGTTTTATTTTTATATTTATTTTTAGATTTTATTTTGGGATTATTTTTTAGGTTTAGATTTTTATTTAGTTTTAATTTTATTTTATTTTAGATTTATTTTATTTTTATCTTAGGTTTAGTTTTTATTTTTTAATTTGGTTTAGTTTAGGTTTTTATTTATTTTATTTTAGTTTAGTTTTTATTTTTAATTTTATTTTCTTTTTTAGGTTTAGGTTTAGTTTTTAGCTTTTTAGGGTTTAAGGTTTAGGGTTTAGGTTTATTTTTAGGTTTAATTTTTTAGTTTAGGTTTAGGTTTACTTTTAGTTTATTTTATTTTATTTAGTTTAGGATTTAGGTTTAGTTTATTTCAGGTTTAGGTTTACTTTTAGTTTATTTTAATTTTATTTATTTTAGTTTAGTTTATCTTAGTTTAGGTTTAGGGTTTATAATATTGTTTAGGTTTAGTTTTTTTTTAGTTTAGGGTTTAGGTTTTTTTTATTTATAGGTTATTTTTTAGGTTTAGTTTTTATTTATTATTTTACTTTTAAATTTATTTTTTATTTTTGGTTTTAGTTTTATTTTATTTAGGTTTTATTTTTTTTTCTGTTTAGGTTTTATTTATTTTATTTTAGTTTAGTTTTGTTTTTTATTTTATTTTCTTTTTAGGTTTAGGTTTTAGTTTATGTTTTTACATTATTTTATTTTTTCATTTTATTCTGGATTAGGTTTTTTATTAATTTTAATTTTAGGTTTTATTTAGGTTTTCAGCTTTTTAGTGTTTAGGGTTTAGGTCTTAAGTTTTTATTTTAGGTTTATTTTAAGGTTTTTTTTAGTTTAGGTTTAGGTTAACTTTTAGTTTATTTTATTTTATTTAGTTTAGGATTTTGGTTTACTTTATTTTAGGTTTAAGTTTAGGTTTAAATTATTTTAGTTTAGTTTATTTTAGTTTAAGTTTAGTTTTATTTTATCTTTATTCTAGGTTTAGTTTTTATTTTTAGTGTAGTGTTTGGGTTTTATTTTTTATTTACTTTTAGGTTTATTTTTTAGGTTTGGCTTTTATTTAGTTTTATTTTAGGTTTATTTTATTTTTTATTTTCATTTTTAGATTTATTTTATTTTTTTATTTTAGTTCAGGTTTTTTATTATTTTATTTTAGTTTATTTTATTTTTTTTTTATATTTATTTTTCTTTTAGGTTTAGTTTAAGTTTTAGTTTAGGTTTTAATTTAATTTAATTTTTCATTATTTATTTTGGTTTTTCTATTTATTTTGTTTTTAGGGTTTATTTACTTTAAGTTTAGGTTTTTAGGTTTTTGATTTATGGTTTAAGGTTTAGGGTTTAGGGTTTAAGGTTTAGGGTTTTAGGTTTAGGATTTAGGGTTAAGGTTTGGGGTTTGGGGTTTAGGGTTTAGGGTTTAGGGTTTTGTGTTTAGGCTTTAGGGTTTAGGGTTTTAAGGGTTTAGGGTATAGGGTTTTCGGTTAGCTTAGGGTTTAGAGTTAGTTTAGAGTTTAGGGTTTAGGGATTATGGTTTAAGGTTAATTTAAGATTTAGGGTTTAAGGGTTAATTTAGGGTTTAGGGTTTTCTAAGATTTAGGGTCTAAGGTTTAGGGTTTAGGGTTGTAGCTTTATGGTTTAGGGTTTTGGATTTAGGGTCTAGGGATTAGGGTTTTAAAAAAAATTAGAGGTTTAGGTTATTTTTAGTTTATTTAGTTTATTTATTTTAGTTAATTTTATTTTTAATTTTTCTTTAGGTTTATTTTTATATTTATTTATTTTAGTTTAGGTTTTTTATTTTGTTTAATTTTTAGGTTTAGGTTTAGGTTTATGTTTTATATTTTAATTTAGGTTTTATTTTTTAGTTTAGGTTTATGTTTAAGTTCATATTTTATTTTTTTTAGGTTTAAGTTTTAGGTCATTATTTTAGGTTTATTTTTAGGTTTTATTTTTTTAGTTTAGGTTTAGGTTTATTTTAGGTTTATCTTATTTTCATTTACTTGAGGGTTTAGGTTTAGTTTATTTTAGGTTTAGGTTTAGGTTTTATTTATTTTAGTTTAGTTTATTTTTGTTTAGGTTTAGGTTTATTTTATTTTATTTATTTTAGGTTTAGGTTTTTTTTAGTTTAAGGTTTAGGGTTAATTTTTTATTTATTTTTATGTTTTATTTTTAGGTTTATTTTTTAATTTAGGGTTTTTATTTAGTTTTTATTTTATTTTATTTTAAGTTTATTTTATTTTATTTTTTTGTTAGTATTTATTTTATTTAGGTTTATTTATAGGTTTATTTTATTTTTATAATTTAGTTGAGGTTTTTATTTATTTTATTTTAGTTTAGTTTTTATTTTTATTTTATTTAATTTTAGGTTTAGATTTAAGTTTTAAGTTTAGGATATTATTTTATTTTATTATTTTATTTATTTTATTTTTTTTATTTTATTTTTAGGTTTTATTTAGTTTAGGTTTAGGTTTTTAACGTTTTAGGGTTTAGGGTTTAGGGTTTAAGGTTTTGGGTTTAGGGTTAGGGTTCAGGGTTTTAGGTTTGGGGTTTTAGGGTTTAGGGTTTATGATTAGGGTTTAGTGTTTAGAATTTAGGGTTTAGTGTTTAGGCTCTAGGGTTTACAGTTTTTAGGGTTTAGGGTTTAGGATTTGGGGTTTGGGGTTTAGTGTTTCAGGGTTTAGGGTTTAGGGTTTAGGGTTTAGTGTTGTAGGTTTAGTGTTTAGGGTTTAGGGTTTGGTGTAAGTTTTAGTATTTAGGGTTTAAGGTTAGGGATTTTTTTAAAATTTTTATTTTTTTATTTTTAGAGTTTAGGGTTTAGGGTTTTAGGTTTATGGTTTATGTTTAGTTTAGGGTTTAGGGTTAGTTTAGTTTAGGGTTTGGTTTTTTTAATAGAGAACAAATTCAAATTCAACATTTCTTCTTTTCAATTTCATCAATCAAGTAACCCACCAAGTTCTTTAAGACACAAGTGATGACATAGACAAAAAATGAGCACGCATAGAGCTAATCAAAAACCCCAGATAACTAGAACTATCTCTTGTAAGACACTTCCATGTCGTGTCGACCATTTATCTATTTCTAGTTCCATCAGAACCACGGCCTCTTTGAGTGGCGGATCACCATCATATCCGATTTCTCCCTCTCGCACCGATATAACCTATGTTGCTCCTCCCGCCTCCATAACCACAACTGTTCCGATCACAACCTCCATATCCACCAGCATTTCCAAATCTAGACTAAGCCTAGTTGACGGTGATGTTCTTGCCGTCAAGGTTCTGCCCATTCTTAGGGTTTAGGGTTAAGGATTTAGGGTTTAGGGTTTAGGGTTTAGAGTTTAGGGTTTTTTTAATTAAGTAAACCATTAAGTTTAAGTTTATTTAGTTTATTTTTATTTATTTTAGTTTATTTTACTTTTTATTTTTAATTAGTTTAGTTTATTTATTTTTGGTTTATATTTTTTTTATTAGGCTTTTTTAGTTTAGTTTATTTTCTAAGTTTAGGTTTAGGTTTATGTTTAATTTTTTAGTTTAGTTTTATATTTATTTTATTTTTAGGTTTAGGCTTTATTTTTTTTTTAGGTTTAGGTTTATGTTTTTATTTTAATTTTTAGGCTTAGGTTTTAGTTTTTATTTTAGGTTTATTTAGTTTTTTTTTTTTAGTTTAGGTTCAGGTTTACTTTTACTTTATTTTATTTTATTTAGTTTAGGATTTAGGATTAGTTTATTTTAGGTTTAGGTTTAGGTTTAGGTTTTATTTATTTTAGTTTAGTTTATTATAGTTTAGGTTTAGGTTTATTTCATTTTATTTATTTTATTTTTATTTTAGGTTTAGTTTTTATTTTTAGTTTAGGGTTTGGGTATTATTCTTTTATTTATTTCTAGGTTTTATGTTTAGGTTTATTTTTTTAGGTTTAGGTTTTATTTAGTTTTATTTTATTTTATTTTAGGTTTATTTTATTTTTTATTTTTGTTTCATTTTATTTAGGTTTTTTTATTCTTAGGTTTATTTTATTTTTTAGTTTAGGTTTTTTATTTATTTTATTTTAGTTTATTTTTTATTATATTTTTATTATATTGTTAAGTTTAGGTTTAGGTTTTAGTTTAGGTTTATATTTTACTTATTTTATTTTTATGTTTTATTTAGTTTACATTTAAGTTTTTAGGTTTTAGGGTTTAGGGTTTTAGTGTTTAGGGTTTTAGGGTTTAGGGTTTAGGGTTTAGGGTTTGGGGTTTAGGGTTTAGTGTTTAGGCTTTGGTTTAGTGTTTAGGGTTTTTAGGGTTTACATTTTAGGGTTTAGGGTTAGCAAGGTTTAGGGTTTAGATTATGGTTTAGGGTTTTAGCTTTAGGGTTTAGGGTTTTAGGGTTTAGGTTTAGGATATTTAGGGTTTAAGGTTTAGGATTTTAGGGTTTATGGTTTAGGCTTAGGTTTAGGGTTTAGGGTTTATGGTTGTAGGTTTATGGTTGTACGTTTAGGGTTTAGGGTTTAGGGTTTAGGGTTTATGGTTGTAGGTTTATGGTTGTACGTTTAGGGTTTAGGGTTTAGGGTTTAGGGTTTATGGTTTAGGATTTAATGTTTAGCGTTTGAGGTTTAGTGTTTTTTTTTAAATTAAGTAAACTCTAGGTTTAAGTTTATTTAATTTAATTTATATTTTTATTTCAATTTTTTTTATTTAGTTTAATTTATTTTTTTTATGTTTATTTATTATTGTTTAAGTTTTTTTAGTTTATTTTTTAACTTTAGGTTTAAGATTATGTTTATTTTTTAGTTTAGTTTTACTTTTATTTTATTTTTTTAGGTTTATGTTTTAAGTTTTTATTTTAGGTTTAGGTTTAGGTTTTTTATTTTATTTTTTTAGGTTTATGTTTTAAGTTTTATTTTAGGTTTATTTTAGGTTTTATTTTTTAGTTTAGGTTTAGCTTTTTTTTAGTTTATTTTATTTTATTTAATTTAGAGTTTAGGTTTATTTTATTTTAGGTTTAAATTTAGGTTTTATTTAGTTTAGTTTATTTTAGTTGAGATTTGCATTTATTTTATTTTATTTATTTTAGGTTTACATATTTTTTAGTTTTGGGTTTAGGTTTTATTATTTATTTATTTTATGTTAAGTTTTAGGTTTAGGTTTTTATTTAGTTTTTATTTTATTTTATTTTAAGTTTATTTTATTTTTATTTTACATTTAGGTTTGATTTTATTTTGGTTTTTTTTTAGATTATTTTATTTTTTAATTTAGTTTAGGTTTTAATTATTTTTTTATTTAGTTTAGTTTATATTTTTATTATTTCAGTTTTAGGTTTAGGTTTAGTTTCAGGTTTAGGTTTTGGTTTAGGTTTTAGTTCAAGTTTTTATTTTATTTAATTTTTATAATTTATTTAGGTTTTGGTTTTTTTATTTATTTTTTTTAGGTTTTATTTTGTTTAGGTTTAGGTTTTTAGGTTTTTAGGGTTTAGGGTTTAGGGTTCAAGGTTGTAGGTTTAGGGTTTAGGTTTTAGGGTTTAGGGTTTAGGTTTTAGGGTTTAGGGTTTAGGGTTTAGGGTTGTAGGTTTAGGTTTTAGGGTTTAGGTTTAGGTTTAGGGTCTTAGGCTTTAGGGTTTAGGGTTTAGTGTTTAGGGTTAGTTTTAGGGTTAGGGTGTTTTTTTTAAAGTAAGTAAACTAGTAGGTTTATGTTTATTTAGTTTATTTTTATTTTTATTTAGTTTAATTTATTTATTTTAGGTTTATTTATTTTAGCTTAGGTTTTATTTTAGTTTATTTTATAGGTTTAGGTTTAGGTTTATTTTTAGTTTAGTTTTTATTTATTTAATTTTTTTATATTTAAGTTTTATTTTTTATTTTAGGTTTAGGTTTAGGTTTTATTTTATTTTTTTAGGTTTTGGTTTTAGGGTTTTATTTTAGGTTTTACTTTTTGGTTTAGGTTTAGGTTTAGGTTTATTTTATTTTATTTTGTTTATGTTTAGGTTTAGGTTTAGTTTATTTTATGTTTAAGTTTATTTTATTTTTATTTTAGGTTTATTTTTTTTTTGGTTTAGGGTTTAGGTTTTCTATTTTATTTATTTTAGGTTTATTTTTTAAGTTTAGGTTTTTATTAAGTTTTATTTTATTTTATTTTAGGTTTATTTTATTTTTTTATTTATTTAATTTTATTTTATTTAGGTTTTATTCTTAGGTTTATTTTATTTTTTAATTTAGTTTAGGTTTTATTTATTTTATTTTAGTTTATTTTCTTTTGAGTTTATTTTATTTTGCATTTAGGTTTAGGTTTTAGTTTAGGTTTATTTTATTTTATATTTTTATTTTATTTAGGTTTAGGTTTTTAAGTTTTTAGGGTTTAGCGTTTAGCGTTTGGGGTTTAGGGTTTAGGGTTTTAGAGTTTAGGGTTTTAGGGTTTATGATTTAGGGTTAGGGTTTAGGGTTTAGGATTTTGGGTTTAGGGTTTAGGGTTTAGGGTTTAGGGTTTGGGATTTGGGGTTTATGGTTTTAGGGTTTAGGCTTTAGAGTTTATTGTTAATTTTATGGTTTAGGGTTAGGGGTTTTTTTTATTATTTTTATTATTTATTTTTAGAGTTTAGGGTTTAGTTTTTAGGTTTAGCATTTTTGGTTTTTTTTAACAAAGAACAAATTCTTTTCAATTTCATCAACCAAGTAACAAGTTCTCTAGGCATGGCGCGACATTGATAAAAAAATTAGCAGAGCAAATCAAAACTCTAGATAACTAGAGCGTCTCTCTATAAAACCGCAGTTCATGGTTTGGATGTTGCTCTTCAATTTCTCTAGTTCCCATCAGAACCACCCTAACCTCTTGAGTAGCAGGATCCACCATCATATCCCAATCTCTCCCTCTGCCACCACGACGGTTGTAACCTCTATCGCTCCTCCCTCTTCCGTAACCACCACTGCTCCGACCACCACCTCCATCCAGCACCTCCAGATCTCCCACCACCACTGCGATAACTGTCACCTCCGCCTTCACCTCCACCGCTAGATCTAGACTGAACATGGTTGACCGTGATCTTCCTACCGTCAATGTTCTTCCCATTCTTTGGGATTTTGTTTAGGTGTAGGTTTATTAGGTTTTAGGGTTTAGGTTTGTTTTTTTATTTATTTAGTTACTTTAGTTTTAGGTCTAGGGTTTGGGGTTTGGGGTTTAGGATTTTTTTTAAACTCAAATGATTTCATAACAAATAAGAAATTACCAAAACTTGCAAGACATTATCCTCTAATAACTAATAAAATAGGATAAAATAAAATGTAATTCAAAATTCACAAAAATAGTATTTCACAAAATAATTTAACTCCCAGAGACAATAAAATTTTATTTGATAGAAGGCCAACAAAGCTTTGTCAAACAAGCTGAATCCCATATCATCATTAGATTCCTCCACAGGCTCTTCTTTCTTCTCTTCCCTTTGCAATAGCAAGTGATGAGTACCGAAGCATCAGTGCAGCCACATCAAATTTAAAGATCCTTCAATGCAGCAACCTTCTTAGCTCTGGTATGTGTAATTAGTGGCAATTGAGAGGACATTCTTGTAAGCGTTTGATGAACATGTGGGGGCTGTGCAAGTTTGGGATAAGAGAGGGCTAGTGAGAGAAGTGATCATTGAAAGTCCTAAAACTTCGATGAGATCATGTTTAGTGAGGTCAAGTACCTCGGGGACAGATCCATCATCATACAAAGATTGGACAATAAGGCCATAAGAAAATGTCCCTAGCTTAGCAAGGAGTGCAGCCTCTGAGGATCACACCTCATAGACTTTTTTAATTAGCTTAATCGGGGTGATAAATTCAATAGTACCCTTGTTGATCTTAGTTGGGATATTGAGAACCTATAAGAAAGAAGTTTGTGAATGATCCAGATCAATGTTTCCTGGAGGAACCACAACATTAATAGGTGCAATACGACCAACAGGCGAGCACCAACTTTTAGACCTCTTCGACTTCTTTAAGATCACCTTTCATAAAAATCATCAATAGGGTTTAGGGTTAATGTTTTTTAGGGTTTAGGGTTTAGGGTTTAGGGCTTAGGGTTTATAGTTTACGGTTTAAAGTTTAGGGTTTAGGGTTTAAGGCTCAGGGTTTTTTAGGATTTAGGGTTTAGAGTTTAGGGGGGTTAATTTTAGGGTTTAAGGTTTTTAAAAAAAAATTAAGTAAATAGATAGGTTTAGGATTATTTAGTTTATTTATTATTTATTTTAGTTTATTTTATTTTTTTATTTTTATTTATGTTTATTTTTATTTTTATTTAGTTCAGTTTATTTATTTTAGGTTTATTTATTTTAGTTTAGGTTTTTTATTTTTATTTATTTTTTAAGTTTAGGTTTAGGTTTAGGATTATTTTTTTACTTGAGTTTTATTTTTATTTTATTTTTAAGTTTAGGTTTTGTTTTTTATTTTTAGGTTTAGGTTTAGGTTTTATTTTATTTTTTTAGGTTTAGGTTTAAGTTTTATTAAGTTATTTTAGATTTTATTTTTTAATTTAGGTTTAGGTTTATTTTTTTTTTAGTTTATTTTATTTAGTTTAGGTTTAGGTTTAGGTTGAGTTTATTTCAGGTTTAAGTTTAGGTTTTATTTATTTTAGTTTAGTTTATTCTAGTTTAAGTTTAAGTTTATTTTATTTTGTTTATTTTATTTTTATTTTAGGTTTAGTTTTTTTTGTTTTGGGTTTAGTTTTATTTATATTTATTTTAGATTTATTTTTTTAGGTTTAGGTTTTATTTTATTTTATTTTAGGTTTATTTTATTTTATTTTACATTTAATTTTATTTTATTTAGGTTTTTTAAGTTTATTTTTTTTTTATTAATTTAGTTTTGGTTTTTATTTATTTTATTTTATTTTATTTTTATTTTTTATTTTATTTTATTTTTATGTTTAGGTTTTATCTTAGGTTTTTATTTTATTTTATTTTATTATTTTATTTAGGTTTAGGTTTTTTATTTATTTTATTTTTAGGTTTTATTTAGTTTAGGTTTAGGTTTTTAGATTTTTTGGGATTAGGGTTTAGGGTTAATGGTATACGGTTTAGGTTTAGCATTTTAGGGTTTAGTGTTTTGGGGTTTAGGGTTTAGGGTTTAGTGTTTAGGCTTTAGGGTTTAGGGTTTTTAAGGTTTAAGGTTTAGGGTTTAGAGTTTTTTAACTAAAAGGAATTTACTCCTCAGAAAAATAGGTACAAGAAGACAATATTAGAGACTAAACTCAAGAAAAAAAAGAAACTACTGCTCAAATGAGGAATAGGAGAATCCTAAAGAGTTTAGCCCCTAAACTAATAAATCAAGACAATAAAGAAAAAAAATAAAAAAAACTAAGAAAGCCAACAAAAGGAAAAAAAGGGGAAGAATCCAGACTCCAAAGAACCTCGAAGAGATGAAGATCCAGAAATGGAAACCTGCAACCTGAGCTGAAAATAACTCCACCATCTAAGAAAAAGAGACCATGTAAGACTCCAGCTCCCTCCAAGAAGAATAAAAGACCAACTGAAAAAGAGAACCTACAACCTGCAAGAAATCTCAGCCAGAAGGAGATCAAAAAACATACAGAGAAAAAAACTCAGGCTCAGATATGAGAAAAGAAGGATAATCTCAATAATGAGGGGCATCAAATCCTAAGTGTATCCAACTTCAAAGAAGGGTTACAAATAGGAAAAGTCACCAACCACAAAAATATCAAGGAAAAAATCCATCATATCATCATAGCCATCCCAACCAAAGAAAAATACAAACCTATCATAATAGCCCACCCAAACAGACAGAAACTGAAGCTAAGGAAACAAAAAGAGAGAGGAGACCAACATATAAGATTAACATAAGCTAATCCCAACAAAACAAAATATGAACACCTCTTAAAAAATAGGGAGAAAAGAAGCTCATAGCCCAAAAAAAAAGAGAAAAGAGCCCTCAAAGATAAAGCCAACAGAGCCCACAATAATAGAAATCAAAAGCCACCAAGGCACCAAGCCAACACAACCCACAATAACACCAATCCAAAGCCACAAGGCACCAACCAAAGGAAAGGAAACAACCAACAGAGTAACCACACAATAGAGCAGCCAAGAAAAATAGCTCAGGAAAGAGCAAGTGAACCAAACCAACCAACAGAAAAAAAGAAGAAGGTTAACAATAGATAAAATAAATAGCTAGAGAAATAACCATCCAATGGACAAACCACATGCCAAGAACAAAAGGCCCAACCTACCACCAACAAAGAGAGCAAAAGAACCAACCAAAGAAAGGCAAGCCAATAGGAACAAAGCCACTAGAAAACCAACTCCAAAGGGCACCAAAAAAACTGACATAGAAGCCGAAATCCCAAGCCAAAAGGAGGAAAATTAGCCAAGAAGCCAATACCCAGATACAAGAAAAGCTCAACCAACAGAGAAAACCAGCCAAAGGAAAAAACCTCCCAAGGACAAGAGAGATTATTTCCAAGAAGCTTTAAAATGAGCTACCCTCGGCAAGTGAGGAGGGGCATAAATCTAAACACTTTTTCTACTTATAAATAGTTTTATAACCATGCCCTTTCTCCAAAAAATCTCCATCCAAAAATGAATCATTATTGTTATAAAAGGCATGGGGATCAATAGAAGCTATCAATTTCAAATAAGAGCATTTGAAATCATCCACAACATTAGACAAAGAAAATCATAAATAGTATGCATTTCAGAATTAGAAGTGAAAGAAACAGCAGAAATAGCTTTATTAAAAAGATAGTTATCAATATTTTCACCTTCCAACAAAATCTAAAGAGAATCCTCCTTATCTTCATTCATAAAAGAAGCAAGACAAGTAGAATCCAGATTTTCAGTATAATCTTCATGTAAGGGATTAAAATAAGATTCAAATCCCTTAGAAACACATAGGATATTACCAAAATTCTCAAATGTAATTAGACCATAGAAAACCATCATTTTGAACTGAAATAGAACTATTCATTGAGAGAATTATCAGTGTATCTAAATCTTACTATTTAAAAGAAAGATCACCAATATTAAAAGATTGTCAACCGAATTAAAATATCAAAATAAGAACTTTCTTTTCACCACCATTCTTAATCAAAGAAGGCAAAGAAATAGTCTCTTTCCCATGATCTAAAGCAGACATAGGAGAAAGAGAAACAACATCCAACTGATTGGAAGAAATGGTGTTAGCATCAACAATATTCGAACCATCATCATGAAAGGACTTATGCACAACATCCAAACCATTATAATCATTAACCACAGCCTCTAAAGTCTTCCCTTTAACAAAATCATCTAAAGAAACACTTAGAGCATGATTATTAGTTAAAACTTTTTAAAAAACATCAAAATTACCTTTCACATTAGACAAATCATTAATAGGTAAAACTTTTTCAGAAGATTCATAAATCTGGTTTTGCAAAACATCAAAATTTTGAAAAGCATATTTTCCATTATCCTACTTGAAGAATCATCAATTTTTTTAACAATTGAATTCTTACTCATGATTTTCTTCCTAAGAGAGGGATGAGCAATAAAGCATTTAGAAATTTCAAGCCCATGAATCTTACAATGATTACAAAAAATGGGAAAGTTCTCAAAAATAACTTTTTGAAAGTAATCGCATTTATCTAAAACCCAACCAAATTTCTTTTGATTATTTTAGTAATATCAATCTCTACAAGAATTCTAGCAATAGCCTAGAAGAAGCAATTGTTGCTTGATCAACTTGCAAAGGCCAACCAAAATCAACCCAATAGCATAGAGAAACTAATGATTAAATAGATGAATCCTCATGTTGGGTAAAGAAATCCAAATGGGAACATAAGAGACTCTTCATTAACATCAAACATTGGCATCCAATTCAGAATACACATTTGACAATTAAAAACATAGTAAGAATGCCTAGAAAAATTTATTCTGTAATCAAGGTCATTAGAAAGTTTAATCAGAACATGCCTTGCATCAATCATCCCAATAAAAAAAACCAGATAAATTTAAGCTATCAAAATAAGAATGAATATCTTTCATCTTTGACCATTTAAATGAAAACTTTCCAATCAAAGAAAAAACAAAAGGCTCAGCTAATCTTTCATTATCCTCATCTGAAATCATAATTACCAGGGTACCTATAAAAGTCTTATGAAGCAAATTCAAGGGAGGCTCGATGGAGGAATTCTTACCTAAAGCCTCTTTGAAAGATTTAGTAATAATAGGTAATTTAGAGGTACTACCCAAAAATTTGATGCCCTAGCAAGATCCATCGACACAAGGGATTTACCCCATGGATTTCAAGAAGTCGATGCCATGAGTCATGGTGCCATGATAAGAATAGGTCGAGATCAGTCCAAGGCCGATAATCTATAAGGAAACCAAGAGAAAAAGCACTCAAAAACTCACCAAGAATGCGAGGGATCCCAAAATTGGTCAATAAGAGGGTTTAGTTTAGTTTTAGGGTTTCGGTTTTAGGTTTAGGGTTTATTAGTTATTATTAGGTTTTATTAGTTTATGTTTAGTTTAATTAGTTTAGTTTTAGTTAGGTTATTAGTTTAGTTGTAGTTATTATTATTTTAGGTTAGTTTAGGTGCGGGGTTAGGTTTAGTTTATTAGTTTATATAGTTTTCTAATTTCTTGTGGTTTACTTTATTTTAGTTTATTTATTAGTTATTATTAGATTATTAATTAGTTAGTTATTTATTTAGTTTAGTTATTATTATTAGTTTATGGTTTTATTATTATTTAAGTTTTAGTTAGTTTTAGTTAGTAGTTTAGTTTTATTAGTTTTGTTTTGTTAGTTTATTTATTAGTTTATTAGTTTATTTATGGGTTTAAGTTTATTAATTTATTATTATTAGTTTTTTAGTTTAGTTTATGGTTTAAATTTGTATTAGTTATTATCAGTTATTTATTATTTATTATTATTTTTTGTTTAGTTAGTTAGTTTATTATTAGTTTTGTTTTAGATTATTTTTTTAGTTTATTATTATTATTAATTTATGTTTAATATTATTAATTTTTATTATTATTTAATTTATTTATTTAGGATTTAGGGTTTAATTATTTAGTTATTTATTAGTTAGTTTATTATTATTATTATTATTATTATTATTATTATTATTATTATTATTAGTTTAGTTATTAGTTATTATTATTTTATTAGTTTATTTTAGTTGTTATTAGTTAGTTTTTTATTATTATTAATTATTATTATGTTTATTTATTATTAGTTTTATGGTTATTATTAGTTTAGGGTTTAGTTTTAATTAGTTATTTAGTTATTTTATTAGTTATTATTATTATTTATTAATTTAGTTTTGTGTTTATTTATTGAGGTTTAGGTTTATTTATTAATTATTTAGTTTTACTAGTTAGTTTTTTTTTAGTTAGTTAGTTTATTAGTTTATTATTTTTATTAGTTATTTATTTATTTAGTTTAGTTATTATTATTATTTTATGGTTTATTATTATTTAGGTTTTAGTTCATTTTAGTTAGTGGTTTTAGTTTTATTAGTTTAGTTTTGTTAGTTTATTTATTAGTTTAGTAATTTAGTTTATTAGTTTTATTAGTTTAGTTATGGGTTTAGGTTTATTAGTTTATTATTATTAATTCTTTAGTTTAGTGTATGGTTTAGTTTTTTTATTAGTTGCTATTAGTTATTTATTATTATTTATTATTATTATTAGTTTAGTTTTAGATTAATTTTTTTCAGTTTATTATTATTATTAATTTATTTTTATTATTTTTATTTTTATTATTATTATTTAGTTTATTTTATTTAATTTGGGTTTAGGGTTTAGTTTTAGATATTTATTATTAATTTATTATTAGTTTTATTATTATTAGTTTATTAGGTTAGTTAGTTATTAATTATTATTATTATTATTAATTTATTAGTTTAGTTAGTTATATTAGTTATTATTAGTATTTTATTATTTTATTTAGTTTTATTTTAGTTAATTTTCTATTTAGTTATTAGTTTATTAGTTTATTATTGGTAAGTCATTATTAATTTTTTTAGTTAGGTGTTTTATTATTAGTTTATTATTAGTTATTAGTTAGTTTATTAGGTTTAGTTATTATTATGTTTATTTATTTGTTAGTTTTTATGGTTTATTAGTTTAGGTTTAGGGTTTAGGTTTAATTAGTTATTTAGTTATTTAGTTATTTACTATTAGTTATTATTATTAGTTTATTAGTCTAGTTTTAGTGTTTATTATTTATTAGGGTTTAGGTTTATTTATTAATTAGTTTAGTTTTATTAGTTAGTTTTTTTAGTTAGTAAGTTTATTAGTTTATTAGTTATTATATTATATTATATTAGTTTTAGTTTTATTATTTTATTTAGTTTATTATTAGTTTTAGTTTATTAGCTATTATTAGTTTAGTTTATTTTTAGTTAGTTTATTAGTGTGGTTTTTTTTATTTATGTTTAATTTAGTTATTATTTTTATTAGTTTAGTTTTTTTGTTATTAGTTCATTAGATTTCTAGTTATTATTTTAGTTAGTTTAGTTTAGTTTGGTTTATTAGTGTTTGTTAATTATTAGTTTTTATTATAACTATTAGTTTTAGTTTATTATTTATTATTTATAGTTTTAGTTATAGTTAGTTTTGTTAGTTTATTATTGGCTAAGGTTTAGGGTTTAGGGTTTTATATGGGGTTTAGGGTTTTAGGGATTATAGTTTAGGGTTAGTTTTAGGGTTTAGGGTTTAGTGTTAAGTCTTTCTTATATTTTTTTTATTTTTTTTTTTATTTATAGTTTAGGGTTTAGGGTTTGGTTTGGTTTAGGTTCAAGTTTTAATTTAGGGCTTAGATTGTTCATTTTTTTAAAAGAACAAATTCAAATTCAACATTTCTTCTTTTTTGATTTTATCAACCAAGTAACACACCAAGTTCTCTAAGACACAAGCGATGACATAGATAAAAAATGAGCACACATAAAGCAAATCAAAAACCCTAGACAACTATAATCGTCTCAACTGTAAAGACATAGTTTCATAAGCAGCAGGTTGGTTCGATCGTTCTTCCGTTTCTCCAGTTCCCATCAGAACCACCCCAGCCTTTCGAGTAGTGGGGTCCACCATCATATCCCTGATCTCTCCCTCCAGAGCCACCATGGTTGTAACCTCCATCACTCCTCCTACCTCCATAACCACCACTGCTCCGGTCACCACCTCCATATCCACTAACACCTCCAGATCTCCCACCACCATTGTGATAACTGCCGCCACCCCCTTCGCCTCCACCGCCAGATCTAGACTATGTCTGGTTGATAGCTATGTTCATGGCATCAAGGTTCCTCCCATTCTTATGGTTTAGGTTTAAGTTTAGGTTTATTAGGTTTTAGGGTTTAGGTTTATTTTTAAATTTATTTCATTACTTTAAGTTTAGTTTAGGTTTGGGCTTTAGAGTTTAGGTTTGGTTGTTTTAGAGTTTATTTAGTTTGGTAGGTTTGGAGTTGGGGATTAGGTTTAGAATTGTGGTTTTTTTAGTTTTGGGTTAGTTAAGTTCAGTTTAGTTTATGGTTTAGTGTTTGGTTTAAGGTTTAGGGTTTTTTTAGGGCCCAGGGTGTCATTTGGCCTGGGCTCAAGTCCAAGATCTGGTAGCTTTAGTGAGGTTTGATAGTTTAGATTGTGTATTGAGTTTGTCAGAGGAGTTTAGTAGTTTAGGGTGGAGGAGGTCTAGGGGCTCAGGATTAGTTTAGGGCCTAGGCCTAGAATTTAGGATTTAGTTTAGGAGGGTAGGATGGTCATTTTAAAATTAAGCAAACCCAAGCAAGTATTTAATTTATTATTTTTTTAATTTATTTTATTTATTTTTATTTTTATTTTTTATTTAGTTTATTTTATTTATTTTAAGTTTATTTATTTTAGTTTTATTTTTTTAGTTTATTTTAAGTTTAGGTTTTTGATTTTAGTTTAGATTTATTTTATTTATTTTTTAAGTTTTAAGTTTTATTTTATTTTAGGTTTATTTTAGTTTATTTTATTTTTTTATTTTTTTTAGTTTATTTTTTTTTATTTTAGTTTAGATTATGTTATTTTAGGTTTAGGTTAATCTTTTTTATTTTAGGTTTAGGTTTTTTAGTTTAGGTTTAGGTTTTATTTTTATTCATTTTAGGTTTATTTTTAGTTTTAGGTTTTATTTAATTTTATTTTATTTAATTTTCGTTTATTTTAATTTTATTTTACATTTGTATATCTATTTAGGTTAATTATTATTTAATTTTATTTTTTTTTAGTTTAGTTTAGGTTTTATATTTTATTTTATTTTAGTTTTATTTTTATTTTATTTTTTTTTTATGTTTAGTTTAGTAGTTTATGTTTTAGTTTAGTTTTTATTTATTTATTTTTTTTATTTTATTTAGGTTTACATTTTTTTTTATTTTTTATTTTATTTTTTGTTCAGCATGGTATGGCTCATTTCAGGGCTCAGGGTTTGGCCTGTGGAGGTTTAGTTAGGTGGCCTGGGGGCAGGCCCAGTTTAGGGTCAGAGGTCAGGCCTTAGCTTTTTTAGGTCAGTGGCTCAGTGGTCAGGGGCAGTGTAGGTTTAGCCTGGGGGTTAGTGTGGTCTAGATTTAGGAGGCTTTTTAGAGTGGAAGATTTAGAGTTTAGGGTTTAAGATTTATGATTTAGTGGAGGCCCAGTTTTGCAAACCCATCTTTTGGTATTTATTTATTCTATTTTTTAAATATATTGTTTATTTTTAGGTTTAGGTTTATGTTTATTTTAATTTAGTTATTTTATTTTAGGATTTAGGGTTGGAGGGTTAGGTTTAGGGTTAGAGGGTGTTGATGTGTTGAGAGTTTAGTATGGGTTAGTTTTGTAATTTTAAAATTTTAATTTTTATTAATTAAAACCTGTGTTAGGTTTATTTAGTTTATTTTATTTATTTTAATTTTATTTTATTTTAATTTTATTTAGGTTTTGTTTTATTTTTATTTAGTTTAGTTTATTTATTTTAGGATTTTATTTATTTTAGTTTTGGTTTTATTTTAGTTTACTTTTAGCTTTAGGTTTATTTTGGTGTAGTTTCTTTATTACATTTTAGGTTTTAGATTTTATTTTTTATTTTTGGTTTAAGTTTAGGTTTTATTTTATTTTTTTTTTAGTTTTTTTATTTTAATTTTATTTTGGGTTTTATTTTTAGTTTAGGTTTAGATTTAGGTTTATTTTTTATTTTAGTTTAGTTTAGGTTTTAGATTTATTTTATTTTATTTTAGCCTTTTTTTTTTTTTAGGTTTAGGGTTTATTTTTATTTATTTTGGTTTTTTTATTTATTTTTTAGTTTTATTTAGTTTTATTTTATTTTATTTTAGGTTTATTTTAAATTTTATTTAGGTTTTTTAGTTTAGTTTAGATTTTAACTTTTATTTTAGTTTTAGTTTTTTATTTTATTTTATTTCTTAGGTTTATGTTTAGTTTAGGTTTTAGTTTATGTTTTATATTTTGGTTTAGGTTTTTATTTATTTATTTTTTTAGGTTTTATTTAGTTTTAGGTTTTTAGCTTTTTTAGGTTACTAGATTTAGGTTTAGGGGTTAGGGTTTAGGTTTTGGTGGGGTGGGTTTAGGGTTTAGGTCTGATTTAGGTTTATGGTTTAATGTTTAGGGTTTTAGGATTTAAGGTTTAGGTTTTACGCTTTAGGGTTCTTTTCGTTAAGGGTTAGGGTTTTTGGTTTTTCTTATTTTTTTCTTTTTTTAATAAAGATTAATTTCATATTGAACATTTCTAAAAACAAGTTTTCTAAGACACAAGTTACGACATAGATAAAAAAGGAGCATGCATAGAATAAATCAAAAACCCTAGATACTAGAACCATCTCCACCATAGAGACATAGTTTTATAAGCAATAGATTGGATTGATCATTCTTCAGTTTCTCCAGTTCCCAATAAAATAACCTCAACCTCTTTAATAGTGGGATTCACCATCATATCCCTGATCTCTACCTCCGCCACCACCATGGCTCTAACCTCCATCTGCCTCCCGCCCATAACCACCACTCTTTACCACCACCTCCATATCCACCAAGACCTCCATATCCTCGACCACCACTAAGATAAGGCCTCCTTCACCTCCACTACCAGATCATCGAGCTGATTGATGGTGATGTTCTGCCTTCAAGGTTCTCGCTTATTTAGGTTTATTAGGTTTTATGGTTTAGTTTTATTTTTAATTTATTTAGTTACATTAGGTTTAGGTTTAGGTTTGGAGTTTAGGGTTTAGAGATTAGGGGAAGGTTTGTGGTGTTTAGTTTGGGGTTTAAGGTTGGGGTTAGGTTTGGGTTTAGGATTTTAGGGTTTATGCATTTAGGGTTTAAGGTTTAGGGTGGGGGTTTAGGGTTTAGGGTTTAGGATTTTTTAGGGTGTAAGGATTAGGGTTTAAGATCTAGGGTTGTAGGTTTAGGGTGTAGGTTTTAGGATCTTTCTATTATTTTTTTTCTTCTGGTTTCTTCTAGATTTTCCATTCTGCTCATACCAACCTCTCCTTCCAGCTTGATGGTTTCAGCCTAACCCTCTGCTATTAGAGTCTACTGCTAGATTGGGTATTATATCTTTGGGCTCTTTGCATGTCCTTTTAATGGAGGATCCCACCACCTATGTGTTTCCTTTGCCTTTGTCTCTCAAGTGCTTTTTTTCTCATATTCTAATGTTTGTTCCTAGTGATTTTGTTAGCCATTCTTGGTGGTGGCTTTGGTGGTGCTCCCTATGGTCTGGGGCTATCTTGATGGTTTACCACCTTATCTGTTATACTGAACTTAATATCTATGAGTGCTAGGTGTTTGGAGGTTATATTTGCTATTTGAAGTTTTATGCAGGTTTGTGTGATCATCGTCCTTGGATAAGATGCTACAAGAGGTACGCTGACAATGATGGCCTTGATGTTTCCAACTTTTTCATCTTTTGGCTGGTAGTGCTATATGTAATTGTAACCCTTCACCTGAAGTTTGAATGCTTTCATATAGTGTTGCTCTTGAGATTATGCGAGCTTGAGCCTTTTCTTTATCTTATTCCTTTTATCGCTTTACTCTTTTATGGTTGATTAATTATTTGATTATCTCAAACTCATCCCTTTAAAACATGTTGCATCATTTTCGAGAGACTATTGATGGTGGATCGTGCTAGTTTCAAAAGGACTTGAGGAAGTTTGTTACTGCTACATGGACTTTCTTTTCTGGTTTACTTAACCTAAACCTTAACTTAAACCTAAATAAAATAAAAACTAAACGTGGAATAAAAATAAATTAAACTTAAAATAAAATAAAATAAAAACCAAATAAAAAACTAAACCTAAAAAATAAACCTAAAAATAAATAAAAAATAAAACCTAAACCAAAAATTAAAAAAAAAATCTAAACTTAAAATAAACAAAATAAAATAAACCTAAACCAAAAATAAAATAAATAAAACCTAAACGAAAACCTATAAGAAACTAACCCTAAACCCTAAACTAAATAAAAGAAAATAAACTAAAAATAAACATAAATCTAAACAAAAATAATAATACCTAAAAATAAACCTAAAATAAAAACCCAAAACCTAAACATAAAAAATAAAATAAAATAAAAACATAAACCTAAACCTAAAAATAGAAAATATAGCCTAAACATTAAAGGTAAACCTAAACCTAAACCTAAAAAATAAACTAAAATAAATAAACTAAACTAAATAAAAATGAAAATAAACTTAAATAAAAATAAAAAATAAAATAAAGTAAAATATATAAAAAATAAACTAAATAAACTAAATAAATGTAAACCTACTAGTTTACTTAATTTAAAATTTTAATAAAAAATTAAAAATAAATAAAAAAAACCCTAAAACCTAAACCCTAAATGCTAAACCCCAAAACCCAAAATCCTAAACCTTAAATCCTAAACCGTAAACCAAAACAAAAATAAAATAATAAAATGAAAACATAAACTAAAACTTAAACCTAGACCTAAACCTAGGAAGAAAATAAAATATAAAATAAAAAATTTACAAAAATTAAATAAATAAAGAGATAAACTAAACTAAAAATTAAAACCTAATTAAAATAAAACTAAAGCTAAAATAGAAATAAAATAAGGCTAAAATAAAATAAAATAAAACTAAATAAAAACCTAAACTTAAATAATAAACTTAAAAAATAAAACCTAAATATAAATAAAAAAATAAAACTTAAACCTAAAATAAAAATAAATTAAACCTAAACCTGAGCTAAAATAAACTAAACTAAAATAAAAAAAACCTAAACCTAAACTTAAACTGAATAAAATAAAATAAACTAAAAATAAACTTAAACCTAAACTAAAGAATAAAACCTAAAAATAAACCTAAAATAAATAACTAAAACCTAAACTTAATAAAATAAAATAAAAACCTAAACCTAAACCTAAAAAATAAAAAATAAAACTAAAACTAAAAAAATAAAATAAAAATAAACTAACCTAAAAAATAATCCTAAACCTAAACCTAAAAAATAAATTAAAATAAAAAGACTCAACCAAAATAAATAAACCTAAAATAAATAAACTAAAATAATTAAAAATAGAAATAAACCTGAATCAAAATAAAAAAATAAACTAAAATAAATAATAAATAAACTAAATTAACCTAAACCTACTAGTTTACTTAGTCTAAAATAAATTAAAATATTTAAAATTAAAAAATTAAAAAACCCTACCCTAACCCCTAACACTAACCCTAAACACTAAACCCTAAACTCTAAACCCTAACTCTACAACCTTAAACCGTAAACCATAAACCCTAAACTATAAACCTTAAACCCTAAACCCTCTCTAAACCCTAAAACCTACAACCCTAAACCCTAAACTCTAAACCCCAAACCCTACACCCTAAACCTAAACTAAAAAAACCTAAAAATAAAATCAATAAATAAAACTAAACCTAAATAAAAATAAATAATAATACAAACTAAAATAAATAAAAAATAAACTAAATAAACTTAACCTACCAATTTACTAAATTTTAAAAATAATAAAAAATTTAAAAATAAAAAAAAACCTTAGCCCTAAACCCTAAACCTACAACCCTAAACCGTAAACCATAAACCATAAACCAAAAAACCTAAACTCTAAATCTTAAACTCTAAAACCTACAACCCTAAACCCTAAACCTTAAACCCCAAACCCTTAACCCTAAATCCTAAACCTTAAACCCCAAACCATAAACCCAAAACCCTAAAAACCTAAAAACCTAAACCTAAACTAAATAAAATCTACAAATAAAATAAATAAATAAACCTAAACCCAAATAAAGTAAAATACAATAAATAAAATAAAATAAAAACCTAAAATAAAACCTAAACCTAAACCTAAACCTAAACATAAACCTAAAAATAAAATAAAATAAAAAAAACTAAAATAAAATAAAATAAATAAAAAACTAAACTAAACTAAGAAAATAAAATAAACCTAAAAATAAAAAACCTAAATATAATAAAAACTAAACATAAAATTAAAAAAAAAATTAATCTGAAATAAAATAAAATAAAAACTAAATAAAAAATAATAAAACCTAAACCTAAAATAAACTAAACCTAAACCATAAACTAAATAAAACAAAATAAACTAAAAATAAATTTAAACCTAAACCAAAAAATAATACAAAAAAAACCTAAAATAAAAATCTAAAACCTAAACCTAGAAAAATAAAATAAAAACCTAAACTTGAAACTAAAAATAAAAAATAAAGACTAAACCTAAAAAATAAAATAGAAATAAAACTAAACTAAAAATTAAACCTAAACCTAAACCTAAAAAGTAAACTTAAGTAAACAAACCTAAAAAAAAATAAACAGAACTAAATATAAATAAAAATAAACCTAAATAAAATAAAAAATAGACCTAAAAACCTAAAAACCTAGACCTAAACTAAATAAAACCTAAAAATAAAATAAATAAAAAAACCTAAATTAAATAATATAGAAAATTAAATAAAATAAAAACTGAAACTAAAACCTAAACCTAAACCTAAAATAAAATAATCTAATAAAAATAAACTAAAATAAAATAAATAATATCCTAAACTACACTTAAAAGTAAAATAAACCTAAATAAAAAAATTAAAATTAAATTAACCTAAAATAAAATAAAATAAACCTAAAAATAAATAAAAAATAAAACCTTAACCCTAAGCAAAAAACCCTAAACCTAGAATAAAAATAAAATAAATAAAATAAAATAAACGTAAACAAAAACTAAAATAAACTAAACTAAAATAAATAAAACCTAAACCTAAACCTAAAATAAACTAAACCTAAACTTAAACCTAAACTAATTAAAATAAAATACACTGAAATTAAACATAAACCTAAAATAAAAAATAAAACCTAAAAAAGAAACCTAAAATAAAAACTTAAACCTAATAAAATAAAATAAAATCCTAAACCTAAAAATACAAAAATAAATCCTAAACCTAAAAAAATATAATAAAAATAAAACTCAACTAAAAAATAAACCTATACCTAAACCTAAACCTAAGAAATAAACTAAAATAAAATACATAAAGTAAAATAAACAAACCTAAAATAAATCAAAAAACCTTAACCCTAAACCAAAAATTCTAAACCCTAAACTTACAATCCTAAACCCTAAAACATACAACCCTAAACCCTAAAAACCTAAAAACCTAAACATAAACTAAATAGAATCTAAAACTAAAATAAATAAATAAACCTAAGCCTAAATAAAATAAAATAATATAAAATAAAATAAAAATCTAAACTAAAACCTAAACGGAACCCTAAACCTATACGAAAACATAAACCTAAAAATAAAACAAAATAAAAAACTAAAAACTAAAATAAAATAAAATAAATAAAAACCTAAACTAAACTAAAAAAATAAAATAAACCTAAAAATAAAAAACTTAAATAAAATAAAAACTAAACATAAAATAAAAAAACAAAATTAACCTAAAATAAAATAAAATAAAAACTAAATAAAAACCTAAATTTAAAAAATAAACTTAAAAATAAAAAAAATAAAACCTAAAGCTAAAATAAACAAAATAAAATAAATCTTAACCTTAACCTAAAATAAACTAAACCTAAACACTAAACTAAATAAAATAAAATGAACTAAAAATAAACCTAAACCTAAACTAAAAAATAATCCTAAAACCTAAAATAAAAACCTATAACCTAAACATAGGAAAATAAAATAAATACCTAAACTTGAACCTAAAATAAAAAATAAAAACTAAAACTAAAAATAAAATAAAAATAAAACTAAACTAAAAATTAAACTTAAACCTAAACCTAAAAAGTAAACTTGATTATTCAAACCTAAAATAAATAAATAAACTAAATAAAATAAAAATAAACTTAAATAAAAATAAAAAATAAGCTTGAAAACCTAAAAACCTAGACCTAAACTAAATAAGACCTAAAAATAAAATAAATAAAAAACCTATACTTAAATAATATAGAAAAATAAAATATAATAAAAACCTAAATTATAACTTAAGCATAAACCTAATCCTAAAAATAAAATAAAATAAAATAATAAAAATTAACTAAAATAAAATAAATAATAAAATAAACTAAACTAAGAAGTAAAATAAACCTAAATAAAATAAAAACTAAATGTAAAATAGATAAAATATTAAAATTAACTTGAAATTAAATAAAATAAAAACTAAATAAAACCTAAACCTAAAAAATAAACCTAAAAATAAAACTTAAAAATAAATAAAAAATAAAACCTTAACCCTAAACAAAAAAAACCTAAACCTAAATAAAAATAAAATAAACATAAACATAAACAAAAATAAACTAAACTAAAATAAATAAAACCTAAAACTAAAATAAACTAAACCTAAACTTAAACCTAAACTAAATAAAATTAAGTAAACTAAAATTAAACCTAAACCTAAACTAAAAAATAAAATGGAAAAGTGAAACCTAAAATAAAAACCTAAACCTAAAAAAATAAAATATAAACCTAAAACTAAAAATAAAAAAAAAACTTGAACCTAAATAGTATAATAAAAATAAAACTCAACTTAAAAATAAACTTAAATCTAAACCTAAACCTAAGAAATACACTAAAATAAAAATCCTAAAGTAAAATAAATAATCCTAAAATAAATCAAAAAATTCTAACCCTAAACCCTAAATTCTAAACCCTAAAGCCTAAAACATAGAACCCTAAACCCTAAAAAGCTAAAAACCTAAACCTAAACTAAATTAAATCAAAAACTAAAATAAATAAATAAAGCTAAGCCTAAATAAAATAAAATATAATAAAATAAAATAGAAACCTAAACTAAAATCTAAACCTAAACCTAAACTGAAACATAAACCTAAACCTAAAAATAAAATAAAAAATAAAATAAAAACTAAACTAAAATGAAATAAATAAAAGCCTAAACTAAACTAAAAAAATAAAATAAACCTAAAAATAAAAAAACATAAATAAAATAAAAATTAAATGTAAAATAAAAATAAAATAAATCTAAAATAAAATAAAATAAAAACTAAATAAGAACCTAAACTTTGAAAATAATCCTGAAAATAAAACCTAAAAAAAACCAAAACACAAAATAAACAAAATAAAATAAAACTAAACCTAAACTAAAATAAACTAAACAAAAATAAATAAAACCTAAACCTAAAATAAACTAAACCTAAATGCTAAACTAAACCCCAAACCCTATAACCTTAAACTAAAGTAACCCTAAAAAACCAAAAACTGAAATCTAAACTAAATAAAACCTAAAAATAAAAAAAAATTTAAAAAAAATTAAATTAAAAGAAAATAATAAAATAAAATAAAATAAAAACATAAACTAAAACTTAAACTTAGACTTAAACCTAAACATAAACCTAAAAAGAAAATAAAATAAAAAATAAAATCTAAAATAACTTAAATTAAATTAAAACCTAAACTAAACAAAAAAAATAAAAAACTTAAATAAAGTAAAAAACTAAACCTATAATAAAAAAATATTAACCTAAAATAAAATAAAATAAAAACCTAAACTTAAACAATAACCTAAAATAAAATCTAAACCTTAAACAAAAAAAAAACTAAAACCTAAAATTAAAATAAAATAAACCTAAACCTAAACAAAAATAAACTAAACTAAAATAAATAAAACCTAAACCTAAGCAAAAAATAAACTAAACCTAAACCTAAACCTAAACAAAATAAAATGAAATAAACTAAAAAGAAACCTAAACCTAAGCTAAAAAAAACATAAAAATAAACCTAAAATAAACTAAAAATGAACCTAAACCTAAACTAAAAAAAACATAAAAATAAACCTAAAATAAAAACCTAAAACCTAAACCAAAAAAAATAAAATAAAAACCTAAACCTAAACCTAAAAAATAAACTAAAATAAATAAACCTAAAATAAATAAACTAAATTAAATAAAAATAAAAATAAACCTAAATTAAAATAAAAATAAAATAAACTAAAATAAATGAATAAACAAATTAAATAAACCTAAACCTACTAGTTTACTTAATTTAGAAAATAAAAAAATAAATAAATAAATAAACTCTAACCCTAAACCCTAAATCCTAAAACCTAAAACCCTAAACCCTAAACCTTAAACCTTAAATTGTTAAACCCTAAACCCTAAACCCTAAACGCTAAACACAAAACCTACGACCCTAAATCATAAACCCTAAACATCAAACCCTAAACCCAAAACCCTAAAACCCAAACCTTAATCCCTAAATACCCAAAACATAAAAACCTAAACCTATACTAAATAAAACCTAAAACTTTTAGGTAATAAAAAAACCTAAAGCTAAAAAAATTTAAAAAAATATAATTAATAAAAACCTAAACAAAAACCTAAACCAAAACATAAACTTAAACCTAAACCTCATAAAAAAATAAAATAAAAGATAAAAACAAAATTGATATAAATAAATAAAACCATAAACTAAATTAAAAAAATATAATAAACCTAAAAAAACCTAAATAAAAAAAACAAAATATAAAATAAAAATAAAATAGACCTAATATTAAATAAAATTAAAACTAAAAAAAAACTAAACCTAAAAAATAAACCTAAAAATAAATAAAAAATAAAACCAAAACCTTAAACTAAAAAAATAACTAAACCTAAAATAAACTAAACTTAAACCCTAAACTAAATGAAAAAATAAACTAAAAATAAACCTACACTTAAACTAACAAATAAAACCTAAAATAAAAACCTAAAACATAAACCTATAAAAATAAAATAAAAACCTAAACCTAAACCTAAACCTAAACCTAAAAATAAAAAATAAAACCTAATACTAAAAATAAATTAAAAATAAAACTAAACTAAAAATAATCCTAAACCTAAATAAATGAACTAAAATAAATAAACATAGAATAAACAAGCTAAACTAAATAAAAATAAAAAGTAAACCTAAATAAAAATAAAAAATATAATAAACTAAAATAAATAAAAAATAAACTAAATAAACCTAAACCTATCAGTTTACTTAATTTAAAAAAAACCCTAAACCCTAAACACTAAACCCAAAATCCTAATTCCTAAACCTTAAACCTAATAAATAAAATAAAATAGACCCAAGAATAAAAAACCTAAAGAAAATAAAAATTAAATCTAAAATAAAAATAAAATGAACCTAAAAAAACTAAATAAAAACCTAAACCTAAAAAAACCTAAAAATAAATAGTAAATAAAACCTAAACCCTAAACAAAAAAAAATATAAACCTAAAATAAAAATAAAATAAACAAAATAAAATAAACCTTTACCTAAACTAAAATAAACTAATCAAAAATAAATAAAACTTAAGCCTAAACCTAAAATAAATTAAACCTAAACTTAAACCTAAACCTAATCTAAATAGAATAATATAAACTAAAAATAAACCTAATCCTAAACTAAAAAATAAAATCTAAAAATAAACATAAGATAAAAATCCTAAAATATAAACCTAAAAAAAAAAAAAATCTAAACCTAAACCTAAAAATAAAGAATAAAACCTAAACTTAAAAAATAAAATAAAAATAAATCTCAACTAAAAAATAAACCTAAATCTAAAAAAATAAACAAAAATAAAAAAACCTAAACTAAAATAAAGAAACCTAAAATAAATAAATTAAACTAACTTAAGATAAAAAATAAACATAAATAAAAATTAAAATTAAAATTAACTAAAACAAATAAAAATACACTATATAAACTAAATAACCCAAAACCTATCATTTTACTGAATTTATAAAAGAAGATAAACCCTAAGCTAACCCTAAACCCTAAAAAAACAAAAAAAACTTAAACCTACGTGTTTGCTTAATTTAAAAATAAACCTAAACTAAAACCTAAACCCTAAATCAAAAACCTGTACCCTAAAACCTAAACCCTAATAAAATAAAAAAATAAAATAAAAAGAATAAATACAAAGTCAATAAAAGAACCCTAATCCTAAAACTAACCCTAAATCTAAATCCTAAACCTACAACCCTTAACCATAAACCCTAAACCCTGAACCCTAAACCCTAAACCCCAAACTGAAAACCCTAAACCCTAAACCCTAAATCCTAAACCCTAAACCCTAAACCCTAAAACCTACAACCCTAAACCCCAAACCCTAAACCTTAAACCCTAAGCCCTAAACCTAAACCCCAAACCCTAAACCCTAAATGCTAAAAACCTAAAAACCTAAACCTAAAAATAAAATAAATTTAAAAAAACCTATGGAACTGTGATAGAGGTTACTATTGTGGTGGTAGCGGAGGGATAGATCAGGGATATGATGGTGGATCCCGCTACTCAAGAGGCGGGGTGGTTATGATCGGAATTGGAGAAACTTTATGGGTTTCTTAGTTGATGAAAACTAAAAGAAGAAATGTTGAACCTGAATTTTCTCTTTGTTAGAAAAAAAATTAAAAACCCTAAACCCTAAACTAAAACTTAAACCCTAAACCTAAAACCTAAACCCTAAACCCTAAACCCTAAAAATAAAAAATAATAAAAAATAAAAAAATACTAAACCTAAACCCTAAACCCTAATAACCTAAACCTTAATAAACCCTAAACCACAAACCCTAAACCCTAAACCCTAAACCCTAAACACTAAATTTCAAACCCTAAACCCTAAACCCTAAACCCTAAACCCTAAACCTTAAACCCTAATCCCTAAAACCCTAAACCTTAACCCCTAAACCCAAAAACACTAAACCTTAAAACCCTAAACCATAAACCCCAAACCGTAAACCCTAAAAACCTAAAAACCTAAACCTAAACTAAATAAAACTAAAAATAAATAAAATAAAAAAAATAAAATAAAGTAAAAACTAAACCTAAACTAAAAAATAAAATAAAATGAAAAATTAAAATAAACTAAAATAAAATAAATAAAAACTTAAACTAAACTAGAAAATAAAATGAACCTTAGGATAAAAAAACTAAATAAAATACAAACTAAATGTAAAATAAAAATAAAATAAACCTAAAATAAGATAAAATAAAAACCTAAACCTAAAAAATAAACCTCAACATAAATAAAAAATAAAACATAAAACCCTCAACTAAAAGAAAAACTAAACATAAAAAAAAATATAATAAACAAAATAAAATAACCCAAAACCTAAACTAAAATAAACTAAACTAAAATAAATAAAACCTAAACCTAAACCTAAAATAAAGTAAAAACCTAAACCTAAACTAAATAAAATAAAATAAACTAAAATATACCTAAACCTAAACTAAAAATTAAAATCTAAAAACAAACTAAAATAAAATCATAAAACCTATATTGAAAAAAATAAAAATATAAACCTAAACCTAAACCTAAAAGTCAAAAATATAACCTAAAATAAAATAAAGATAAACTCAACTAAAAGATAAACCTAAACCTAAACTTAAAAGATAAAGTAAAATAAAAACTCTAAACTAAAAATAAATAAATCTAAAATAAATAAACTAAAATAAACAAAAAATAAACCTAAATAAAAAAAATAAAATAAACTAAAATAAATAAAAAATAAATTAAATTAACTAAATAAACATAAACCAACGAGTTTACTTAATTTAAAAAATAAAAAAAAACCTAAACCATAAATCTTAAACCCTAAACCCTAAATCCTAAACATACAACGTTAAACCTACAACCCTAAACCCTAAACCCTAAAAAATCCTAAACCAAAACCCTAAACCTTAAACCCTAAACCCTAAACCCTAAATCCTAAACCTTAACCCTAAACCCTAAACCCTAAAACATAAACCATAAAAGCCTAAACCCTAAACCCTAAACAATGATTGAGCTGATTTTTATGAAAGCTGATCTTAAGGAAGTCAACGAAGAGGTTGAGAAATACAAAGTTGGTACTCCTGCCCATGTTGGTCTTGTTGCACCTATTGATGTTATGGTTCCCTCAGGTAGCATTGATTTGGATCCTTCATAGACCTCTTTCTTCCAGGTTCTATTAAAATTATCACCATAGTGAAGCTGATTAAAAAAGGCGATTAGGTGGGATCTTTAGAGGCTGCTCTCCTCGCTAAGCTAGGGACTAGGCCATTCTCTTATGACCTTATCATCCGGTCTGTGATGGTGGTTGATGTTGATCTGAGGTGCTTGAGCTCACTAAAGATGATCTCATCGAAGTTTTTTGGCCTTTTAATGATCACTTCTCTCATTGGCCTCTTATCCCACCCTTGTTGTAGTGTCCCACATGTTCATCAATGCTTACAAGAATGTCCATCAAGATTTCACGATTAAACATACCGAGAAGGTTAAGGAGTATTTGAAAGATCCTAATAAATTTGATGTGGCTACTGATGCTTCTACTACTCTTACCTAAAATCTTGTATTGGAAGAGAAGAAGGAAGATCTGGATCGATGATATGGGTTTTGCTTGTTTGACTAAGCTTTGTTGTCCTTCTATAAAATAAAATTTTATTATCTCTAGGTGTTAAATCAATTTTTGAAATACTATTTTTGTGAATTTTTTAATTACATTTTATTTTATCTTATTTTATTATTTGTTAGGGGATAATGCCTCATTTCATTTGGTAATTTATTGTCTATTATGGAATCATTTGAGTTTAAAATTTTAAAAAACCTAAACCTTAAACCCTAAGCCTTAACAGTAAACCATAAACCTTAAGCACCAAACCCTAAACCTAAATATAAAGTAACTAAATAAATTAAAAAATAAACTTGAACCCTAAAACCTAATAAACCTAAGCCTAAACCCTAAGAATGGGCAGAACCTTGATAGCAGGAACATCACCATCAGCCAAGCTCAATCTATATCTAGTGGTGGAGGTGAAGGCGGAGGCAATGTTAATCGTAGTGTTGGTGGGGATCTAGAGTGGAGGATATGGAGGTGGTGGAGTGGTGATGGTTAGATGGTGGAGGGAGGAAGGTTACAACAGCGGTGGTGGTGGCGAAGGAGAGATCGGGGCTATGATGGTGGATCCCTCTCTAAGAGGCCAGGTGGTTCATGGGAACTAGATAAATTGAAGAATGGTCGATCGGTATCTTGCTTATGTCTTTATAGAAGACGGTTTTAGTATCTAGGCCTTTTGATTTGCTCTATGGGCTCATTTTGATCTATGTCATTACTTGTGTCTTAGAAAACTTGGTGTGTTACTTGGTTGATGAAATTGAAAGAAGAAATGTCAAATTTGAATTTTTTTTTTATTAAAAAAAAATAAAAAATCCTTAAGCCCTAATCCAAAACTAGAACTCTAAACACTAAATCCTAAACCCTAAAAATAAAAAAATAAAAAAACCCTAAACTAAAACTAACCTAAAACTAACAAACCTAAACCTAAATCCTAAACCCTAAAACCCTAAACCCTAAACCCTAAACCCTAAACCTTAAACCTTAAACCCTAACCCTAAACACTAAACCCTAAAAGCATAAACCTTAAAACCCTAAATCGTAAACCTAAACCCTAAACCCTAAACTCAAAAGCCCAAATACTAAACTTAAACTTAAAGTAACTAAAAAAATTAAAAAATAAACTTAAACCCTAAGACCTAATAAACCTAAACCAAAACCCGAATAAATAAACCTTGACGGTGGGAACATCACCATCAATAGCTCGGTCTAGATCGGTGGTGGAGGCAAGGTTGATCGTCGGCTCAGTGGTGGTGGGGATCTGGAGTCTGGATATGGAGGTGGTGGTCCGTGTAGTGGTGTATATGGAGGCGAGAGGAGTGATAGAGGTTTACATGGTGGTGGTGGAGGGAGAGATCGGGGATGTGATTGTGGATCCCTCTAATAGGTAGGCAAGGGTGGTTTTGATTGGAACCAGAGAAACTAAAGAATGGCTTAGGGAACTATGTCTTTATAGTAGAGATGGTTCTAGTTATCTAAGGTTTTTGATTTGCTCTATGTGTGCTCATTTTTTATCTATGTCATCGCTTCTATCTTAGAAAACATTGATTGTTACTTTGTTGATGTTACTGAGAAGAAGAAATGTTGAATCTGAATTTATTCTCTATTAAAAAAAACAAAAGTCCTAAACCCTAAACTAAAGCCTGAACCCTAAACCTAAAACCTAAACCCTAAACCTTTAAAATACATAATAAACCATAAAAATAAACCATACCCTAAACCTTAAAACCTAAACCCTAAACCTAAAAAGCCAAACCCTACTAAACCTAAACCATGAACCCTAACGTAAACCCTAAACCCTAAACCAAAAAACCTAAACCTATTAAATAAAACATAAAATAAAATAAGTAAAAAACCTAAAAAAAAAAATAAAAAAATAAAATAAAATAAAACCTAAACCTAAAATTAAAATAAAATAAAATAAAACTAAACTAAAATAAATAAATAAAAACTAAAAACTAAAATATAAAATAAACCTAAATAAAATAAAAACAAACAAAAAAATAAAAATTAAATAAGCATACAATATAATAAAATAAAACTAAATAAAAACCTAAACCTAAAAAAATAAACCTAAAAATAAATAAAAATTAAATCTTAAACCTTAAACAAAAAAAACCTAAATCTAAAATAAACAAAATAAAATAAACCTAAACCTCAGATAAAATAGACTAAACTTAAATAAAGAAAATCTAAACCTAAACCTAAAATAAACTAAACCAAAACCTTAAAAATAATTAAAAAAAAAGCCTAAACCTTAAACTAAAGAGGAAAAAAACCAAAACCTAAAATAAAGAAAATAAAAGAAACCTAAACCTAACCTACAATAAACTAAATTAAAATAAATAAAACCTAAACTTAAACTTAAAATAAACTAAACCTAAACCCTAAACTAAATAAAATAAAATAAACTAAAAATAAACCTAAAACTAAACTAAAAAATAAAACCTAAAAATAAACCTAAAATAAACCTAAAAATCAATTAAAACCTAAACCTAAACTTAAAAATAAAAAACCTAAACCTGAAAAATAAAATAAAAACAAAACTAAATTAGAAAATAAACATAAACCTAAACCTAAACCTAAAAAAGAACTAAAATAAAAAAACCTAAATTAAAATAAATAAAATAAAATAAATTAAAATAAAAAAACAAACCAAAGTAAAAATATATAATAAAATAAACTTAAATAAATAAAAAATAAACTAAATAAATAAAAAACCTAAACCTACTAGTTTACTTAATTTCAAAATAAACCGTAAACCCTAAACCTTAAACCCTAAATCCTAAACCTTAAATCCTAAACCTTAAACCGTAAAACCTAAACCTCACACCCTAAACCCTAAACCTTAAATCCTAAACCTTAAACCCTAAACCCTAAACACTAAAAATAACCATAAACCCTGAACACTAAACCTACAACCCTAAACTACAACATTAAACCTTAAAAACTAAACCTTAAAAAATCTTAAACCCTAAACCCTAAACCTGGTAACCACAAACCTAAACCTAATTGATAAATCATAAACCTGAAACACAAACTAAAACCCAAACCTAATCTGAAACTTACTCCATGAGCCTAAACCACAAACTGACCACTGAGCCCTCCCCAGGCCCTGACCTAAACCTCCAAGCATGACTAAACTTATAGGCCCTCCATAAAACTGACCTACCCAACCAACTTTGACCCCAACCAACCATGAGCCACAACCTAACCAAAACCTAAATCACTGAGCCACAAAACCTACCTTAAACCTATATACCATAAACCATAAACCTCCAACCTGCCAAACCTTTAAATCCAGGCCCTAAACAAACCCCAACCTAAACCCTCCCAAAGAATAAACCATACCACTAAACCCAAACCCACTAACCCTCCCAAACTCTCCTACTAACCTAAATCAAAACCCTAAATCCCAAAAACATAAAAAGTAACTAAATAAATTAAAAAAATAAACTAAACCACAAACCTACAAACCTTAAAAACATGAATGGAAGAACCTTGACGGAAGGAACATCATCATCAACCAAGCTCAGTCTAGTTGGCGGTGGAGGGGGGAGGTTATCACCGATGGTGGGGATTTGGAGGTTCTATGGATATGGTGGTGGTGGTTATGAGGTGGGAGGAGCACAAGGTTACAGCAGTGGTGGTGGCGGAGGGAGATTATGATGGTGGATCTCACTACTAAAGGCCGGGGTGGTTACGATGGGAATTGGAGAAAAGAAGAATGGCGATCCCTACTTATGGAACTATGTCATTATAATAGAGAATTCTAATTATCTAATTTTATTTTGCTCCATGCGTGCCCATTTTTTATATATGTCATCGCTTGTGTCTCACAAAACTTGGTGAGTTACTTGGTTAATGAAATCAAAAAGAAGAAATATTGAATCTAAATCTTTTCTCTATTAAAAAAAATAAAAAATGCTAAGCCTTGAACTAAAACCTGAACCTTAAACCTAAAACCTAAACCTTAAATCCTAAAAATAAAAAAATAAAAATAAAAAATAAAAAAACCCTAACCCTAAACCCTAAACCCTAAACCTACAACACTAAACCCTAAACCTTAAACCTTAAAACCCTAAACCAAACCCCAAACCATAAAACCTAAACCCTAAACCCTAAACCTAACCAAATTAAACAAAATTAAAATACATAAATAAATTAAAAAAAAAACCCAACTAAAACCTAAACCTAAATCAAAACCTAAACCTAAACCTAAACCTAAAAATAAAATAAAATAAAAAACATAAACTAAACTAAAATAAAATAAATAAACCAAAACTAAACTAAAAATAATAATAATAAACCTAAATAAAATAAAAACTAAATGAAAAATAAAATTAAAATAAACCTAAAATAAAATTAAATGAAAACTAAATAAAACCTAAACCTAAATAAACATAAAAAAATAACCTAAAAAAATAATAAAAAAAATAAACCTAAACCAAAGAGACATAAACCTAGAATAAAATAAAATAAAACCTAAACTAATCTAAAATAAACAAAACCTAAACCTTAACCTAAAATAAACTAAACCTAAGTTAAACTAAATAAAATAAAATAAACTAAAAGAAATATAAACTAAACTAAAATAAAACCTAAAATAAACCTAAAACCTAAACTTAAAAATAAATAAAAAATATAAAACCTAAAATAAAATAAAAATAAAACTACTAAAAAAAAAACCTAATCCTAAACCTAAACCAAAAAAATAAACTAAAATAAAAAACCTAAACTAAATAAAAAACTAAAAATAAACTAAAATAAATAAAATAAAAATTAACTAAAATAATAATAATAAAATAAAATAAAGTAAATAAAATAAACTAAATAAACTAAACTTGTTAATTTAAAAAAAAAGTAAAAAAAAATAAAAAAAATAAAAATAATAAAACCTAAACTTAAACCCTAAACTAACCTAAAACCTAAACCCACAACTTTAAAACTAAACCCTAAAACCATAAACAAACCCTAACCTAAACCCTAAATCACAAACCACAAACCCTAAACCCACACTAAACCCCAAATCCTAAACCATAAATCTTAAACCCTAAACCCTAAAACTTAAAATCTAAACCTAAACTAAATAAAACCAAAGTAAAATAAATAAAAATATAAACCTAAACTATAACAAAATAAAACCAACCTAAATATAAAAAATATAATAAAATAAAATAAAATAAACTAAAATAAAATAAATAAAAAAAACTAAACTAAAAAAAAATAAATGAACCTAAAATAAAAGTCTAAATAAAATAAAACTAAACATAAAATAAAATAAAATAGACCTAAAATAAAATAAAATAAAACTAAATAGAAACATAAACCTAAAAAATAAACCTAAAATAAATAATAAAATAAACTAAACTAAAACCAAATCTAAAATAAACAAAAAAATAAACCTAAACCTAAGCTAAAATAAACTAAACTAAAATAAATAAAACCTAAACCTAAACCTAAAATAAACTAAACCTAAACCTAAACTAAATAAAATAAAATAAACTAAAAATAAACCTAAACCTAAACTAAAATGGAACTTAAAAATAAACCTAAAATAAAACCTAAAACTTAAACCTAAAAATAAAATAAAGACTTCCTAAACCTAAAATAAAATAAAACTAAAACCTAAATAAAATAAAAATAAAACTAATCAAAAAAACATAAACTAAACCTAAACATAAAATAAACTAAAATAAAAACTAAATAAAAAATAAAAATTTAAAATAGATAAACTAAACTAAATTAAACTAAATAATAAACCTAAATAAAAATCAAAAATAAAATAAGCTAAAATATATAAGACAATAAACTAAATAAACTAAATAAAGCTAAAACCTAAACCCTAAACCCTAAACTAACCATAAACCCTAAATCAAAATAAATCCAAACCCTAAAGCCAACTTAAACCCTAAATTAACCCAAACCCTAAACCCTAAACCACAAAATAAAGCCAACATTGAGAAACCTAAACCCTAAACCCCAAATCCTAAAACCCTAAACCTAAACTAAACTAATCCAACCTAAACCCTAAACCCCAGCATAAACCCACAAAACCCTAAACCTAAAACTAAACCCTAAACTCTAATCTTTAAAACTAAACCTAAAAAGAAACTAAATAAATTTAAAATAAAACTAAATCCTAAAACTTAATAAACCTAAATCCTAAGAATGGTAGAACCTGGTGGGAACATCACTATCAAGCTTAGTCTAGATCCGGTGGTGGAGGTGGCTTATCGCAGTGGTGGTGGGGGGTCTAGAAGTGTTGGTGAATATGGAGATGGTGGTCGGGGTAGTGGTGGTTATGGAGGTGGGAGGAGCACCGGTGGTTACAACTGTGGTGGTGGCAAAGGGAGAGATTGTGGATATGATGGTGGATCTCGCTACTCAAGATGTCAGGGTTGTTCTGATAGGAACTAAGCGAAGAATGGATCGATTCGCTTATTGAACTATGTCTTTACAGTAGAGATGGTTCTAGTTATCTAAGGGTTTTGATTTGCTTTATGCATGCTCATTTTTTGTTTATGTCATCGCTTGTGTCTTAGAAGACTTGGTGTGTTACTTGGTTGATGAAATCAAAAATATGAAATGTTGAATCTAAATTTGTTCTCTGTTAAAAAAAAACCAAAAATCGTAAACCATAAACTAAAACCTAAATATTAGACATAAAACTAACCCTAAAACCTACACCCTAAATTGTAAACCTAAAACCCTAAACCCTAAAGCCCAAACCTAAATATCATAAAACCCCCAACCCTCGTAAACTCTAAACCAAACCCTAAATCTAAACTGACCCTAAACCCAAAACTTATAACGAACCTAAACAAATAAATAGAACCTAAACCAACAATACTAAAAATAAAAAAACCTAAAGTAAATAAAAAAATAAACCTAAATAAACTAAAAAAAACTTAAAACTAAAATAAAATAAAATCTAAACTAAACTAACTAAACTAAAATAAATAAAACCTAAACCTAAATAAACTAATAAAACCTAAAACCTAAACCCTAAATAAAATAAAATAAACTAAAATAAACCTAAAAAATAAAATAAAACTTATAATTAAACCTAAGATAAAACCTAGGCAAACCTAAAAAGATAAAATAAAACCTAAACCTAAACCTAAAATAAAAATAAAACTTAAACCTAAAAATATAAAATAAAATAAACTAAAATAAAACCACAACCTAAACCTAAAACCTAAAAAAAAAACTTAAACTAAAATAAATAAACTAAACTAAAAGTAAAAAGAAACCTAAATAAAATAAATAATTAAAATAAACTAAAATAAATAAAAATACTAATAAACTAGACCATCGGTTTACTTAATTTAAAAAAATAAATGAAAATAATAAAACAAAAGATCATAACCCTAAAATAAAACCTAAAGTAACCATAATAAACCAAATCTAAACCTACTTAAAATAGGCCACCTAAAACTAAATACACTAAACCCTAAATCTAAACCCTAAACCCTGACCACTAAATCCTAACCACACCCTAAACCCAAACCTGACCTAAACCCTAAACCCCAAACCACAAACCCTAAACTAAAAACCTAAACCTAAATGGCTAAATAAACTTAAAATAAAATAATTAAAACTAAACCTAAATAAAATAAAAAAATAAAATAAAATAAACTAAACTATGTAAACCTAAACTAAATGTAAATAAAAATAAAAATTAAAACTTAAAAATTAAAAATAAAACTAAAGAAACAAGAACTAAACATAAAATAAAATAAATAAAAATAAAAAATAAATGAAACATAAACCTAAAAATAAACCTAAAAAATAAACCTAAAAATAAGTAAAAAAATAAAATAAAACCTAATAAATAAAAACATAAACCTAAAATAAATAATAAATAAACCTAAACCTAAATAAAAAATACTAAAATAAATAAACCTAAACCTAAAATAAATAAACCTATAAACTAAATAAAATAAATAAACTAAAAACATAAACTAAACAAAATAAAAAAATAAACCTAAAATAAACCGACCTAAACCTAAAATAAAATAAAACCTAATCCTAAACCTAAAATAAAATAAACTTAAACCTAAAATAAACTAATTTAAATATAAACTAAACCTAAACTAAAAATAAATTAAAATAAAACCTAAATGAAAATAAATACACCTAAAATAAAATAAACTAAATAAAAATTAAAAATAAACCTAAATAAAATAAAAGTAAAATAAACTAAATTAATAAAAATTAAATAAACTTAAACTTATATAATTTAAATAAATAAAAACACATAAACCTAAATTCTAAACCATAAATAAACCCAAACCTTAAAATAACTAAAACACCTTTAAAATAAATCCTAAACCATAAATCCTAAATATAATAAATAAAACCTAAACCTTAAACCCTAAAACCTTAAATCTTAAAGCATGTGTTGGCTTAATTAGACTCATGTTCAATTTGATTAATTTTGATGATAACAAACAAATGCTTGAATGTTCTAATGAATATTTTTTGTATCAGATATATCAATTTCTAATTACATATCAATACATCTCAAATTGTTAGAGAAATTGCAAGAATAAAAGAATGAAAGGATAATGTGAAGCTCATGATTTTAGGTTATATGACTATTCATATGAGTTCTTTGGCATGAATCAATTTGTTCACAACCTAATACTATTTTAATGAGGTTAATTTATATAAATCTTTATTTAATTAACATTCAATTATATGTTTCTACATAGCATTAAAATTGTCAAAGTAATAAATGATCATAACTATTAAGTATAATTATTTTATTTACTTAATATAATTAGGTATTTTAATTTAATTTGCTGGTTATATGATAACTAACATATTTATGATTATATATAAATTATATCATAATTTTAAATGTCACATGTCAAAATTAACAAAAATATATAAAATTTTGTATTTTAGCCAAAGTCATTTTTAATCAAAGAATTCATATCGATTTTATCTCCATCAGTTCTTTGGATTGTTTCCTTTAATAAGTGGGTACATGACCCACTTTTGATTCAAATTGAATTTACTATGATTTTTAAACATTACCGATTTTAATAATGGATGCATGCTACATGCTTTGAATATATTAAGAGCTACATTTGATTACTTTTGACTTTCCATGTGAATAGCCAAATTTTGCTGCTAAATTTAATATTTGTTTAATATAAATTAAATTTTTATTGAATATTAAATTATCACATGATAACATGAGGTTTGTATAATATATTTCTTTGAAATTTTTAAATGACTTCTTGCCTATAAATAGCCTCATTCTCTTCATGAAAGCATCCCTCATTCAAAATTCAAAATCTCTCCAGCAAATCTAAGAGAATCTCTTAAATGTTTTCTTGTGTTCTCCAAATATTACAAGATCAAATCCTTGGTTTGGAAGCTTCAACATCTTCAAGCAAGCCTCAAATTACTTGAGTTTGTTTTCTTGATTTTAATCTCTTTAGTTGTTCATGCTATTTTCACCATCTATTTCTTCTTTCTAATTTATACTTTTTTGGTGGATTAGTCTTTGGAACATTGGTTTTCACATCAAAGTTTCTCAATCATTTTTTTGGTGAAACTCTTGTGATAGTTTGTAGGATCTATTTCAACTTGCTGAAAATTTTAAGCTTCCTACAAATTTCTTTTGGTTTCTTGAAATATTTCTTCTTTGGTCTTATTTTGAAAGATCATTTATTCTTAGATCTATTTTAGAAGTATATTTTAAGCATTTTAAAATAAATTATTGTGCATTATTTTTATATTTGCTAGATTTCTCTTTTTAATTAAAGCTTACTAACCAACTTAGATCTATCATATACTTATTTTTTTTATTTTGTGATCATTAGCATTAATTGAAAGAATCTTTTGGTTAAAATAAATTACTCCTTGCTGAAATTTATTTTATTATGAAAAGAATATTGAATTTATTTTGAAATCATTTTGTATTATTCTACAAATTATAATAACATAAACATCTAGTAAGATCACTTTAAGATATTTATTTTTTAAGTGAGCATTTTTCCTTGCCAAATTTTAAGTTGTAAGTGATCATTTATAAGTTGTGAGATCATTTTGAATTTGATTGCTTGGTATATTTGTGAGAGATTTATTTTATCAAAATTTATTATTTTGTATTTTTTTTTTTGTAAAATTTATTTTGGGGTTGTACTCCCAAGGAGTACATATTGTTGTAGGGTTGTACTCAAGTTATAGGAGTACTATTTGTAAACCATTTTCATTTAGATTCCTAGCAGGGTGGCTAAAGCGTGGGCTAGGTGGGTTTGAGTTTGGCACTAAAAAATTGTGCCTCTTGTCTCTATTTACTTTATTGTATTTTTATTTTGCTCCATTTAGAATTATATCTTATCATTATAAAATCAAAATTAATTTCTATTTAAACATTAAAATTTAAGTTTAAAATAAATATTACCCAATTCACCCCTCTTGGGTGCTATAGTGACTCATAATTGGTATGAGCCTAGGCTCTTTTATTGGTAGCATCCAAGAGTAGATCTTTTCACTATGGCACAAGGTTTCCAAAGGGTTCATTACAGAGGGACAATCCACTCATGACCTCCACTTTTAGATAGTGTACCATTTGATTATTGGAAAAAAAATTGAATTTACATTCTTAAGAGGTCAAGATGCACGCATGTGGTATATGTTGACACATCAATATCATACACCCAGTAGAAGTAAATGGCATTAAAGTAGAAAAACCTTTTGAGGAATGGTCTATAGCTGAAAGAGAACTTGATGAATTAAATGCTAGGGCTTGTAATACTTTACATTGTGCTTTATTACCTAATGATTACATGAAAATTTCTATGTTAAGTACATGAAATATGGGATAAACTTATTATAACTTATGAAGGAACTAGTGAAGTTAGAGATGCTCACATAAATAGACTTGTTCATGATTATGAGTTATTTCATATGTCTCCTTACGAATCTATTTACGATATGTATACTAGATTTATGAAAATAATTAACACATTACATTCTCTTGGAAAAACATATAGGAATCAAGACTTAGTTTATAAGATTCTTAGATGTCTTCTAAAAGAATGGGAAGCTAAAGTAACACTATTAGTGAAGCTAAGATTTATCTACTTATCCACTTGATCAGCTTTGGGTTCTTTGATAGCACATGAATAGGTTATTGCTCAAAGGGATAAGATGGATAACTCAATAAAGGAGAAGGAGAAAGGAAAAGCCATTGCATTACAAGTTGATGATAGTGATGAGCATAACACCTCAAGCTTCGGATGGTGATTGTGATGAGGTGGTCATGCTCCAAAAGGCTTGGGAACTTGCTAAGGATGAAGAATCAAAGGTATAAAAATCTAAAAATTATAAATTTCAAACTAAAAATTTCTACAGGTGAAGGGATCATTTGCTATCATTGTAAAAGCACGGACACATAAGAGGTGATTGTCCGAACTTATTGAATCAAAGAAAAAAGAAATTGATGTAAACCAAAGAAAAAAATATGAAGGAGAAAAGTACCATAAGAAGAAGAAGCTTTATGGGCCAATCAGATTCAAATGAATCAAGTACTTGCTCATCGGATGAAGAGGTCAACATATGTCTTATGGCAAATGGAGAATCGACTTAGATTCTCAAGAGGTATGTAATGATATATCTTATGATGAATTAGATGATGCTTTTAATGATTTAGTTATTGAATATAAAAATTAAAAGAAAATACAAAACCTTAGAAAAGAACATAAAAATTTAGATATGCATTTTTGTGATTTAAAAATGAATGTGATAATTTAAAAGTAAAAATACTTCTTTATTAAATTGTCCTTAGTTGTGTAAACTTGAAAGAGAGAATATCTTATTAAAAGCAAGATTAGAATTATGTTTAAAATCACAAGTTCATTATAATACTTCATCAAGAAATACATTTAATTATTTGCATCATACACATCCCACTCATATACCTTATAATTATCATTCTAAATCATATGCAAACACTAATGTTTGGTGCAACTATCACAATAAAAAAGGACATATTTCATTTGATTATATGCATGTAAAATACAAAATACTAAGCAATCATCTTATGTATGGGTACCAAAAGGTACAAGCACTACACAAACCATGCATGCTAAATATCTTACTTCAAATTTAGAATGTGGACCCAAACATGTTTGGGTTCCAAAAGTTAACATGTGAGTTTATTTTGCAGGAATGCCTTCAAAGCAAAATCAAAGAAGGCATGTGGTACTTGGACGTGGATGTTCAAGACATATGAGGAGATAAAGATAAATTCACAACTTTAGAATCAAGTGATGGAGGATTTGTTACATATGGAGATAATGCAAGGGAAAAATCATTGGCATTGGTTCTATTTGTAAGAATTCTATCACTTTAGATAAAGTTTTTCTAGTAGAAGGATTAAAACATAATTTAATTTCTATTAGTCAATTATGTGATAAAGGTTTGAATGTAGTATTTCCATGCATCATATTGCATTATAAAAAATAATGAAAATGTTTTTAGTGGGAAAAGATATAAAAATATTTATGTCATTGATTTAGATAGCTTTCATGATGTAAATTTGAATTTACTTTGTTTTAAAAGCACTCATGATGATATATGGTTATGGCATAGAGACTATGTCATATTAACATGCACACACTTAATAAAATTGCTAAACTTTGATTTAGTAGTTGGTTTATAAATTAAATTTTCATTCAAACTATGCATGTATTCATGGTAAACATTCTAGAAGCTCATTTAAAAGTAAAAATTATTTCTACTAGACCTCTAGAATTATTGCACATGGATTTATTTGGTCCTATTAGCACCAGCTTAGGTGGAAAAAATTATGGTTTTGTGATTGTTGATGATTTCTCTAGATATACTTGGGTTTTATTTGTAACTTACAAGGATGATGTTTTTGGTGAGTTTAGAAAGTTTTATAAATATATTCAAAGAGAACAAGGCCTTTTGATTAATAGGGTTCAAACCGATCATGGTGGCGAATTTGAAAATAAATTATTTGAGGATTATTATGATGAACATGAGATTAGACATAATATATTTGCACCTAGAACTCCTCAACAAAATGAGTAGTAGAGAGAAAAAAATAGAATATTAATTGAATTAAGTAGATCCATGCTTGATGAGTATCAATTGCTAAAATATTTTTGGATGAGATAAATCGCATGTTATGTAATGAATAGGATCTATTTTAGACCAATTTTGAAGAAGACACCTATGAATTATTTTTTTGGAAAGAAGCCTAAGATTGAACACTTTCATGTATTTGGATGTAAATGCTTTAATGGAAAAGATCATTTAGGTAAGTTTGACTGCAAATCAGATGATGGTATTTTCTTAGGATACTCTTTTTCTAGTAGAGCTTATAGAGTTTTCAATAAAGAAAAATGATTGTAGAAGAATCAATACATGTTATTTTTTGATGAAAATTTGATCCTATTAGAAATGAAGTGATTGATGAAGAGATTGATAATTTTAAGAAAATATCTTTAGAAGATAATATGGATGATTCATTGCCTAAAGAATGGAAATATAATAAAAATCATCCAAAGGAACTAATTATAGGAGATCCTTCAAAAGGAGTTATGACTAGAATACATAGTAGAAGTTGTAGATCATTGACATTTTTATCGAGGTTGAACCTAAAAATTTAGAAGAAGCATTAAATGATAATTTTGGATTATTGCTATGGAAGAGGAGTTGAATCAATTTGTAAGAAATGATGTTTGGGAATTAGTCCCAAGACCCCAAGATCAAAATGTCATTGGAACAAAATGGATCTTTAAGAATAAGCTAGATGATTCAAGTTGTATTGTTAAAAATAAAGCTAGGTTAGTTGCACAAGGGTACACACAAGTTGAAGGTATAGATTTTGAAGAATCTTTTGCACCATAGCAAGACTAGAAGCTATCAGGTTACTCCTTGCTTATGCTTGTTTTAGAAATTTTAAACTTTTTCAAATGGATGTCAAAAGTGCATTTTTGAATGGATTTATTGACCAAAATGTATTTGTAGAGCAACCACCTCAATTTGAGAGCCTTGATTGTCCAAATCATGTGTATAAATTAAAGAAAGCCTTATATGGTTTAAAATAAGCTCCTCGTGCTTGGTATGATGAGGTTAAGTAACTTTTGATAGATCATGGATTTAGAAAGGCGAGTAGATACCACCTTATTCCTTAAGAGCATAGATGATGATTTGATGGTACAAGTGTATGTAGATGATATATTATTTGGAAGTACAAATGAATCTTTATGCCATGAGTTCTCATCTTTGATGTCTAAAGAGTTTGAAATGAGTATGATGGGAGAACTTAATTTTTTCTTAGGTCTTCAAGTGAAGCAACAAGAAAATGGCACATTCATCTATCAAACTAAGTATATAAATGAATTGCTTGAGAGGTTTGACATGAAAAGATTTAAATCTAGTAAAACTCTATGAGCCCATCTATAAAATTGGATTTAGATGAATTAGGAAAATCGTTGATCAAAACTTTATAGGAGTATGATAGGTTCACTTTTATACCTTGCTAGTAGGCGATATTATGTTTTTTGTTTGTTTGTGTGCTCATTTTTAGGCCAACAGAATCTCATTTAATAGCGGTCAAGTGTATCTTCATTTGATAGGCACTACTAGGTTAGGTTTATGGTATCTAAAATTCTTTATCATGTGATTTGGTTGCTTATTTTGATGTTGATTTTGCGGGGATGCAAAGTAGATAGAAAAAAATCATCGGCACATGTCATTTTTAGGATCATCACTTGTGTCTTGGTCATCTTGGAAACAAAATTATGTAGCTTTATCCACTGCTATGGCTGAGTACATAGCTGCCGGTAGTTCTATTGCTCAGTCCTTTGGTTAAAGCAACAATTAGAAGATTTTGGTATTAAAAGATCACATTCTAGTTCGATGTGACAATACTAGTGCTATTAGTTTGACTAAAAATCCTATCCACACTCGAACCAAGCATATAGAAATTAGACATCATTTTATTAGGGATCATGTTTTGAAAGGTGATGTTAATATTAATTTCATTAGTACCGATTTACAAATTGGATATTTTTACAAAACCCTTACGGAAGAACGTTTTGTACTTTAAGATGCATGCTTGGAATGTTAGATCCTAATATTTAAAATTATATGTAGTTTGTTCTCACTTTTGATGTTGTCAAAAGGGGAGAAAGAGTAAAATGTTGGTTAATATTAAGTCTATTTAATGCATACATTTAGGGGAGCAACATTATTCATCTCTTATAAATTTTTTTTAATAGAATTTTTTCAAAAACTATGATGAAAGGTCAATTTGCACCTTCATCAAAATCAATACCAACATTAGTTTGTCATCATCAAAAGGAGATTGTTGGCTTAATTAGCCTCATGTTCAATTTGATTAATTTTGATGATAACAAACAAATGCTTGGATGTTCTAATGAATATTTTATGTGTTTTAGATATATCAATTGCTAATTACATATCAATACATCTCACAAATTGTTAGAAGAAATTGCAAGAATAAAAGAATGAAAGGGATAATGTGAAGCTCATGATTTTTAGGTTATATGACTATTCATATGAGTTCATTGGCATGAATCAAATTTGCTCACAACTTAACATACTATTTTAATGAGGTTAATTTATATAAATCTTTATTTAATTAACATTCAATTATATGTTTCATACATAGCATAAAATTGTCAAAGTAATAAATGATATAACTATTAAGTATAATTATTTTATTTAGTTAATATAATTAGGTATTTTAATTTAATTTGCTGGTTATATGATAACTAACATATTTAAGATTATATATAAATTATATCATAATTTTTAAATGTCACATGTCAAAATTAACAAAATATATAAAATTTTGTATTTTAGCCAAAGTCATTTTTTAATCAAATAATTCATCGATTTCATCTCCATGGATTCCTTGGATTTTTTTTCTTTAAAATAAGTGGTTACATGACCCACTTTGCATTAAAATTGAATTTATTATGATTTTTTAAACATTACCTGATTTTAATAATGGATGCATGCTACATGCTTTGAATATATTAAGAGCTACATTTGATTACTTTTGACTTTCCCATGTGAATAGAATTTTGGCTGCTAAATTTAATATTTGTTTAATATAAATTATATTTTTATTGAATATTAAATTATAGATGATAACATGAGGTTTGTATAATATATTTCTTTGAAATAATAAATGACCTTCTTGCCTATAAATAGCCCTCATTCTCTTCATGAAAGCATTCCTCATTCAAAATTCAAATCTCTCCAGCAAATCTAAGAAAATTCTTAAATTTTTCCTTCCAAGTGTTCTCCAAATATTGCAAGATCAAATCCTTGGTTTGGAAGCTTCAACATCTTCAACTAAGCAAGCCTTTCAAATTACTTGAGTTTGTTTTCTTGATCTTAATCCTTCTTAGTTGTTCATGCTATTTTCACCATCTATTTATTCTTTCTAATTTATACTTTTGGTGGATTAGTCTTTGGACATTATTTTCACATCAAAGTTTCTCAATCATTTTTTTGGTGAAAAACTCTTGTGATAATTTGTAGGATCTATTTCAACTTGCTGAAATTTTAACTTCCTACAAATTTCTTTTGGTTTCTTGAAATATTTCTTCATTTGGTCTTATTTTGAAAGATCATTTATTCTTAGATCTATTTTAGAAGTATATTTTAAGCATTTTAAAATAAATTATTGTGCTGAAATTATTTTCATATTTGCTAGATCTCTCTTTTAATTGAAAGCTTACTAACCAACTTAGATCTATCATATACTTATTTTTTTTATTTTGTGATCATTAGCATTAATTGAAAGAATCTTTTGGTTAAAATAAATTATTCCTTGCTGAAATTTATTTTATTATGAGTGAATATTGTGAATTTATTTTGAAATCATTTTGTATTATTCTACAAATTATAATAACATAAACATCTAGTAAGATCACTTTAAGATATTTATTTTTATTAAGTGAGCATTTATCTTGCCAAATTTTTAAGTTGTAAAGTGATCATTTATAAGTTGTGAGATCACTTTTGAATTTGATTGCTTGGTATATTTGTGAGAGATTTATCAAAATTTATTATTTTGTATTTTATTTGTGTTGTAAAATTTATTTTGGGGTTGTACTTGTAGGAGAGTACATATATTGTTGTAGGGGTTGTACTCACCCGTTATAGGAGAGTACTTTTGTAAACCATTTTTCATTTAGTGGATTCTAGCTAGGGTGGGTGGTAGGCGGTTTGGGGTTTGGCGAACCATAAAATTGTGCCTCTTGTCTCTATTTACTTTAATTGTTTTTATTTTTGCATTTAATTATATCTTATCATTATAAAATCAAAATCTAATTTTCTATTTAAAATTAAAATTTAAGTTTTGAAAATATTAATATTACCCAATTCACCACCTCTTGGGTCTATGGTCTCATAGCATGAACCCCCTAAACCCTAAACCATAAAAAAATCCTAAAACCTAAAGCCTAAACCCTAACCATAAACTAACTTTAACCCCTAAAACTCTACCTAAACCTCCTAAACTTATCCCAAACCCCAAACTGGCTACAAACCCTTATCCTAAAACCCCTAAACATACAAACTAAAATAAAAATAAATAAATAAACTTAAAATAAAAGATAAAATAAAGAAACACAAAATCAGGCCTAGGCTTAAAATAAAAGATATAAAATAAAAATAAATAAAATAAAATAAATAAATCTAAACTAAATAAAAAATAAAACTAACCTAAAAAAAGAACCTAAATAAAATAAAGAAATAAAATGTAAAATAAAAAAAATAAAATAAATAAAATAATAAATAAATACTAAATAAAAGAAACCTAAAATAAAAATAAACATAAAAATAAATGAAAATAAAACCTAAACCTAATAAAAAAAAAACCTAATCTAACATAAAATAAAATAATCTAAACTAAATAAGCTATAAAATAAATAAAACCTAAACTAAGCTTTAAAATAAATAAAACCTAAACTAAATAAAATAAAATAAACTAAAATAAACTTTAACCTAAAACTAAAAATAAAACCAAAATATGCTTAAACTAAAACCTAAAATGTAAAACCTAAAACCTAAACCTAAAACTAAAATAAAAATAAAACCTAAACCTAAAATAAAATAAAATAAAACTCAACCTAAAATAAACCTAAACCTAAAAAATAAAGTAAAATTAAACACCTAAACTAAAATAAATAAACCTAAGATAAATAAACTAAACTAAATAAAAATAAAAATAAACCTAAATAAAAATAAAAAAATAAAATAAATTCAAATAAATTCAAATAAGCTTAATAAACTAAATAAACCTAAACCAACCTCTTTGCTTAATTTAAAAGAAATCTAAACCTTAAATCCTAAACCCTAAACCTTAAACCAAACCACAATCCTAAATATCATAAACCATAAAGCCTAAAACCCTAAACCCTAAACTCCTTATCCTAAACCCTAAACCTCAAACTATAAAACCACTAAACCACTAAACCTAAACCTAAAAACAAACCTAAACCCTAAACATTCAACCCTAAACCAGACCCTAAACCTCAAACCCCTAAACCTAACTAACAAAATCTAAACCCTAAACCAACCCTAAACCCTGAACTAACCCTACACCTTAAACCCTAAGAATGGGATGAACCTTGTTGGTAGGAACATTACCATCAACTAAGCTTAGTATAAATCTAGTGATGGAGGCAAAGGCCGAGGAGGTGATTATCATAGTGATGGTGGGGGATCTGGAGGTGCTGGTGCATATTGAGGTGGTAGTCAGAGCAGTGATGGTTATGGAGGCTGGAGGAGCAGTGGAGGTTACAGCTGTGGTGGTGGCAGAGGGAGAGATCAGGGAAATAATGGCAGATCCTGCTACTCAAGAGGCAGGGGCGGTTCTGATGGGAATTAGAGAAACTAAAGAACGGCTTATTCAATCTCCTACTTATGGAACTATCTTCACAGTAGAGATGGTTCTACTAATCTAGGGTTTTTGATTTGCTTTACGGGTTCTCATCTTTTATCTATGTCATCGTTGGTGTCTTAGAAAACTTGGGGTGCTACTTGGTTGATGAAATCAAAAAGAAGAAATGTTGAATCTAAATTTGTTTTCTATTAAAAAAAATCCTTAAACTCTAAACCCTAAACCATAAAATAAAACATAAACCCTAAACCTAAAACCTAACCCTAAACCCTAAACCTAAACCTAAAACCCATAACCTAAACTTT